>OY728162.1:857683209-858140709 GCA_963277665.1 Viscum album | reverse complement strand
TATATATGTATGTGTGTATTTGTATGTATGTATGTGTGTATGTGTATACTTATGTATGTTTGTATGTATGTATGCGTATACTTATGTATGTTTGTATGTATGTATGTATTCATATATGTATGTATGTATGCATGGATGGATGCATGCATGTATGTATGCATGAATGCATGTATGGATGCATGCATGCATGTGTGAATGTATGCATGTATGTATGTATGTATGTATGTATGTATGTATGTGTATACTTATGTATGTTTGTATGTATGTACGTATTCATATATGGATGGATGTATGCATGGATGGATGCATGCATGTATGGATGCATGCATGCATGTATGGATGCATGCATGCATGTATGGATGCATGCATGCATGTGTGGATGCATGCATGCATGTGTGAATGTATGCATGTATGTATGTATGTATGTATGTATGTCTGTGTGTGTGTGTGTGTGTGTGTGTGTGTGTGTGTGTCTGTATGTATGTATGTATGTCTGTGTGTGTGTGTGTGTGTGTGTGTGTGTGTATGTATGTATGTATGTATGTATGTATGTATGTATGTATGTATGTATGTATGTTTGTATGTATGTATGTATGTATGTATGTATGCATGATCATCCTTTTAATGAGGTTGATCAACTCCACATAGGGAGGAACTATACATGTATTATCCTCCCCTTGGAGGACACTCATCTCCTCGTAGGGAGGAACCATGTATACCATCCTTGCTTAAGAGGCCTCATCTTCTATTAGGAAGGAACATGTGTGTGTGTTTGTGTGTGTGTGTGTGTGTGTGTGTTTGTGTTTGTCTATAATCATAAACATATACATGATCCTTCCAATATATGAGACCTCTTTCCACATAAGGAGGAACTATATATACATATAAATATATCCCCATGTATAACTAATACAAAATTCTCAAGCAAGAAACTCTAAGGTCTACATACCTCATATGAAACACATATACAACATAATGAAAGGAACCCTCTATGAAAGATTGTTATATCACTATCATGTGACAACAACATAGCATAAGTTCCTCCTATCAACCAATAAACATGCCTTATATCAACTGTATACACGCTTTATATCAAAATAAAAACATTCTCTTTAAGAGGAGTCGTCATGTTTGGAAAAAAAATAGGCATGCCCTTAATCAAGAAACAATCATAACAGTTTAAATTCAAACTCGCCACAATACTAAGTATATTAAAAATAAAAACATAATAGAAATAAGCCAAAGATAGAAATCTGCAAGTGATAAGAAATAAAATAACATAAACTAGACAAGCCAAAGGAGGTTCCATATATATAGCATGCCCAATAACTACTCGTCTGTAGCGTAAGAGGCATATACAATAAACTAAGGAAAATATTCCATTATTTTCATCACATTATACATTTAATGTTTTGTATAATGACCCCTTTTTTACTACAGTTTACAAGAATAGGCATCACTTGTCATTATCCAACATAGAGTTTGTCTAATCACTATTTGAAAATGTAACACACCCAAAACACTTTGTAACCCATGTTGTTAATACCTAATAAGTGGGTTATAATTCATTCCATAGTTACCATTTGTTTCAAAAATTATTGAGCCCAAACTTATAAAATTAAATATTTGAAAGAGAGAAGCTAAGAATTGTTTTGTCATGTCATTAATAAATCATTTTAAATAAGGAACAAGGATTACCCCCTTCCTAGTCAAACCATTTCCATGAAAGGTCATTGATTATAAATATAGTTTCAAAAAAGCAGAATTAGTTCCATTTACTTCATGATTAAAAAAAGTTAAGAAACATCCTTAAATAAAAATAAGTTTCAAAGGTAAAAGGTTTTATATCAAATACTTTAAATAAGGAAGGTAAAAAGTCCCCAAGGAGTTGGTTTTTAAAGAAATAATAAATCTCATGAAATACTACTTTTAAATAAGAACCTTTAAAACATTGTGTTCTTATAAAACAAAAACTAGGGTAAAATTATATCTTTAAAAACAACTCTAAGAAGTGGACATAAAGCTTTAAGTTATGTTTGAAAACCGAATATGTTCATATTTTAATCACTTTTCCACACCCAACTATTCAAACCATTATTTCATCACTGAAGTAATCACTTAACTGGAGATTAAGTGTGGTTATTTCTCTTATAATTCATTCAAGATAAGTGGGAAGAAGTAATAATGATATGTATCACATAATTGAAACCCTAGGTAATGTTATTTATCTAAAATACAAAAACATCCAAAAGGTTTAACCCAAGAATAGGTTCTATACTCACTCATAATCCTTAAGTGTTTTGGATACAAGATATGATTATTCCCAACAAGAAATAACCATTCCTAATTGAACCCATTCAAACTAAACTCTATTATAAGTTAAAAGAACTTGAAATGGGTAAATTTTTCATCATTTAATATAGAAATTTTTTTTAAAGCATCCAGAATGAATCACTTCCCATAAATATCTTCATAAAAAACCCCCTTGAGAATACATCACTTGTTATTGAAAAATACCATTGTAAACCATCCATTCATATTTACAAAAAATATGAGTTATGATTTATTAATGAAGTGCAAATCCTGATGTGTTAATGTCCCGAGCATTACACAAGAATCACATGGAGGGTCAAGATCACCTTCCAATACTAATGATTAGATTTAACGCATATCATAAATCACTAAGATATAACCTAAAACCATAAATCCAAAATTCCATAAACCAATAACCCCAAATCAAATAATACAAAATAATAAGATATCAATACCTAAAGGAAACTAATAAATATAATTACCAAAATCCATCGAACAGTTCCAAAATTAAAAGACTCAATTAATTCCCATATATAATATTCCAATTTATCCTTGGAACCATGAAAAACATAGAATAAATCATTCCTATATGTCCCTCTATCAAAATGGTGAGAAAACATGAATTAGAATATTCTTCACCCCAATAGGATATGAATCCCTAAATCGAGATGCGACTTCACCATGATTAAGAGAAATCCGACCACTAAATCCGTAATGTGAGTTAGGGAAAATATAGTAGAAGAAGAAAAATGGAAATCTAAGAGGAAATGGATATATCCTACCTAGAATTAGTGGAAGTAACTCCCTTCAATCCCCCTTGATCCATGACCAAGAGGGGGTGGAGGAAGAATCCATGAGGATCCCTCCTTGGAAATCATTTTCCATGGGAGAAATTAAGTTCAAAGAAACCTTTTATGGGTTTTAATAAGTATGGGGAAAACATATAATTTTCCCTAATTTTAAAAAATAATTCTTAGACTCGATAAACACTCTGATGAAATATTGGTAAGATACTGGAGGTTTCATTGAACATTAGGGGTATACACAATGACTCTGGTGGCTTACTATTTCCACCCCTTATAGAATTTCTTCCACTAACATACCCAGAGCTCAACTTGAGAACTCAAATATCCTACAAAACCTCACACCATACACAAAAATACTCCAAAATCCATCCTTAAACACCTAAATAGAAATATATATCCTAAAATCAAAATTTCCCATTAACCAGAATATTTTTTTTTAATTATCTATGTTTTCATCACTTTATACTCCCAAGAAAAAAATACCATTAAATAAATTCATCAAGGACATGGTTCATTATAATATATATGTGGTCCAATTTGAAATTAACATGATAAACACCTGAAATAGTCATTTAAGACATAGTTTTTTGATAGATTGTGTGAATAAAACTTGTCACATAAAAATTTTGGAAACTAATTTGGTAAAATAAGATCATGAAGTATATTTTTTGGTAGAAATATAAAATCATAAAATATATATCCTTGATAAAATAGAATCTATAAGTATGTGAGAGAGAAAATTATGAAAAATTACAAGATGTATCATAGATATCCAAATATAATATATTAATCCATTTATGATTATTATTGGTTTTATGGAAAAAATGGTCATAGAACTGACACATATCCAAATATAGATATAATAAGAGACAGTATCAAAGAAATACTAGTAGAGGATACCTCATAGATATTATTTGAGCCTATCAAGAGAGAAAATGTGGTCTTAAATTATGTTAGATTTCATTTTTTATATTTAGAGTACTCAGAGGAGGAATAATCAAACTTATAGGAGGAAAAAAGAGAAACCCTAATATCATTTTAAGCTACCTTTGAATTTAATTGACTTTATCCTTAATTGGTGCACCTAAATAATCTCTAGAGATAAAAATACTAGTGGAGATGGAAGGTGATCTAGTGAAATCATCAGAAACTGAAATCCCTTTAGAATGAAGTGGTTTTCAAGAATGGAATATTTATAGAATTAACTATTTCACGTTTTGAAAATTTTGTGGGTATTATATTAATAAATGAAAAATATATTTAAGAATGAAGGGAAAACTGAATTCAATAAAATATATACAATATTATTTATAATTCCATTAATAAAACTAGAAAGGTTTAGTATGGTTATTCATAAGATTTTCAACTATGTACATTTTAGAAAAATTTAAATTAAATAACATCATCCTATTAAAAAAGGAAAAGTACCAGTCCTAATTAAAATAGTTAATGAAAATTTATCCAATTTCTATGTTGAATTATTAAGAGAAACACATACAAATTATATACAGGAGGCATGTTGGTAATGGTAATCTAGAATTTATATAAGGTTGTTATAGAAATAATTATTAGTATAAATTTATAAGTAAGGATCAGTGTGAGGAACTGGGAAAGGATATTAAGATGTCCAGCTGACAAAATATGTGTCAGAGTAAATAATCAAAATTATGTGAAGTTCGATGAAAGGTGTGTAAATATTTATAAATATTTTATTGGATTATGAAACATCAATAATAGTAATTAATATATAAGTGGTAAAAACTAAGAGGCTATAATTTCTAAGAGAATGGGTTTCGCCAGATCCATAGGATGAAACATGGTAGAATAAACTTTTTCTAGATATAAGAAATTGGATTTTAATCTTTGAGATTGAAGAATAAGATAATATAAATTCATAAAAATCTAATATAGATTTATCATATTTGAATATAGAATATATCAATTATAAATAACTAAGAACCTTTTATAGAATCCAAAAATCTCAATGGGAAAAGAAAAAGGTACTTTAGAAAAAAATCACATAGAATATAATTTTCCAAAAGAGTGTTTAGAAAAGGGGAGATTTGAATACCCATATATGAAGAATAATAATCTTATATAGGATAAATGGGATTGCTAATATTATTTATAATTACATAAAAATATACAATGTTAACGAATCTTTTAATTGGTGAAATAACTTATATTTACTTCGCGGATATAAGATATACCTTATCATGCACCTGAATTTAGTTTCCAATAGTAACTTAGAAATCCATATAGTTGTAGCTTACAATATGTAAAAATTCTTAGTTTCTATTAAATTAGAGGAAAAAATATTAAAATTGAACTAAATGGGATGTTTTTTATAGAGAAATTATTTTTCTTTATTTCTATGTTTCTAGATGATTTCTTGATTAGAAACTGATTCCTTAGAATACATTATCCAATAAATATATTTTAAAAAAGAATTTCTTCCAAAAAAATTTAATTATTATTCATTTTTTGGAAAACTATAATAGTTTTAGAAAAGTAAGTATCAACTATCCAACTGTAAAAATATCAAGATGAAGATAGATAATATCCAAAAATGATGAAGAAGTGGAAAGAGTGGGTTGCATAAAAAGTTCTAAGGGGAAATGAGGAAGAGGAATTAGCCAAGATAAGAGAATACTTATTATAAAATTGGTTATAAAACCCTCAATAACTATAATACCCCAATATTCCACGATATTCTTCTCTTAAAATAATACAGTAGCTTTCATTGTACGCAACTTCATGTTCTACCACACCACAACCAATCAAACTAAATGTTTAAAAGCATTTATGAATAGTAATACCCACTTTTTGAAATTTTATAAATTTTATTTTTCAAAATGAACTTCATTTTTGGATTCATAATATCAAATTTATTTTAGGGTGAATTTTTGATATATTTATGAAAACTTTCATTTTTTATGAATAGTGAAAACACTACGTTATTGTTTAAAATTGACTTTTTGTTTAAATAATTATTTTTAATTTAAATTTATTTTAAATTAAAAACAGATACATAATACCTATATTAGTCCAATGTAATTCATTAGAGTCATTTTATAATAAGATTAGATATAAAAAAAATTATTGAACTTTTTACCGTCTTTTACCCACCTTTTAGGCACATTTGCAAATTTGAATAAAACATAATTTTACCTCTTTTATGAAATGAATTTCAAAAAACTGATACACACTATTGACATCAGTAAGTAAAATGTGGTTCAATAGGATGAAAATAATTTTTGGTGAATAGTAACTTTTAAATTTTATTTACCATGGTTAAAAGTAAATAGGGTAATCAAAGGTAAAAATGATATTATAATTACCCTAACACATGTCCTCATTCTAATGGATAATATTTTCTAAACCAAAATCAATCTTAGGACAAAAATATGATTCTTTTTTATTCACTTGGATTAGATTAGGACAATTATTATATTTTATTTAAAGAAGTGTTAAAAGTGTTAATTTAAAATTTTATTAACTAAATAATTTTTAATATATAGTCATACATAAGATAAATTCAACTATAAGTATTCATTATAAATCTAAAAATATTTCCTACATAATAGTATTTTATTTATAATTTTTAGACATTAAATAATTAAATTTATTTATGACACAATAATGATTTAGTAATTACATTATTAATAAAAGATTCAAATAATTGATATTATAAATATTAAAATAAATGTAAATTGAATCTTTTGATGCCATACACAAATTTTCGAGGTGAATATGACATGTTAGGGTTAATTAAATATATTTTTTCAAATAAACCATATTTTTATGACTTTCACAAAAACCAAATATTAAGTACTGCCAAAATTGACATAAATAAGTTTTTAAACAAATACTATTTTATTAAATTATATAATAGTCTTAAAAATATAAGGTTTGTCCAATGGACTTAAATAATGTTATATATGTCATTAATGAACCACTTTAGGCTCTCTTGACATTTTATCATAATTTTATTAACCACGTAGTGTAACAATACAAGAAGAATTGGTAAAAGTTAAACTATTTAACTAAGTGCTAAATCTAAAAGATAAGGTTAATATGGTGACCTAAACTTGACTAAAACCCATTGGTTGAGATTATTTCGACCCATACCCACCTTATCCTAGAAATAAATCCATTTAAAGCTATTATAAATCTAAATTGTTTTTATAATAAAATAATATTTCAAGATTTTCCTAAAGTGCCCCTCGCCTCTCTTATAAAAGGGTACTTCCCCTTCTCTCAAATTCACTCCTCCAAAGCCATTTTTCTCAGACAAACCCTGCTCAAATATCCTCCCAACTACCCTCAATTCATTCTAGAGGCCTTACATTGATCAGAAATCCAACTTATGGAGCTCGTTTGTTCAAATCAAAAGGAAACACCTGAAGAAGAGATAATTATTTCATCACCTCTTTCAAAGTTCTTTTCTTCTTCCTCTTACTATTTCTTTGTTATTTCCATAACAAAATAATAACTCCATTACCTTATACATACTGGTAAGTTATTATAAAAATGGTAAAACCATATTCATTATTCTATCTATCCTGTGAATGACAAAGTCACCATACGTGCGTACGTATGGCTTACCGTCTCCATGTCATGGTTTAGTTTGTTATTCAACACTTCATTATTTGTATGGGTATAATAATGATTATAATTCATTTAAATAATTAATATAACATGTTATTTATTCTTTATATATAATATATTATCCAATTACATATGATTTCACCATCAATATAATTATATTTTCGCTCGTATGTACGGCTTACCGTCTCCACGACTCGATGAGATTTCATTATCCATTTAACCATTCAAGAATAATTTTCATTTTATTATTAAATATAATTTTTAAAGAACATAATATCTTTATGGATATTAATTAAATACTTACTATCCATAAAACATTTGTCTTACATAACAAAACATATAAATGAAAACAAATTAGTTAACACCTGAAACAATGATACTACTGAAATATTATTAACAAAGCAATATTAGATGATCATATATTATATCATATTTATGTATGTGGTTATTTTATAATTTAATATCTGTTATTTAACAATTATACATGAGTTTAAAATACCCTCTACTAAGTAAAATTATAAGGTAAGGGGTTTTCATCTCACTTTTTATTCCCGTGAGATTCATTCTATATTATCCAGTATTTCCTTTTGTGTGGGGTATGTACTACCCATGATTGTATTATTTTTGTAAAATAATTTAATTTATTGGTATATAAATATTCATTGTACGATACTTATTTCAAGGGGTGTATTTTTTATAAGTTATAAAATCTGTAAGGGAATTTCTAGTTTCAATTTCCACTCATTGGGTTTTACACACACTTCATTGATTATTTTACTCCAAGAATATGTGTGAAATAAATAAATATTTATTTATTTAGTAATTTCCAATCCCCTTTGTGTGTATATACTTTTGATACACTTAATCACTCCATTAAAAAATTCTCAAGTCATTGATATGAACTTGATAAGGGTAATCATAACTCAATTTCCATTCATTGAGTTAAACATCCAGGTCATTGGTTTTGTTTTTACAAGAATATGTGTGAATGTACTCTAATTGATTTACATTGAATAGCCTATAATATTGAGTGTATTTATATTTTTCACACATAATTATTTCATTAATTTAACCTTAATATAAGGATATAGTATTTATAAAGGAGTTCGTCTCAATTTACATTCCATTGAGATATCTTTATTGTTATGTGCCAATTCACTTTTATTTGGTGTATATACTATCCTTTGACACATTATATCATTAATCCCTTTATTCTCATGATATTATAATGTTTTTATTAATGTTATTACTCAATTAATTATATTCAAGAATCTTTCATTTTTTTAGGATCACTTTAACTAAAATGTCGTTTTAAATGTTTTAAAGATTTATTCTTCTAAATATTTCTCATTAATGTTCATGTTTTAAAAATGGTTTTAAGAATTTATTTATATGGACATTAATTTTTTAAAATTAAAATTATTTTCAAATTTTTCAAAGTGGTAAGGTATGTTTGGATTCAAAAATATTTTCTAAATGACTTTTTGATAAATAATGTGACTTTTAGATGTTTTCAATAAAAAAGGGATATTTCTCACAAATAGTTTTACTGATTATTTTCATCTATGTCAATATCCTTAATTTTATTTCATTCTTGATTGAGGTTGATTTATTATAATAAAATCTTCCATATTGTATTGAATGATTTATGTTTGACTATGGATGTTCAATTTTTATACCATTCATGGTTTGTTGTTAAATTGTTGGCATTTCGTGTGATAGTTTTAATATGAAATTATAGATTATGTTTCACCCTTTTCATATGAAGAATTAATTGGAGTTAGTAAGTGACGAGAGAGGCCCACTATAGCCCCTTGATGCATCGGTAGGTCTCATGAGACAAACTAGTGTCTTAAAACAAGCCCTTGAAAAAATTATATTTAGGGTATTGGCACGAGGCCTTCACTTTGTGGTTAAGATATCCAGAATTATGCATTAAATTATTATGAAATTAGCTATTGATATTACAAGTTATTATTTGACTAGTACAATGTCTATGTTAATTATTGAATTGAATTATTTGATTTATCTTTTCTATATTATGCTGAATTATAAGTCTAAAAGGCTTGTATATTAGTCTTATACATTACCTTAAATGTTAATGCTTATTGATGATAGTTTACACTATATTTTTATCCTTATTGAGCATCTGATCTCACCCCTTTCTTTTGTTTAATTTTTTCCAGGATGCGAAGAATTATATTATGACTAACATGCAGTGATATTCTAAGGGATATGAGTGTGTTCAAAGGAGACACAAAGTTGTTTTTTTATTTCATAATGTAATTTAAATCTTATTTATGTATCTAGTACTTCCAAGACTACTAAACTAACTAGTATTTGAATACATGATCTCTTGTGATCATGCCAATATTATGTAATAATTCATCAACTCTGGGAAACTGGGGTAGGGCGTTAGAGTTGGTATCGGAAAATTTTAGTACAAACCATGGGAACTAGATTTAGAAATACTCGGATTAGAGAACATTACCCTAAGATAGACTTTGAGGATTATTATAAAAGAACATCCAAAAATTTGGGTAAAGTTTATATTATGTGGGTTATCCAAGAAATATATCCATGTTTGGATACTAAAAGTTTCTATGGTTCTGGAACAGAAGTACCTAGAAGTGAAAACTTTAACAAGGACTTTCGGGCTTGACCTGGGGTATCCTAGTACACGACGACGGGCCTTACTGTGTACTTGGTTTGAAACTCCAAGGGGATATGATTAGGATAATTCACATTTTCTTTACAAACCAATTTGAAGGATATTAATATAATATGAGAATATATAACCTTGGTTAATCCTAAGGTGTTTTATATTTAAAATAAGGTGTCATGATATTCTCTAAATGATTTTATGACTATTGTTACTCACACTATGCTTTTTGGTTTTATTAAATGGACGGATTCCAAGGAATTCATAGTAACATTGAACATGATGTACAAGGTGGTAATGGTGGTGGAAATGGGAAAAAATAGAATGTTGATAGGTGTAAAAGATATCGTGTTAATGACAAATTAGTTGTCCAAAAATATGATCAACAACATATACATTAACTGACTCCTGAACTCAAAAAATAAGAGAAATGAGGAAAATGATAAGAGCTCTTGTAGTGGAGTCCATGGAGAAAAGAAAGATAAATATACATCATGCAGGAAATGTGGAAGGAGAAACTCAAGAAATTTTCTCAATGGAATGAATAAATGCTTTATGTTTGGTAAATAAGGACATAAAGAAAATAATATCCGAGGAAAAATGTAGATTACTATGGAAGAAAATAAAAATGATCATAATAATACATTTACATTCATTTACCATAAATTTAGGGGATCTGTGAATTACCTGAGTCAATTCCATATTCTATTGCATAACCTCTATGTTAAGGAAGAACCTATGTGAAAATAAATGGACGGAGAAATGTTTAAAAGTATTAATCCTCTTTGTTGATGGGGTTACTTTGGATGACTTTTCTCTTGTATGTGCAACCCTAAAGTTTGTTATGTGAAAATGTTAATTCAAGAAAAATTATCTTTTTTTATATATTTATAAATAACCATTTGGTTTTATATGATCCTTGAATTTGACCCAATTATAGGTTATTACTTTTTGTATGAAAATCCAAAGTATGAGATAACATTTGTGGTCAAAATATGTTATCATTATTTTTTAGGAATTTATCTCGTTTTTTAGAATGTAATAAAATTATATATTTTTTAAAAAAGGACAACACACAGATCGTGTGAAAACTCGTCACATCAGACAAAGCTGTAAAAATCAAACCCACAACCAAAGTGAGACTCAGATTTATCGCCTACCACTGGACTACGTGAAGTCCCTGGTTAGTATGACTAATTATTTTTAGTTAAATTATTTTATGGATCAAGAAAATTTTGACTTTGGAAACTTATGATTTATCAAATTAATATCCTTAGTATTAGAAAATGATTTGGTGATTATGTGAAAAATTGTATTTTGGAAGATGTTCGCTCTTTTGGGAATGCTATATGCCAAAGGATAACAGAATACTATGGTATTTCATTTGAGGAGTAATGGTGGATTTTTATTTTAGAAGAATCTATGTTTTTCTTGTGTACTTGTAGCGATTTAGGTTATTTATGAAAATGATTAACCTATCATAGAGAATATGTGATTAAGTTAATTACTTTTAAGTATATGAATTTAAGAGTAGTCATTGTTATTTGGAGATAAATGTTAAGATTTATCATGGAAGACTGTGTGATAAAATCCTTCTGAATTTTGGGTTTCAAACCTAGTTTGGATTATTTTAATGAATTTTAAACAAAATTATTTATTGAATGGTCATTGTTGAAATTTTGGTATTTTTTGTTTAATTTTAGAAATTAGGATTAGTATTTCTTTCTATAAAGGATTATCTATTTTGCGGATCATCTAATATTGTACTAACCATTTTGGTTTTCATTAATATCTAAAGATAAGGGAAATATATATTTTATCTTTTGTGGATTGTTTTGTTTCTCAATAAGTTGATTCTAGTGCTCCAAGTGTGACCAATTCATCTTGAATACTCATCATTTGGAGAAAATATGAGTTAGTGGTAGAAATTTAATAAAGGGTGGTACTCTACCTGAAAAGTAAGTATATATCCTTATGTTATTATTAAATCTCATAAATAAATTCCTCAACAATATGAAAAGGTAAATAAAACAAAATTGTTGTTAGTTTACTCTTTCTACAGGGAATTCAAAGACCATTTAACCCATCACAAGTTTATGTTTTTCTCGTAGTTAACTTTCTTATAATCCTCTTTTCTATCACCCTCCATCAGAACCTGATGGTTTGTTTTCTCTTCCAAATCCATGTTTCCCTACATGGAACCCTAATATGGGTTATCTTGGGTGACCTTTTTACTTCTCTTTATTTCTTTTAAACTGATGGTTTTTTGAGTTTTTCTGAGGAGGGATTTTAACGAAGATGTTTTGAAATGTCAAACCCTTAGTTTTGGTTTCTGAGTTTAAATTTTGAGGACATAATTATTTGAAGGAGGGGAGAATGTAACACCTCAAGCTTCCACAGTATGATTATCTTGGAATAATACAATATCTTTCATTGTATGAAAATTATAGTTCTACCACACCACGACCAATCAAACTAGACATTTAAAAATTAGTTATGAATAGTAATACCCACTTTTTGAAATTTTATAATTTTTTTTTTCAAAATGGAATTCATTTTCAAATTCTTAATATCAAAATTAGTGTAAGGTGAATTTTTGGTATTTTTCTGAAAACTTCCAATTTTTGATGAATAGTTAAAAACATTATGTTATCGTTTAAAATTGAATTTTTATTTATATAATTATTTTTAATTTAAATTCATTTTAAAGTCAAAATAGATACACAATACCTATATTAGTTCAATGTAATTTATTGTAGTCATTTTATAATAAGATTAGATATATAAAATTTTATTGATCTTTTTACCGTCTTTTACCCATCTTCCAGACACATTTTCAAATTTGCATAAAACATAATTTTACCACTTCTGTGAATTTAATTTCCAAAATTTTATAGACACGGTTGACTTCAGTAAGTAAAATTTGGTTCAATAGGATTAAAATAATTTTTTTTGAATAGTAACTTTTGAATTTTATTTACAACGGTTAAAAGTAAATGGGGTAACTAAATGTAAAAATTATATTATAATTGTGATAACACATGTCCTAATTCTACTGGATGAGTTTTTTTCAACAAAAATCAACACTAGGACAAAAATATGATCCTTTTTTATCCTATTGGATTAGATTAGGACATTTATTATATTTTATTTAAAGAAGTGTTAAAATTGTTAAATTCAAATTTTATTAACTAAACCATTTTTAATAGAGAGTTACACATGAGATAAATTTGACTGTAAATATTTATTATAAATCTAAAAAGATTTAAAACATCATAGTATTTTATTTATAATTTTTAGAAATAAAATAATTAAATTTATTTATGATACAATGATGATATAGTAATTACATTATCAATGAAAGATTGAAATAATTGATATTATAAATATTAAAATAAATGTAAATTGAAACTTTTGATGCCATAAAAGAATTATATAGATGAATATGACATGTTAGGGTTAATTAAATGTATTATTTTTAATAAATCATATTTTTATGACTTTCACAAAAACCAAATAATAAATAGTATCAAAATTGACATAAATGAGTTTTTAAAACAAATACTATTTTATTAAATTATATAATAATCATAAAAATATAAGGTTAGGACAATAAACTAAACTAATGTTATATATGTCATTAAAAAACCAATTGAGGCTCTCTTGGTATTTTATAGTATGTTTATAAACCACATAGTGTAAGAATACAATAATACATGGTAAATGTTATTTAACTAAGGGTTAAATATAAAAAATATGGTTAATATGGTGGCCTAAACATGTCTAAAACCCATTGTTTCAGAGGATTCAGACCCATACCCATATTAGCCTCAGAATAAATCCATTTTAATCTATTATAAACTGATAATTATTTTATAAAAAAATAATATTTCAAGTTGTTCCTAAAGTGCCCCTCACCTCTCTTATAAAAGGGTACTTCCCCTTCTCTCAAATTCACACCTCCAAATCCATTTTGATCAGCCAACCCCAAATCAAATATCCTCCCAAATACCCCAAATTAAGCTTATAGGCCTTAATTTGATCATAAATCCAACCTAAGGATCCCTTTTGTTCGAATCAAAAGTAAACACCCGAAGAAGAGGTAATTATTTCATCACCTCATTCAAAGTTCTTTTCTTCTTCCACTTCCTATTTCTTTGTTATTTCTAAAACAATACATTACCTTATATATAATTTTATGTTATTATAAATATTTTACAACCATATTCATTATTATATCTATCCTATGAATGACAAAGTCACCATATGTGTGTACGTACGGCTTACCATCTCCACGTCGTAGTGTAGTTTGTTATTCAACACTTCATTATTTTTATGGGTATAATAATGAGTATAATTGATTTAAATAATAAATATAACATGTTAATTATTCTGTATATATAATATACTATCCAATTTCATATTATTTCACCTTCAATAGAATGATACCGGCGCTCGTATGTACGACTTACCGTCTCCACAACGCAATAAGATTTTGTTCCACATCATAACCATTCAAGAATAATTTTCATTTGATGATTAAAAAAAATGTTTAAACAACTTAATATCATTATATATATGAATAAAATAAGTTCTATCCCTAATAAACATGACGTATGTAACAAAATATATAAAGGAAAATGAATCAGTTAACACCCTAAAAATGATACTACTGAAATATTGTTAACAAAGAAAAATTAGAGGATCATATATGATATCATATTTATTTATGTGGTAATTGTATAATTTAATAACAATTATTTTACCATTTTACAGGAGTTTGGCGTACCCTCGACTAAGGAAAATTACAAGGTAAGGGGTTTTCATCTCACTTTTAATTCCTATGATATTCATGCTACATTTTCCACTATTTCCTTTTGTGTGGGGTATATACTACACATAATTGTATTATCTGTGTAATATAATTTAATTTATGGGTATTTACATCTTCATTTTATTATCCTTCTTTCATGGAGTGTATGTTTCATAGGTTACCAAATCGGTAAGGGAATTTCAAATTTGAATTTCCACTCATTGGGTTTTACGCACACATCACTGATTATTTTACTCCAATATTGTGTGTGAAATAAAAATTTATTTATTTATATAGTAATTTACACTACCCTTTGTGTGGATATAATTTTGATACACATAATCACTCCATTGATAAATTCTAAAGACATTGATATGAACTGGATAAGGGTAATCTTAACTCAATTTCCATTCATTGATTTAAACATCCAAGTCATTGGTTTTGTTTTTACAAGAACGTGTTTGAATGTCCTCTAATTGATTTATATTGAATATACAATCATATTTAGTGTATTTATATTTTTCACACATAATTATTTCATTGATTTATCCATAATCTAAGGATACAGTCTTTTTAAGTGATTTCATCTCAATTTACATTCCATTAAGACTTTTTTTTGTTATGTGCCAATTCACTTTTATATGGTGTATGTACATTCCTTTGACAGATTATATCATAAATCCCTTTATTCTCATGATATTATAATGTTTTGATTAATTTTATTCCTCAATAATTTTTATTTAAGTGTCTTTCATTTGGTTAGGAACACTTTATCTAAAATGCCATTTTAAATTTTTCAAAGATTTATTCTTCTAAATCTTTCACATCAATGCCCATGTTTTAAAAAAATGGTTTTAAGGGCTTATTTATATGAACATGAATGTTTTAAAATTAAAATTCCTTTAAAACGTTTAAAAGTGGAATGGGATACTTTGATTCAAAAATATATTCTAAATGACTTTTTGATAAATGGTGAGACTTTCAGATGTTTTCAAGAAAAAAGGGATATTTATCGCAAATAGTTTTACTGATTATTTTCTTCTATGTTAATATACTTCATTGTATTTTTTTCTTGATTTAGGTTCATTTATTATAATACATTCTTCCATATTGTATTTAACGAGTTATGTTTTACTATGGATGAGCAATTTGTATACCATTCATTGTTTGTGGTTAAAGTATTGACATTTAGTATGCTGGTTTTAATATAAATGTTTAGATTATGTTTCACCCTTTTCATATAAGGAATGAATTGGACTTATTAAGTGATTGGATATGCCCACTATAACCCCTCGATGAAATGGTAGGTCTCATGAGACAAACTAGTTTCTTGGCACAAGGCCTTGACAAAATTTATATTTAGGGTCTTGGTACGAGGCCTTGACTTTGTGGTTAAGATGTCTGGAATTATGTATTACATCATTATGAAATTAGTTATTGAAATTACTTGTGATTATTCAACTAGTAGAATGTCCATGTGAATAAGTAAATGGGATTATTCGATTTATCTTTTCCATATTATGCTGAATTTTATGTTTAAAATCCTCACATCTTTGTCTTATACATTGCCTTTAATGTTTATGCTTAATGATGATAGTTTCCTCTATATTTTTATCCTTACTGAGAATCTGATCTCACCCCTTTCTTATGTTTTATTTTTCCTAATATTAAATGAATTGTATTATTACTAACCTTCAGGGATATGCTAAGGGATATGAGTTTGTTCAAAGGTGACACAAAGTTATTTTTTTATTTCATAATGTACTGTAAAACTTATTTATGTATCTAGTACTTCTAAGTCTACTAAACTGATCATTATTTGGGGACTTGATCTCTTGTGATCATGCCAATGTTATGAAATAATGCACCAACTCTGTGTAACTAGGGTCGGAGCGTTACAGTAACTATGGTGGAATACAACACTATAGGATATAATTAAACTTAAGATCCCAATACGTTGATCCAGAATTAGGTAATTTTCTATCTATATAGATTAATTAAGTATTTTTAGAGACATATTCCACAATTTATCAATCTTGGGTTTATTATGCATTGTGAAAATTCTTACAGAAGTGCATCTTTCTTGGTGAAAAAAACTATCTAAATAAGCAACATGGTAAGGCTCTAAGGTTTAGTGATTATAAAGATCTCAATAGTACCCCCAAATATTTATGGATACAATCTTCTCAATCATGAAGATTTTATAAGAAAGATTGGGAATGAAAATATATTGGTATATTCTTTGTTTGATATTATTTTAGGACATTGGATGAGTTTGATCAAAGAAAAATAAACACCATTGAAAACATTCACAATGTTTTTAGGGTTATTTAAATGGATAATTATGCCATTTAAATGCATGAAATGGAACAAGGTCCTTTATATTTTTTTATTTATTTCTAGATAATAACATTTTTAAATGGTCTGAGATGGAATCCTTACATGTCTTGGAAGCCCTATGGAATAAGGACCATATATATTCTATAGGCTTAGTATTACAGAGGCCTATTACATAGAATGTAGTCTCAATCCCCAAGATCCCCACACTGAAACAACCCCTTTAATTGTCTCCCATATCATTTACTCCATCTTTATTCCCAAATTCACATTTGTGTTCATCCATAGCTACCTCCCTTCTTGGGGTCATGAACTCGTTCATGCTAGCCACTCCAAGAATTAACCTCCACATACAACTGATCATTTGGTTCCTCTTTTTCACCTTCTTCTCCCTACTGGTCAAGTATTGCTCCACCATGAGGTCCTTGGCCCTATACATGGGATATAGGATCAATGGCCTAAAGGCCTTGGATAACAAGAATGTCCTCTAAACCATATTCACAATGTAGTAGCCCTAAGTTTTATATTGGGTGAATGTTTCAGTTTCCATTGTACCACTATAGTACTTAGGAATACTCACTTTCTTAAAATTTATCCCATGTTTTTTGTAAGATTTCAGGGTTTTTAGCTTCTCAACTACCATCCCAACTACCTAATTATGACATTTGAACTCAGAAAGTACATCAATAATATTGAATAGGAGAATGAATAAAGAATTTGGTACATTCTCATAGTTTTCGAAAGTCTACATTTATGATGTTCTAGAATTTATTAAGAGTATAAAATATTATCTCGAGAACGTATCCTAAGTATTTATGGTGTTCATAAAATAATGGATGAATATTTTATAGTGAAATGTAAATTTAGGTTTTACCTTAGATATAATTTTTTGGATTTTAAATCTAGGGAGGCAGATAAGAATTCAATCGCATATTGCAGAGTGGGAATAAACTTTATTCAATGAACTTGTAGATAATAAGATTGTATAAGTGTTCTAGGGATATTATATTATATTAGTACATACATAAAATATATCAACTCAAATCCAAAATATGGTTTCTTGTAATATATCATGGAATTTGGTTGAATAGTATTTTTGAAGTAATGGACATTATGATGAAGATGGCTCAAAAGCTCCCAAAAATTAGAGTATACAAATTGGAGTGAATGTAAACTAATTATAAAAATAGATGTATTAGACTCTATATGGGGATATATCTTTAAGATAAAGAAAAAACATGATGAAAGTAGTATTATATATTGAATTTAATTCTTTAATTGGGAAAGGAAAATTATTTATCCACGGTTGAGAATATATTTCAATCCATAAAGGAATTAGGGAAATGATATTTTATTAGAAAAAACATTTTAAAATAAGGACCAATAGATCTTATATAAATAATTTTATAAAAATAAATTTAAATAATTTTACCCAAACATGATTTATGCAATGCATTGATGAAATAAAATATTATAAATTTAATATAGAAAACATTAAAGAAAATGATAATATCATCCCCGATAAACTAATAAGCAATTTTGATTCTTGTAGCTGTAATGGAAGAAAATAGACTTGTACATGGGTTAGGGAACCCACCTGAAAAAATTACCCTAATATGATAAATATTCTTTGTTAGACCTAGTTTTTTATCTAAATATTAAAAATATATATTTTTAAAGCTCTATTAATAATAGGTTCAAGCTCAGGCTTTAGTATGTTACAAGATACATGACCCATACAACCTGATTATGCTATATTAAAATTTATATTTATAAAAAATAAAATATTATATATTTATTATTTAAAATTAGTAATTATTATGTATAAATTAATAAATTTAATATTATTTTATGTCCATATTAATAAATGAGATGGAAAATCTTAAATGGTACTTTAGTCAATATTTTTTATCAAGTCCTGATTAATAAATGGGTCAGGTTCAGTCCAGTCCATCCAAACATGATTAATAAATGGGATAGTTTTTTATGGTCTGAACCCATTTGGCCAATCCCATTTATTATTCTAGATTAAGATTTTAGAACAAGGTGATGTCATATTTATATAAATAATCATTATATGGAAGAAAACCAGATTATCAAATTAATGAATGAAAAATATAAAAAAGAGAAGTAAATATAGAAAATATTATCCCTCATAAGAAAGATTTTCCACCCAATAATGGTGGAAAATAAAAAATCATATTTCTTCTAACCTGATGCCTAAAACATCGATAATTCATCAAAAAATCCTTAAAACATGTTTAATGATAAAATCTATTTTGAATAATTTTTATAAGATCATGAAGGATTTTATAATACTCAATGTGTAGAGATCCCAACAAAAAAGGGGTTTAGGATAGTTTGGAAATTTAAACATATCGTGGTTATAAGACCTTAATTGGTTTAAGGGAACCAAAATATGGGAAAGGGAAACAGAAATCCATTTTCTTATGTTAGGTAAGAAGGAAATGGGATTCTAGGGAAGGTAGAATTTCATCAAATGATGGAATTTAGGTTCTATATAAAAATATGTAGAAAAAGGGGGTATGGTGACAGAATCCATATTTTTAAGAAAAAATTTTCCCACAAAAAAAATCCAATTTCTTCCTATAATAAAAAAATATAAAAATAATTATATATTTATAATATACTAATATATTAATATTTTAATTTACTACTATATTCAATCTATGTAAAAATACATTTTTTAATAATAATTAATTATATCATTAATATCCTAAAATATAATTATAATTAATAATTAAAATATAATAATTCTATTATTATTAATTATAATAATTTAATTTAATTTTTTTTATTATTATTCATAATATTGATGATGATTATAGTGAAAACATTATTATTATTATCATCATCATAATGCCTTATTGGGGTGACCAATTGATTTAGGTCTTTCACGTGGTTCCTTGGAGTTGAATGTTTTATTCTCACTCATTGTTCCATGTCATTTTAATTTTATACTCATGTAATTTAATTTTTTGATAGTCTACACCAGAGTGGGGAGTGCACATTTACATAGTACTTTACTGAAGGAATTTGAGACCTGAAATCTGGTACCTACTTTGATGAGGGTAGGGTTATGCTGGGAAGGGAATGCTTTGCTTGCATGGATGGGATTTATATTAAAAATAAAAAAAATATTATTATTATTATTTTTATAAGGGTCGAGTGTTGGAAAAAATGCAGGTCTCAAACCCTATGGGACTAAATGTTTTTATGGTACTATACCAATAGTGTAGCAGGTTAAGGGGTGTAGTGGTATATGTACTATATTATAGGTGTATATTATAATAGTGTAGGTACTGTAGTTAAATGGGTACTATAGTGGTACTATTTAGTGAAGGTTCCTTTGTGTAGAAATCTTATAGGGACTTTGGTCTATTCAAAAATTGTAATGAGCCAACTACATAGTGGTTCAACCCTAGGAGGTGGTGTCTGGCCTATCCTAGTTTAACCCTTAGTGTTTTTTTTGTTTTCTTGTAACCCTCCGAGACCTAATAATGATTATTATTAAAAATAATCATATAAATAAAAAAATTATTATTATTATTATTATTAATGTTAATATTAATATCAACATTAATAATAATAATTTTTTAAGGTCTTGGAGTTTACATAAAATGAAAAATACACACACTAATGGGCCTATAAGACCAAATCACCCCTATTATTTAACCCACTAAAAAGATAAACCATTACAGTTTTAATTGCCCAAATACCCACCATTTTATGGTCTTGGGTTCCCTTCATCCTAGGCTTGCATCACCACCCGCATTAGCATTACTTGGGTCTGCACCCCTACATGTGTCACCACCTATGGCATCGGTCATTTTTCATCCATTTACCTTTGACATTTTGTATTACTTTACCATAATAAATTATTCTTTTCTATAAAATGAGATCTACATGAAAGGGGAAAACCATTTCTAAAATTTAGGATGACCAAGTCAAAAAATAACTTATCCACTAACAAGTTCGAGAAGAACTTAATTGGTAGGATGTTCAAAATGGATTTAATCATAAAAATCAAGGATAATGAGATAAATAAATGTTATATATGATAAAATAAATGTTGATATATTTAAAAAACATTTCAAATATTTTTTGAAAAAAATATAGTCTTTTCTAAATCATGTTTCAAAAGAATTAAGTTGATTAGATATTCTAGAGAGGTATAAATCATATTTGAGTCATTCTTGAAAAATCAAAAGATCTTATGTAATATTATAAAAAATATAGAACTATATATGAAAAGTATGTTCATTTATGAATAAATCAAGTTTAAAATTCATGTTTTGGGTTTACATGATAAAGTTAAAATGGTCGAGGAACAAATAAAGAATAATTTTCAGTCCTAAATATATTTTATCAAATCATATGAAAAAATATTCCTAAACTTAAAATAAGACCTTGGAAACAAAATATTTCATTAGTTCCAAAGAGATTTCATATTCCAAATACTATGATTTTTTATATTTAAAAATAGAAAATTACACATAGAATTGGGTACCATATATAGTGAAAACATTTCTAAATAATTTATATTCATTTTTGTTATAATGGGTAACACATATTAAATATATCAAATTAATAGACAAAAATTATGTTATGGAACTCATACTTGGGTCACTAGACTGTAGTACCAGTCCAAATAGTTTTCAAAGAATCACAATTTAATGATGAAGCTTGGGTAGAGATTAATTTGATTAGTAGGAACTATGAAAGAATTCAGGTTGTCTGGAGCATCTATATTACTGAATCAAACTCAATGAGAAAATATTTTATGTTTATTATAGGGTTTAATGTGCTTATTCCTATTAATGAAAGATGTATCTTATAAGATTCATCTTTCAAAATTCATGGTGGAAGCAAACAAAATCCTTAAAGATCTCAAGGAATAGAAATGTAACTCCCCACACCAGAGTGTACGGGTAGAGTATGTGATATTCCTATTTAAAATGATATTGTAATGATGGTTATTTTGAATTTTGGTATTTATATTGAGAATTGGAATTTTTAAATGTGTTTTAATGGATCGAGATGATGTTTATGAGGTTGTATATTGGGTAGTGGAGGCTCAGAGAATGTTTCAAGAGTTATTCATGGGTTATGGATGATAATCTAGTATAGGTCTATGATCATGGTACAATATAGGGTGTTGTTCCCAAGAGTGCATCCTATGTAAAATTAATATCTTACACATGTGTTTGGTTGTTAAACATACTTAGGGGGTTACGTTGTGGTGATTATTGTGTAATATTATTTGTCTTAAAATCTGTAAAAACCAAAATATAATGTATTGCGTTGTAGTGAAGGATATATAGGAGTAACCTTCTGGTCTATATTAGATTAAAATATCTCAATAGTCGACAAGTTTCTTCAGAACACTTAGGTTTCACCATAAGGTCTTGATCGAGGGGGAGTGTGTCATACAATAATGTAGGGTTGTTTCATTGTGGATCTGGGTTAGTAGGGGAGAATTATTCAATGAAGGGGGAAGTTGTGAAGGCTTATGATCAAGTTTTCGATTTCTTCCTAGGTGTGGGGTGTTGCATCGTAGCTGGTGGGGTGATTCCATAAGGGATACCCCGACAAGGGTATTGCATAATAACTATTATGGTCACATCACAAGGCATATTCTAAAAAATTTTATAAAATATATTTACTATTCAATTTAGGGTTTTTATTTTAAACCCCCTACGGGGTTCTTTTACTTCATCCATCCAAACTGGGAGGATACACCTCCCACTTCCTATCTTCATCTTTTCTTCTTCCCGTTAGTTTCATGTGGACTTAGAGTTTTTTTTTCAATGTTTGAGTTACGTTTCATAACCCATGACCCCCCCTCTTATATTTCCTTCCTATCCTATAATTTTAGTGACTTGATTTAGGGTTTTTAGGACTAATACTATATCATGTTGGAATCAATTTGTTATGATGAGTCATTTTTATAGTTTTTCTAGAGGAGGATTTGGAGCAGTGATTGTCTGTGGTTGTATAAAAATTTCTGTAAGGTAATACACTGCCCTAATTTACGTCATTTGTTTTGTTGAATTAGAATGTAAATGATTGATGAATCAGATTAGGTAATTTTTAAATATAGGTTTTTAGATTTTAAACAAAATGAGATAGGATTAAGAGTATTTTTAAAAATTGGTCTTGAGATGCGTCAACCCCTTTCACACATCTTCCCTCGCAACGAAGCGTGAACGAGGTTCACACATACGATATAAAGTTTATAAAGGATGCGTGAACCCCATTAACGGGTCCTACATAAATTTTAAATAAAAAAATCATCAATACTGAAAAAAAAATATGAATAAATATTAATTAAATAATTAGTAATATAAATGAAATAGTAATAAATTTGAAAAAAAATATTTTTCTATATTTATAAATATTAATTAGAAAATAATAAACATTAAGTAAAAATTAAAATATATTCAAAAATATTAATAAATATCAATTAAAATAGTATATATTAAATTAATATTGATAAATTTTAATACTTTTTTTAAAAGTTTGAGAGTGAAACCCTCTTATTAGGAATATAAATATTAATTAAATACTGATGATTATAAATAGATATTTATTACTTATTAAAAAATTATAATATATATTTATTAATTATTAATAAATGTTAAATAAATATTAATTTATGTTATTAATTATTATTAAATATTCTTGAATAGTATATACACATTAAATAATTATTAATAAATATTCACACTTCCTATATAATTTTTAATAAAAATAAAAAACAAGAATATTTCTAAATACCAATTAAATAAAAATATATTATTAATTAAGAAATCATCAATATGTATAAAATATCAATAAATATTAATATATATTAATATATATTACTTAAATATTAAAAAAATATTAATAATAGTGTTCATGGTAATTTTGATCAACTGGTCTGATTCTTAGAAAACTACTTGATCACTAATATAAGTTCATACATAAGAATGTTTCATCCATTAGTTTAGTCAACATGAGTCATACTCGATCTAAAAATAATAGGATTTGATTTTGGAAAAAATGTTGTTCTCTACGAACGGATCATGATACCACATGAAATGAGAACAAATGCACTTATCAACAAGCAGAAAACAATTTTATTTCTAGATTATGATATTAAATAAGATATGAATGTTTTATTAGAACAATCAACCTAAAACTCATGCACTCACTTTAACAGATAGGTCAAAAACATTAAACTGTAATAAGAAGGTTAAAAGACCTTTGAACGCATCCATACTAGAAATTTTCTTATAACTTTATTAATTCAATTATAACCCTTTTCTCTTTAGTTTATTTATTTTTTAACAAAGGAAGATATATTTAGAAAAATATTCTTATTTCGATAACATGATCTTCCTGAATATTCTAATGTAATTAGGTTTGATTATAATTGATATGCTAATTCGAGAAGTAATTTCATATTTCTTTATTTACCTCCCCCCTCAAGGGAAACACTCATAAGAATCATTTTTTAAAATTTATATAACTCCACCAAGGATGATATTCTTCAATACTTATTCTTCAGGATACCAAAAATATTATCAAACCATGATTATATCTTCTATATACTTTTTGTCTTGGATATGCTTACACATTCTTAAAATTCATCAATGATGTCCCTCTTACTTACATCATAAGAATGGATAAATTAAACAATTATTAAGGAAATATGGTGGATCTTCCTTACTTCTTAATGTGAATAAGAATATTGTGGTTATTTCTCAATGAATTTCATCCAGTTCCTCTAGTATTCATGATTTTATATCTGAACATCAGTTCTAATTTATATTTTGTAGAAGGGATCTCTTCACATTACATTCTGATTGTTGTAGAGATTTTTTCCCTTATTAACATTCATGGATGGTACAATCTTAACCCTGTTAAAGATCATTTCTTATTTTCTAAGAATTTGAAATCACTATTTTTAATAATTTCAATAATATTATCACATGTTGGAGGTATTTTAATAGTAAAATCCTCCAGTGAAGATTGTGTACCAGTAGAAACTACATGCGTTTATAAATTCTGAATACGTATATTCTAAAAATGTTCCAAATGAACTTATAATTCCATACATATCATATTGTGGTTTTTTATCTTCAATCATAATCATCTAATCTTTGAAAATATTCATTATTCATTCAAATTCTTCTACATGGGATTTAATTTTTCTAAAAAAAGAATCGTGTTCCATGGTTTTTGGATTCAAATCAATGAGATCAATAATATTTTTCAAGATTTCTTGAATCTAATGGAACTTTTAATCCCGAGTATTAATATTTATTAATGAATTTAATCATATTATTTATTATACATATATACATTATAATAATAAGTAATAATATGAATATAAAATAGAAATTAGTAATATTGGAAGATAATTTGATAAGAGTAAGACACTTATTTAAAAAAGTATAACTCTATAAATGATAATATTAAGGCACATAAAAAATGTATCATAAATTAAAAATCAACCTAATATATGAATCTCTCATGGATGATCCTCTATCCCATAGCTAGGTGTATACTGGATGCATCTATGTCGTGTCCTTCTATTTTTTCTCTCTATCATACGCTATACTTCATCATCAACATCCACCTCCACATCCTCATGTGTGATAGGTGGTGGACGTAAAATATCAATGTATGTACCCTATCCCGCATCTAAGGATAGAGGATGCTAGTTGGAACTCTCACCAACATGGCAAGAAGATGGTTTTTGTGTAGCGGATTTCTGTAATAAAGCATCCATCTCAACCTATTAAAATTTTGTATCTACTTATGGTTGAGCCTGAAAAGCTAGAGGAACATCTGACTGATCTTTATGAGCACCCTCCTCCTATGGAACAGCCGCATCTGACCGATCATGTTGATCACCCTCCTCATATGGAACTGAAACATCCATAACAGGTTCATCACCCCCTAGTACATCTATATGAGGCTCATCAGGCTCTGCAGCCTCCTCATCATGTGGTGGATCAAAGAAAATTCAATGATATATCTTGTCCTTCAAAGTAAAAAACTCTGTCACAAGGCTGTGAAAATATGTCGGGTCAAATTCAGATCACTCTACTAGATCAAAAATGTAAAGTATATAACATATACAAGAATTATGCAAAAACGAATTTCATTGATAATTAATATGAATAAAAAAATCTGCTGAATAGTGGAAGGAACAATGTATATCAACCCATGAAATCCTAATGCGTGTCTTGTCAGAAATCTGACTGGGGACCTGTAGTACTAGGATGCATAATCCATCTATTCCACCAAATAAAAATATATTATCATCACCCCTCATAACTGGGAATCCTATCATCTGTCCCATAAATCAAAATATCTGGCATGGTATCTCCTCTATTCAAAATCTATCTTCCCTAACATCTTCAGGTAATGCAGTGAATCTAACTGACTGGGTGGGTCAAGAATAGGCTGAAATAATCTAAACTACCTCATAACTATATTGGTCTAATTCCACTTGACTATATGAAAATAAATTAATGGAATCTTGTAGGATCTAGTAGAAAGCATTTCCATATTGTATATTGGAAGACTCTGGATGATATCATCTATATATATAATCCATATAATCTGAAAGAAAAAATAAATAATCAATTAATAAATGAATACATGTACAGTAAAGAATAAATATTTAACAATATAAATAACAATCACATACATTGTTTGATCAAATGTTTTCCAACATAATTTTGTAGGCGTTGACATCATGTCTGGGGGAATCTGAATGTCAATGTTCCTAACACCATCTGTAGATAATATTGTTATATTTACATTTCCTAATAGAATGTTATACAATTATGTTAGACATTATAAGGAAAAAATAACATACCATCATCCATGTGGAGCCTCTGCTATAATATCTTCTGGCAATAATGCATGATCAGGTGGAGCTAAACAAGGTATGTGCTCCCATACCCACATATGTAGAAGAACCATGCATCACATGATCTTCATAATATCTATATGGATTCCCTGCATAGAACACTGTTTGTATATGCTAGAAAATCAGACCCCCAGCAATACCATCTTACCTCTTCCAAATCCTCAAAAAAAGGTAAATACATTATATGTACAAAAGTAGTGGATTGATCAACAAAAAGGGTGTCACTAATCATCCTCAAAATATATTCACTTGAAAATCGTAGCATGGTGATCTCATTTGCATCCTCTTCTAAATATGTGAAGTGTTAGTCTAACCATGGCATGTGTAATCTACTACCAACAATGGTCCTTCCATAATCGGGGACCCCTATGCCCAGTAGTCTATGAACAAGATCAGGCAAATATGCTTCAACTCAACTTGTCAGAATGGCACCGTTGATGGGGAGGCCCAACAAAATGGACACATCTGGTAGGGTAATAGTCATCTCCCCCTCTCTAAAATGGAATGTATGTGACTCTATCATCTATATCTCTACAATTGTTTTAGTCATATGATTATCGAGAAAGGTGAAGTCACACATCACTACGCCATATAATCTAGCACGACGAAGATGAGGGATTATAGTGGGAGGTGGTGTGATACACTGGGTCATCATATGGCTCACATGATATATTTATCAAATCAAAAGTTGCGATAACATGTGCAAATGGATATCTAAATTCTTGAAAGTTGTCGCAATCACAGTATATATTATCTAACATCACCACAAACACTCAACGACTAAAACATGTAGCTGGATCGTAGAATTTCTTTTCCTGAAATCTCATCTTTTCTATATCAAAGGCTAGAACACTCCATCTTGAATCCTCATTCAGTATCTAATCAATATCACTTTAGAAATGCTGAGTAAAATGCATTTCGTTTTCCATCCTCTAATAAGCCTTTTGGGACTACTCAAAAAAATAGTGAACACTTCTATAAAATGTCTCGTGAACTAACCCTGTGATCAGGTGATTTCTCACACCCTTAAGGACCCCATTTATTCACTCCACTATATTAGTAGTCATATGAACATATCCTCTGCCACCATCATATTCTAATGACCATTTTACCTTTGAAATTTTCATCATATATTCATACACATCTTTATTAGAAATTCAAATCTCTTCAAAAAATCTGTCAAATATTTTTTTGGGGATCATATCCTGAAACCATAAGAGAATAATGTATTAAAATGGATATTAAATTTTTAAAAAAAATTAATTTTTGAAAAAAATTCCCAACTTGAGGATCACTTTATTTATGGCCTCATCACTGAAATTCTTATGCTCATAACTTGAAATATGTCTAATATAATAATGATGATAAGAATTTGGTTCAGTCCATGAAACCCGACCACTAGCCACGACTTCTATAATCAGTCGATGGTGATCATATAATAGACACACGCCCTAGTTCTGTGTGACATGAATATGTACACATGCCAAAAACTTTCTCTGCCTTCAAAGTTTTCCTTTTCAATAATAGAAAAATCATGTGACAGAGGAGCACAATTACCATCATGTGTGGAAGCAAAAAGTAGAAAGCATGTATAATTTTCATACAAGAAATTTTCATTGACCTCAATAAATTGTTTATAATACAGAAAGGCAGTGATAAGTGGCATGATTTCCTAAAAAAGACAATTGAAATTCACCTTGGATAGATCAACTCGGTGATTGGGGGATACATACTCAATAGTTTCCAAATGAGAAACAATCTGATTCTTGAGAGATAATAATTCTAGAAGTTGTGGCCACATTACATAAGATTTATCCCAATCACCATACACTTTTAAAATTTCCTCCTTTTTTTCATTCCATGCTTTGTTTTATGATATCTTATAGTTATACAACAGATGAATTCTTTCCTAAACAAGGGAAATGGGAACATCCTGACATGTTCATATCATCTCACAAATAACATTTGATATAAACCATGAATCAAGGTAACAGTGATCGTATAAAAATCGTGGATGCACACAAGTGTGTGTCCAGTCTAGTTTGGTTATCCTGAAACATGAAAAAGAATTATCAAATATTTCCATTAATAAAAATTTACATTTTGGCCCATATTTTTCACAAAAAATTAGATATTTTGTTTTATTTGACTCATCAACCACAAATTTGAAATATTTCTCAATGTGGTATTGCTTTATCACATTTTTCATGGCCAGTGTACTTTCAAACTCCTGCCCGACAATGATGGCATTATCATTTGATGTAGGCCAATTCACTATAATGCCTGATAATTCAAAAGCCAGTGTAATGACAACCCAATAAAAATGTTGTTCATGAGACATTACTTCAACTAAGGAACTCCCTACTTAAGGATAATTACCACTAACTGGTGGATGTCATGGATGTCTGTCAGTCAAAGGAACCTTATAAGGTTCATTCCCTGCATCACCCTCACCCACATCTCTCAAATTAACCTTAGAAGGTTCATTCCCCACATCACACTCACCCACATCATCTCCTGATGGATCCCTTGATTCTTCTTCCTCAGATAAACTTTAATTCACTATATCAGCAAACAAAGGTATTTCATCTACATTTACAACCAAATTTTTATCATCTTCTTCATTATTTACTTCTATCACAGGAGTCATATGAGAAGGAGGAAATGAAAAAGATTGATATGAAGGACCAGCTTCAACAGATCTCACAAAACATGGTTATGTAGTAGTTGGTCGCACTACATCTATATCATAAATTACTATATACAACTCCATCAAACTATTAGCACATTGTCATCTAAATAAGTAAGTTGCATCCATCTAATCGTAATCATCGACCAGAGGGTACATAGTGTTCCAGAAACGTTCAGGATGTTGTAGATGTCAATATGTTATTGAAGCAATGGAATGATTAAACCTCATTTTTAATTGATTATGAATATTATTACAAACTACATCCAATTTCATACGACCATGAAGATTTACAACTCTGATAGGTTTCGCACTATAGCTAAATCCCAACTCAGTTTAAATGGACTCATTGTTGCAATATATTTGCGCAGACATTATTACCTATAAAAACTAATTAATAAAATATTATATACTACAACAAAATTTAACATTATTTAAATTGGTTTTGAATAATTGACATTATATTGAGACCTTTTTATGTATTGATTTATTACTATTGAGGTATGGCTATGGTGTTATTATTTCCAAATCAAATTTAATATATTGTTATTTATTTTAATTACTTACAAAATAATCATGACTTGATATTGAGTCTTATGATTAGTTTATCATTATTTTATAAAATAACCAAACCTTATGGGTAGACTCCTAGAGTATCTATTAATAAATATTTTAGAAACTACAGTATCCTTGAAAACAGTAACACCTCCTGTCGAATGCTTGTTCTATAATGTCTCTTCAAGGACACCTCTTCCAGGATGCCTCTTCGAGGATGCCTCTTGTTGGTAGATTTTTAATTAAAAATTTACTCACATACATGTGAGGGGGTCTAGGGGTATGAAATACAAAAAAAAAATTAAGTAGACACGAAGTTCCTTACATACTTAGTTATAGATGACTCACAGGTCATCAATGTGGAAAAATAAATGTCATTTTTACAAGTCAAATAACTACATTCACAAAATAAGACATGTAATTCCAATTATGCATTGGTTGGTTATCTCAAGATCAGTCATCACACAACATACCATGTTTTTTGGTATACTTATTATATTTATTACTAGATGAAATATATATTTAATATCTACACCTCTTTTAGAAAAATTTATCCTTTCAATTTGCATGTGTATATATATATTTATTAATAAAATTTAATAAATTTAATTATAATTAATATAATTTAAAATTATTTTTTTTACAAAACTATTTTTATACCATTACCAAAAAGAGTTTTATATATATTTTTTAATAAATTTTAATATTATTCATATAACAAATATATTATTCATAAATTTTATAACAAGTGTATAAAATATTTTAATGTAAATTAATATTACTTTAAAAATAACATATTTTATAACATATTTAATTTTCATAAACATTTAATATGAATTCATACAACATTTTAGACCTAACATAATTAATTTTTCTAAACATTAAATATGAATTCATATAATATACACACCATTAAAAATTAAATCATATAAATGAAACTGATTTACCCATCAATACATATGAAATAAATAAACCATACACAGAAACACTAATTTCTACATATCAAAAATAAAATAAATAAATAATAATAATGAAATAAATAAACACACTTATCCAATTAAAAATATAAATAAAAATTTTACCTTTTTAAAAGCATCAAATTTTTGTTGAGAAAGAAATTCTACAGGGCTTCACATCAAAATCTATAGAAGAAGAATGAATTTTGCAGGGGTACCCCTTTTATAAATTTACCTCGGTGAGATGTGTGAATGGGATTCATGCATCCTTCATCCCATCTACAAAGGATTCATCAACACCATTCATCCATCTTTTATCACATCTGTGCCGGATACGTGAATGGGGTTCACACATCTTTACTGTGGTGGAAGATGCGTAAACCCCCTTCACACTTCTATAGCAGAGGGAAGATGCGTGAAAGGGGTTCACCCATCTCAAGACCCATTTTTAAAAATACTCTTAGCCCTATCATGTTTTGATAAAAAAAATTGAAAAATGGTTCTTGAGATGCATGAACCTCATTTCTCACGATTTTGACATTATTACACCACCTGGTGGGTTATTATTCAATTTTAACTCATTGAATATAGTGTATATTAATTATTTAAGTTAATTATAATTGTTTTATAACTAATTAGAATAGTTTTACTATATTTAGGTCCTCCTTTGGTTAGATGGTGGATGATAGAACATCTTTTTTTATAAAAACGGGAAAGTGTTAAGAGTGTATTTAAAATAGGTCTTGAAGTGATCTACACCTCGTTTCTTATGGTTTTAGAATTGTTACACCACATGATGTGTTATTATTCAATTATAACTCATTGAATTTAGCTTATATAAATTTTTTAAGTTAATTATAATTCAATTAAAATTAATTACAATTTTTTAATGTATTTAGGGCCTCATGCGATTAGATAGTGGTTGATAGAGCATAATCTGGCTTAGGTCATCTTAGGTGGTTGTGACCAAGCATACTTAAGGGATTACATCCATTTTGAGGTAGCTAGTTTATATCTATAATATATATATATATATATATATCATTATTGGATTTTATATATGTTTTCATTGGGTTTGGATCATTAAATAGGATATTCATATCTGATTATTTTATTTTATGTGTTTTTATAGAAAATATATAATTGCTTTTAAATAGAGATTAATCTAGAGTAAAAGGAATGAAAATATAATTTTAGGGAGTCTTAGATAGTTCTCAACACATCTTAATTATTCACGATATGAACAAGTCGATGACCAACTGTGATTTCAAGACCCTATAGTTGTGGGTGTGGCTAGGGGCATTGCGTCAAGGAGTTTTTGTGAACAGAACCACGCAAGGAATTGAAGAAACCTCAAACCATGACATAAAGTGTCATGCTACCACCATAGAGGAGATAGTTTCGAAAATTCTGATTTATTTTTTAAGATTCATCTCAGAGTTCATAAAGTTAACATTCACTGAACAACTGTACTTAGTAAGGTATATTTCTAGGCTTCTCTAAGCTGACACTTAGTCACAAATTTTTTTCAAGTCATGCATTGAGATATTATGTCACCCCATGACCAATGTTTTGAGTAAATCAATTGATAAAGGGTTACATATACTCTCATAGTAACCAAAACCATATACTCAATGGTGGTAATTGATAATAATGGATGGAAGAACATCGTAGGAGTCTCGTGCTATAAACCAATTTTCCACACCATGATGTGCTTGGTCAAAAACCAAATGGAATTATATCTTGAATTATCTATTGGGGATCTCAAATCAAATTTTTTTAGAGAATTAAAATCTAAAGAGTAAATAATACTACATTCCATAAAAGGGTATGTTACTCCATGATAGGTTCAATGAAATAGAGTTGTATATGAGTCCTTATTGATTCACTCTACGACACCCTCAATCACATTGTGAGATTTTCAATTAAAGATGTTAAAGATACAATTCTATGGAATATTCAAGGAAATTTTAAGTCTGCTAAAAATTTAGATTTCATGGTGTATTTTAGAAAATTAAATGGATAATTTTACAACTAGATGCTGGATTTAATATCCATGAGAGGGGCCATATATTTTTTTCATCCATAGGGAGGGTTTAGTAGTTATGGTTCTTACTTCTTCTCTACTTTTATACATTTTTATAAATTATGTATTTCAAAACGTTTTAGTATTTCTATTGAATTCTTATTTAATTTAATATAGTTTATTATATCTTTTATAGATCATGGTTTATTCATCATCAACAAAAAAATCAAAGACGATTGGATAGATCTATAAGAGAGAGTGGTTCTAGTTGAAGATGATGTGTACAAATATATTATTATTTTTTCTTTATCATAGAATAATCTTACTTTTTAATATTTCAATTTGAGGTGATTGATTGATGATGAATATATTAGATTATCCTCCTGCTTTTTCTATCTACCTAATTCACTTTATTAATTTTGGGTTGAAGGATTATAAAGGTCATACTACTAAAGTAGTTTCAATAGGAATTTTTAAAATTGGCATGGAATACAATTATGGTTGTGCATCTAATAAAATTAATCTATTTTTTAAGTGTATTGGTATTAATATATTTTGAGAAACCTCCCTTGGATACTGATTTCCCCTCTTTATCTCTTTTGTCTACATTTCATCCATTTTTCCTTGAGTGTTTATATTTAGAAATTCAATTTTGTTAAATTTTGTTTAATGATCCTAAAAATGTCACGATGACTAAACATTTAGTCAAGGATTATTTATAGTGTAGAATTATAAAAGATGTAGACCTGAATACCCATAGTCCTCTATAATGGAGGCCTTGAGGTTATTTTATAGGGAATAATAAAGAACACATCGGACCACTAGTCTAATGTGGGAGGCAGAATCCAACACCCCCTTCAAGCTAAGTGTATCTTGGTTGGACATGTAAAGAAAATAGGACAAAGAAAAGACAATAGAACACAAACATGAAATGCCGCAAAACAGTACCCCTTAAGCTGGATATACCCAACATGATGAAAAAATAAGAAAAATAGAATTAAATAAAGATAAATCTCCATGGATGCCACTCCCCCTCATGAATATGTATGATGCTTTAGAAAAAGATTTTTTAATCCCCTCAAGTGAAACTGATCGAAGGAGAAAAAGTAAAGCCACACTGGTGGTGCCAGTCAACTGAGTTCTAGATGCTTTGCACAAGCGGGGTGATCATCAGAGTCATCGGGAATAATGCACGGGCAGTTCGGTCATCAGAGTCATCGGGAAAACCACAAAGGTGGGATGAACCTCGAAGATGGGAGGATACCGTAAGAGGAGGCCAGCATGGAGGTGGGGGCTTCTGTAGGAGGAAGTCTACATGGAGGCAGGGGGTTCCATAGTAGGAGGATGGAATGGAGGGATCAACGGTGGTGTCGTCGTATAGGACAGGTCAGTGAAACAAGGGGTTACCTAATAGAGGGGGCCAATGATGGGATTTGGCCAGATCGGGCTAAATTTAGGAGAGGGGAGTTTTCCTGGTCCATCGTGCGTAGAGCAGGAGGTCATGTCTCATGCAGGCCAGTGGAGGGATAGGTAGACGAGATGCGTCAGGAGAGTCGTTTGGGTGGGAGGAGCTGACACAAGGAAGGGAGGTAGAGATCCGTCGGAGGTACTTCGGGAGTCTCCCACAATGATGTGAGGGTCGGTAGTATTCACAAAGCTGCATCAAATGGGAGGGTGGGATTTTGTGAAATGGGAGAGACCATTGAATAAGGATTCAAGTTTCGGTAAGTTTCAAGGGAGGCTGGTCGGAGGGACCCCTCTAGAAGTTGGGGCTGATCACAGAAGCGGCCCGATCTAGAAGGAGGCATGCACAGAAAATCGGCAACCGTTGGGAGTAACGGGGGAGCCATGATCAGGAGTTACGATGGGTGAGGTGGGTGGTTCAGTCAGGGAGTCCGATGGGAGGATCCTTATATGGGAGGGGCATTGTTGGTGAGAATCATCGTAGGAGGAGGATTTGCGGGTGGGAGGGGCACTGTCGGGGAGAAACTCCATAGGTGGAGTGTCTTCAGGGATCGGGAGATGAATTTGGGTAGATCTAGGAGGTCATAGGGAAGGTGGGGTCAGACATAACTGGGAGTCCACAGGGGCCAACTAGGGGGTAGTGATGATGGTGGCCAAAGGTCTTGGTACCGCCACCCCCTAACAGAAGAAAACCAAGAGGCTGATGGGGGTAAAAAATAAGATATGGGGAGGTGGGGTAGGATTTAAAAAACCTCCTCTAATATCATGTTGAATTATAAAAGAGGTAGACCCAAATCCCCAAGTCCCTCCCTAAATTAGGCCTTTACTTTCTTTTATAATGAATAATAAAGACCACATCTGACCATAAGCTTGATGTGGGATGCAGACTCCAACAGATAGGATTCCCCATTCTTTATAAGATCACCTCATACATCCATTATTATATATTCTATAACTCAGTGTCAATTCCATAAATACAAATTTCTAAACATTGGTATGTCATTAGAATTAACAAAACAAGAAAGGCATTTCATCTTTTTTGTACCATTTTTAGGGAATAGAAAAAATATCAAATAACACAAGATCAATTAATTTGGTAAATACTTTTCTCTTCTCATTTATTTTCATGGATATTAGTTTAGGTTTTTATTTTTTTTTCATCTTTTACACATCTAATTCTTAGTGGTGGTATGTAGGATGGAATACAAATCATATCAATATTATACCTTTCCATTATAAGAGTATACCAGATACCAAGAAGAGTATTTTATGGGGGCGGCAGAGAATTTTTCATGGTTGTAATTGTGAGTAACCGTCTAGGATAATTCATATTTGTATGCATATGAAAAATTATAACCCCAAAAATTGAGTGACACTAGTTACTTGGAGCCTTATGGAAGAGCTTTCAATAACCAAGGATACTAAGAAGAATCCTAGGTTGAGTAGTATTACCAAGGAAAACTGAGCATTCAAGAATTGTGGGAGAATAATTCACAGGGTCACTTAATATAAGTACACACTTTATTGAGAATATAGATAAGGTAACCAAAGAACATTTGGCCTAGCTGAAGAAAGATGAGGATATAGAAAACAATATGGTTGAGAAGGTTAAGTTTGTAGATTTTTGTGTGAATAATTTATTTTTACATCATAATATATGGGATAAAGATAAGAATGATAAGGATGAGTTTTAAGAGGTGAAGGTTTCTTAAGTGCACTTAGAGTTAGAATAGGAAATTGATTGAAGTAATATTTATGAATATTTCGAATAGAATAATAATAATTTGACCCATAAATAGAAATAATAATAAAAACCTTATCCATGTTCATAAAAGAAGAATAAATAAATAACATGATGGATCTCATCAATGAAATGGCGGTTAAGAGAGGAGGAAAATATTGTGTTGAAGATAACACCAGATTTGGAGAGGTTCTAAGAGAAGAAGTGGAAGGGGAATGGAATTTGGAGAATTAGTGGAATTTTTGAAATAATAAGACCCTATAACACCAAAAAAAAGATGAAAGGGATATAAGAAATATAAGATACATCATACCACATGAAAATGAAAAGAAATAAGAAGTAAATCTGCAAAAAATCAAGGAGAGTGGTGAAATTTTTATGAAAAAAGAACCAATAGAACTTGGTAAAGAAGAAAAAACCAGATGAAATTCAAGGCTTAATTAAATAATTCTATTGAAGAAGGACTATTAGGCTTTTTCATAAATTTTCAATGGAAATGATCTACAAACACTAGAAAATATGAAGATTTTTTGATTCATTGATTTCTTACATGTTTTGAAAAAACAAGAAAATAAGAAAGATGTGGTGGGAAAAATCTACAAAATAATGTCAGATTTTTATTTTATTAATATTTCATTAAAATATTATAAAATCTAGATTCCCCCATATGGATGTGTTCAAAAGATATAGTGTAAAATAAAGAGAATAGTTTTACCGAATGAACATAATTTTGAATTAATTTCAACACTAGACTAGGTAACTCTATTCTATTGTCCATTTATGTAATATTTAGGTAATATCCTAGCATAAATACCTTAATGAAATAACTTATGGTAGGTGGATCAAGTTTTTAATAACATTATAGGATATAGTTTTAGGAAGGGATTTTAGATTAAGAACCCACCCGCGTTTGGTTCCCTTGTCCTTTTGAGATGAAATTTGTTTGAACCTTTATTTACAAGGATGTTTTTTGTTTTTAGGTTCAAAATGATAAGTAGAATGAAGAGTGCAATAAAAAAAGGAAAAAATTAAGCAATAGTGGAGTAACATTCTAAATTTCTTACATTTTTTCCCAGATTATTTTTTTCCTAGAACTATTTTTGAAAGAAAGCTGAATTTGTGACCGAACCTAATTGAATTGAATTCACCCAAGTATTTGAACTATTTTTCATAAAATCACTGATCTAGGAGACATCATCTCTAAGGATAATTAAGTTTAATTTTTGGAAAACATGATTCATCATACCCATAAATGTTAAAGATATAAGTGGAGATTTCTAAAGTCACATTCTTATTCCAGTTTATAGTTTTTTAAAAATGACTGTTGATATGATTCTTATTTTTTATTTTTATTCATAAAAGCTTTAATTTGGTAAATTTCTTGTTGGTATTCATTCCGTGAACTGGTTAACCCATTATATTTTTCCCATTCCTGAGAGGGTCCTAGGATTATTTTTAAATTTTCTTTCTCACACCATATTTATTTAGTGAACTCAAGGTATACACCACTAATAGAAAATTATTTCTAGTTTATGAAGCATGATTATTTTAACCCAAATTCAAATTATGGAGGTTATCTATTGGTATATTTATTGATCCCACTTGATCAAGTGACATACCTTATATTTGATCTTTTTTAACCCCTAGAAAACATGGAATGCCTTATAAGGAGTTGTATTACAAGTACATGTTTCTTGTCTACCCATTTTCTTGAGTATGATTTCATGATTATACATTTTGATCTTTAAATATATATTTGGGTGTTTCATGGTACCATTGGGTAAGAATAAAATGAATGAGAGTGAGAGAAATCTATTGGTTATTCGATAAAGTTTCGTAGATGATTTTGATCATACATATGGAATCATATAAATTTTTAAAAGAAAAAATGTATAAAAATAATAAAAAAATAAAGGAAATGAAAGGAAAATGTGAGAAAATAGCACACCTTCCATGAAGTACCATGGTCCAACCCTAAAATAGGTGTTTTGAGTTTTTTCCATAACATGGGGCATTACGTTGAGGAGGTTTCATAAAGAGTATCATATCAGGAGTCGGAGACACTTTTTACCACTCCAGGAAGTACCATGGTCCAACCCTAAAATAGGTAATTTAGTTAGGTTTAGTTGATTTCATATGATTCATATCATAGTTTTTAATGTTAACATTCACATTATGACTGAACTTTATATGATTGATTTTTGGGCTTCTGTGTAATGACACTTAGTCATAGAAGTTATTATCATGTCTGACCCTGAGGGAATATACTTAGTTCACGACCACACCTCTACATGTCATATAAGTACTGAAAGAAGATAATTTTATTGGGTACCTTTTTAAATTTTTATCCCTAAGGATATAAAATAATGTGGCCCTAAGGTTGTCTCTCAATGAGGTTACAAGATAAGTTTCAAAACTGTCACTTTTGATTTATGTTTTTTCATAGTTAAATAAAAGTGGGGATTTGATGGTTTTAATGAAAAATAAAACAAATAAACTCAATAAAAAAGAATTAAAATGTAATAAAATATGTTATTTTGAGTGAGAAGTAAGGTTATATTGAAAAGAAGTATGGAACCGGATTAAGAAATATGAGTAGTGGAAAATTTTTGATTCTCAGACAATCCCTTCTTCCTTATATATAAAGATAATATAATTGAATATCTCAATGTTCACTAAAATTACACTACATAGACACCAAAAAATTCCTAGAAACTATACCAAGACATCAATATGGTTCTTAATATTCCTACAAAAGTGATCAAAATTCTCAAATACCTATGAGAAATTAAGCCTAATTGAATAAAGTATTCTCAACAGAAAGACATCACCCAATAAATTTAAATATAATTAAAAACCACTTTTTTTAATATATTTATCAGAAAATTAGAATAGTTTAAAAGAAATTGTACTTGAGAAAAAAAATCAAAACATTCATTCAAAAATATAGTTTTCATTGAAATTAAAAAAGATTTCAATGAACTAAAAAAACATTGATGGAAAAAAAATTAGGTATCCACTGTCCATATCCACCAAGGAGATTATCTATTCTAGACTAAGTCAGCTCCCATTATCTTTATTTTAAATTTCTTCATGACTACCTATAACTGTAGTAATCTATGAAAAATTACCCTACTAGCCAGCCTGATCAAGTCATGATCCTTCCTCATTCAATTTGTTTCATGGAACTTATATCTTCCATGTAATTGAGGTAAGAATATTTTCAATGAAAACAACCTTTAAATCACATCCTAGAAACCACCATATATCTGTATAACTTTTCCATGATCATCCTCCAAGTGTAATCATTGTTGATTTACTTTTATTCATGTATATTTTTTATTAGGTAGCAATTAATATCAATGCTCATCATTTTTTAATCGAAATTGAATCATCTATGATCTTCACCTATTCACATCCCTTTTATATTAAATCATGTCGATCGAATAAGGTATCATTGTGATAGATTTTAGTTTTAGTTTTTATCTCCATAAAATTTCAAAAAGTATTGAAAAGTAAAAAGAGATTAATAAATTTCATAGGACTTCCTTCCAAAATACTTTTAATGTATTACTAAATTGAAAATTTATATAGACTTGTGTTTTAAAGTAAGCAGTAACACAATTTATGTGAAGAAGGAATTCATATGTTGTACATGATTTTATATGCTCTTAATTATTTAGAAGTATTATAGGATGAAACTTTATAAACAATATGAGGGAAAGTCATATAAAATGGAAAATTCATAAGGGTTTGCATAAAAGTCATATGAAATTCAATGAGGTATTATGAAATTATAGAAGTTATAGAAAATTGGACTTATCCAAAATTCTATACATTTCAATTTTAAAAATTATATTTACCCCTCCTTTTACCATTTCATCTGCTACATTAAATCCACTCAACTACATTCAAAAAATTTGAACTTATATATTATTATTTTAAAAATCTATACAGAGTTGTAGTTTTGAAGGAGAGTTGGTTTCATTCAGTTTTAAGTAGTGACATAAACTTATAAACTCAGTTTTTTTATGATAAAACTTCCTTATAGTTTCCAAAAACAATGATTTCTATTTTTTATTTCAGTATCTTTAGCACAATAATTTTTTCATCATTTTTTTTCTAAAATTTATATTCCGAATAGATTCAGCAGAGACACTTTGAAATAGCCATTTAGTATTTTCTTTTCCCCCAAAATAAGACTCAAATGATGTAGCAAACCACAAGACATCATCCCTTACTCTAAAGTTAAACTAGATCATACAATTTTAGTTTCAAATTAGTTTGGATATGGACTTAATGCTTAAAATATGACTTCATAATAGTTTTTTCATAGATTTATAAGGGATGAAAAAGGTATAATGTAAATGGAAGGTATAAATAAAAATGGTATTATGAAAAGAGGTGTTTTAAAACCAAATAATTCCCTCAATTGTCTCAACATAATTTCCTAAAAGCACTAATGTTTTGAAAAAAAATAAATCAAACTCTATTTAAATCAATAATTGTTTGGTTCTCTCAAGAAGTGAGCTGATTGTGAAGAATATGTCAAATGGGTTTAGTGTCCACAGTGGTAAGTTATAGAAAATTTTAGATAGTGATTTATGGTATAGAATTAATAATTAAATTTTATTTTCATGAATTTTTCTAAATTCTAAATCTGAAACAAATTCCATTTCAAAATTCTTTTAAATTTAGTTCCATGGGATAAATCATTTCACTCATTGAAATGGGTTTCTAAATTTACAAAGGTATTGATTTGACCTCAAAATTTTATAAAAACACACTAAAAATGGAACGCACAAAAAATAAAATAAAATAGTGAAATTTTAAATAAAATGGAAAATGGAAAATAGAAACCATAATTAAAAAAAAGACATGAAAAAACCAATTCTAGGAAAGGATATACCTCCCCTGGAATAATATTGTGCAATATCCTCATTATGAAACAATTTATATGAGAAATGAGAATAAAAAATTATAGACATAACTAAATCAAGTATATAGGAAAGGCAGAAGTTGGTATTTAGTTGTACTCAATATAATGACTAAGTCTTGACATACATTAATATTATATCACTTTGGAACAATACTTAAAACATAATATAAACAAACACCCAAAGACCGTACTAGTCTAGTTCTTTTAGAAACATGGAAACATAAAAACGGGTACATAACCAAGATACATTATCTCCAACTTGGTTCTTCATGACTATAACCATTCTTAGACACATAAAATGTAATACATATATTCATAACCTGGGGTAAAGGAAATATAAAAAAGGGTTGATATTAGATTCTTATTAAGGGTAAACAGGGGAGACATGTAAGCATAAATATGAGCATAGGGGGTATGATAACATGATTAAAACATTTGAATATCATACCCAACATATCAAAGATCATTAAAATTAATCATGGAATAAATCATGATATTTCATAAGACATGAATTATAAGGAAATAAATAAGATAATCCATGTAAGCATAACATATGGAAAAAACATTGAATTGTGGCAAATACAAAATCATATAATATGATTTCCATAGTAGTCAATACATTACTTCCAAGAGCATCTTAGTAGTATGGGTTCACTCCCCATACCAACTTAATTGTCATGGATTACTCCTTGTCTATATTAGAAGCACAATTTCACTCCTCATAAAATCTTTTTAGTCATGGTTCACTCCTGTGGCCATATTATTAGTCAAGATTTAGTCCCAATACCATTTTTGTTTATCTCATGAGATATAAATCAATACCCAATGCATTGGAGGAAGATCTAGGTCCCAACCATCTCATAAATAAATCATACATAACATGTGACACAAAATTATAAATATTCATACCATAACACAATAAATGAAATGGTTATCATAAACATGTAATCATATCATAACCTATAGAAAATTTAGAAAGTTTCATAATCATTTCACCAAAAGCATAACCCATGAAAGAAAAATTGATTTCGTAAACATATAACCCATGAAAGATAAACATGTTTCATAAAGACCATGAAATCAAGCATAAACCATTCAGATAAATAATATTAATGTAACCTTCATATCATTTACAATAAAGACATATGTAACATCAATGAATGTTATCTTAGATGGGAAATAATTTTGACAAATATTTTAAAAATATTTCTTGAGGAAAATATCCTTCTTATTTGAAAATAATTATTAAAACATAAAACCTTTCGAAAAATATTTTCTTTATATATAGAATTAAAAATTTATAATTGAACCTTGAAAAAAATTTGAAAACCTTTTTCCTTGAAACTTATAAATAATCTTATAAACCATTTCAAAATAGTTTCCCTTAAAAACTTATAAAAGACTATTAAAAACCCTTTTAGAACATAAGACCTATTAAAAAAAGATCAAATAACAGATATATAAATAAAAATATATTTATGTATAATATGTATATAATACATTCTTGGTTAGTATATACACCACACAAAATAATTGAGTGGTGAATAAGGCTTGTATCTCATGGAGATAAAGAGTGAGATTTAATTATCTTACCATGTATCTTGACTATCATTGTACTCATTCATAACTCTTATATAATAAATATAAATTTATTATACACTAATAAAAAACAATATTATTACTTATAATTCCATATATGGTATAATTATGGCATTATATTACCCAAATTTTAACAATTATATGTTAAGGTTTTACTTCGGGTAATATCTACATTGTTTTTCACATGTGTCTCAATTTGTTATATATTTAGTCCTTATACTTATATTTTGATTTCCGGAATTTAAACCATGATTTAAATATAATTTATTTTCAGTATATTTTTATTATAATAATCCATAGAATATAGAATATTGAAATGGAAAACACCATTCATGGAGACTGTAAGTCGTACGTATGCATGAATGCTATTTCTGTTTGATTGTCATGTTGAAAGAAACAAAATAAAAGACATATATGTATATATATGTATATATATAATTATTAAATTAGCTTTATTAAATCATATATATTAAATATATTCACTAATACCATCCTTAATACATTCCATGTAGTGTATTAATGAATCACATCGCTTTGAGGGGTGGCGGTCCACAATTCCTCAAATGAAATTATCGTATTAAAACACAATGGAAAGTATGAATATGTGTGTTTTAAAATAATTAAATAATCCTAAATACATCATAAATATAATATATAACATATATAAATATATTTTCCATCTTAATTTATTCCATTATGGGTGGTAAAGAAAAATCGAACAATCATCATTTAGTGAGGTGGTATTTCACCAAACACATAAACAGTATGTTTGTTACCCATTAGATAGAAGTGTGTATAAGTGTAGGTCTAAAACTTATCATAAAAATAACCTAGTTTATTAAGGATAATATTTCTATTGTAAAATAATGGAATAAGAAATTTTAGGTAGTGTGGAATGAAAATAATAGAATGGAGTTTGAGGGAGGGTGTTACCTCTTAATTGGGTAACTTATTTTTGTTTGCACAAAAAGGATTTCTTGGAAGGCTTTATAACCAATGGAGGCTTCAAGAAAGAATTTATGGAAGTTGGGGAGAAATTTTGGTAGAGTTTGGTCGATATGAATTCTTTTGAGAGGTGTGTAGAAGTGGGAGGAGAGGAGGCCTTCTATAATGGAAGAGGAGTGAAACTCTTATAATATTTTGGTAAAAGGAAACCCCACACACGTTTTTTATTGAAAGTGGATCCAATAATGGTAAAAGGTATAGATAATGGAGTTTATGGTCGAAATATGTCTAGAAAATAGATTTTTAAATGGTTTATAGTTATTTTTGGTCCTTATGGTTATGGTTTAGTCCCTTATTAAGAATAATTTAACCTTAATTGTTATAATTAATTTTAATTACATTCACTAATATTTTTTGGTAAAAAACTATGTTGAAATTATTAGAAATTATAAATTATGATTATTCCAAATACGAAATACATTTTTCTAATTTACAATCACAAAAGTGTCAGAAATTAATTTAAATATAATCCCACAGACGGGACGACAATACGGTTTTTAAAAGTAAAAACATTCAAAAGTTTGTTATATTTTTATAGTTAATTAGAAAATGGAATTGATTCAAATGACCTAAATTGTATTTATTTATAAAAAATTAATCAAATTAAATTTTAAAACCAATTTAAAATATAATTTAACTATATAAATAAATTATATGAAAAATATGTTTTGAATACAAAATCAGTATTTTTAACTATTCATTAAAAAATAAAACCTCACAGAAAAATAACAAAAATTCACCTTAACCTAATTTATATATTTCACTTTAAAAAATTAATTTTATTTTGACATAAAAAAGTTATAAAATTTCAAAAATTTAAATATAAAATAAGTTCGCCCTCAAAAGGTGATAAAAGTGCCTTAATGAAAATATAGGGTTTTATGTGTAAAATTTGGTTTGTTCTTATCTTATGCCTATCGAGTATATTAGATGGTTATAAAAAATATTTAATTTAATTTATAATATATATATTACCATAATATCACTCACTAAATTTAATTAATTTAATTTATTAAGATAAAACAGCTTTATGAGCATAAAAATAGTTTTCTATAAAAATATTCCCTTTATATTCAATTGGTTCATTATAATTAATGAATTCATTTTATATTTTTATAAACCATTGTTTTTAATAAGTTATTTAGTACTACTCAAAACTTATAACATAATATTTTAATAATATATTGTTTGGTAAATCTTGGTGTTTCGTGTATTCTATGCCAGGTCAATGCCATGAGAAAGGAGTGTTTCACTTAGTGCATTGACAAACATCAATGAAAATTAATTCAATAAAAAATGGACCATAAAAACTATGGGTGTTACATTCTACCCCACATAAAATTAATTTCTCCCTCAAAATTCATCATTCTGGTACAACAAATGAGGATACTTCTACTTCATTATAACTTCATGTTCCCAAATAGATTCCTTTAACTAGTGATTTCTCTACAAAATTTATAGGAGGTGAGTGACCTTGTTTCATAGAAATTTATCTATAAAATCTAGAATTTCAACTAGTTTCTCCTCATAAGAATGATCCTACTTCAGCGATATGACCTATTAGTTCAGTACATGTGTAGATTTTGGTGTGTACTTACTCAGAATATATACAAGGAACACAGCATGAACTTCAAGTAGATTTGGAGGAAGTTCCAAGTGATAGTTTATCATCCTGATATGATCTAGAATCACAAAGGGACTGATATACCTAAGGATTAGTTTCCCTTTCTTCTCTAATCTCATATCCTTATTCCAATGAGATATTCATAGAAACACATTTCCACCAATTTAAAATTATAGATCATGATGATAGTTATCAGAAAAACTTTTTTGATGTCTTTGATCTTCCTTGTTATGAAATTGAATGGCTCTAACATTCTCTTCCATTTATTTAGTGATCTCAGGTCCCAATATCTTTCTTTCTTCAACTTCATCCCAGCATGTTAGAGCTCTACATTTCTTCCCATAGAATTCATCATAAGGTGCCATATGAATTCTTTTTTGAAATCTACTATTGTAAGAGAACTCAAATAGATGACATTTTTATTTATCTCAACATATCCTCTAGGGTTTGAATTGTTCTTTCAGATTGAGCATCCCTCTAAGGATGATAAGCAATGTTGAAACTTGATTTTGTTTGAAGTGTTTGATGTAGACTCTTCCAGAACTTTGAGGTGATCCTCAGATCCTGATCTGATAAAATAGATTGTGGTACGTTATCAAACCGTACCACTTAATTAATGTATATCCTTGAAATCTAATCTAGAGATAAGTCTTCTATAATAGGAATTAAGTTGGATGACATTGTAAGGTGGTCGAATACCACCCATATATCATTAAAAATTTTAGAGGTTTTGGGTATTCCAATGACAAAATCCATAGTGGTGTTATTCCATTTCCATTATAGTAAGGGTAATGGATGAAACATACCTTAGATTTTTGTATTTCAGCCTTAAATTTCTCGCATACCAAGAATTGGGATACAAATTCTGTGATATCTCCATTCATTCTATCCAACCATAAATATTATTTTAAATCCATATATATCTTCTTACTTCTATGATGAGTCAATAATAATGACCTATGAAATTCCTCTAATATCTTCATTAAATCTATTGTGGAAGGAACACATACATGGTTCCTAAACATTATCATTCCATCCTGATCAAGTTTAAACTCAAGAACATTTCTGGCCATCTTTTACAGCTCTTTATCTTCCTTATGCACCTCATTAATCTTTAACTGGATATAGGGTCGAACATTCATTTAAGAAAGATAAGATTTATCTCCTTCCTTCAGGATTTCTAGATCTATCCTCTAAAAATCCAGAAATATTTGATCTTTTGTTATCCTCGTCATGGATAAGCTAGCATGATCCTTTCAACTCAAAGCATCAGCCATCTTATTCGCTTTCCTAGGGTGGTAATGTATTGAGTTGTCTTAATACCTTATCAACTATAAGAATCTTTTCTGGTTCATCTTAATCTCCTTCTATGTGAGTATATATTTTAGACTTTTGTGATAGGTATATATGTCACACTTTTCTCTATAAAGATAATACCTCCATATCTTTAATTCAAAAATTACTACTGCTAACACCAAATCATGAGTTTGGTAATTTTTCTTATGGATCTTTATCAATCTTGAGCCATAGGATATAACCATGTTATTCTGCCTAAAAACACATCCCAATCCCTTCTCGGATGCATCACAATAGATTATAAACCCTTGTCCCCTACATGGTAATGTAATCATAGGTACGCTGACTAACTTTTTTTTGATTTCCTTGAAATTTTCCTTACATTAATATGTCTAGAGGAAGTTGACACCTTTTTGAGTTAACATGGTCAGTAGATTAGATATTTGTGATAAGTTCTCCACAAACCGTAGATAATATCAAACTAAACCAATAAATCTATGGATCTTGGTCACTATAGTTGGTCTTGGACATCATTCAATAGCCTCCGTTTTTTTATGGATCAACTGTTATACCATCTCTGGAGATAATGTGACCCAAAAATGAAACCTTTTGTAGACAAAATTAAGACTTTATAAATGTATTATATATTTTCTCCTTATGGTATTTAGTACAATTATAAAGTGGTGTTCATGCTCTTCCATGCTCTTTAAATAGATAAGAATATCATTTATAAAGAATACCAAAAACCAATCGAGGTAATCTCTAAATACATTATTCATTAAATCTATAAAGATAGTAGAGGAATTAGTAAGACCAAAAGGCATCATTATATATTCATAGTGTTCATACCATGTACGGTATTTATTCTTGGATATATCATATTTCTTGACCCTCAATTGGTGCTATCCGGAATGAAGGTTAATCTTGGAATAGTATTGAGCTCTGTGTAGTTGACTAAACAAGTCATCAATATGTGGAAGAGGATAATTTTTCTTGATTGTTATTTTATTCAACTCCTAATAATCAATGTAGAGACACATTGATCTACAGTTATTTTTCTCAAAAAGAACTATTGCACCCAAAGGTTACACACTTGGCTAAATGACTCCCTTATTAAGGTTTTATTGGAGTTTATTCTTCAATTCATGAATCTTAATCAGTGACAATCTATAAGAAGACTTTGAAATTGGTGTGGAACCAGGTATGAGTTCTATTGAGAACTCAACTTCATGTTTTAGGGGAAGGATGTTAAACTATTCTGTAAAGACATCCAAAAATTCATGAACAATAGGCATATCATTGATGTCAATTTTCTCCATAACCATTTGAGACAAACATACCTTATGAATGGGAATTAAGACCCATACATAGAATGTAATCTCTATAGGAAGTTCATATTTTCATCACATTGATGTAAGATCATAAGACGGTCTGAAATATCAGACGTAACTTACCTTCCTCACAAATTGATGTGATATTTACGCATAGAAAGGCAATCCATGCCTAATATGACATCAAATTAAACCAAATGAAGAATGAAAATATTTGAATGATGCACATTCCCACAAATTTCAATCGGAGAGGAATCATAGAATTAGGATCAAATCAACATACCATTAAAGGTTTGCACTGATAATTCCATATCTAATTTTTTGGGTGGAATATTAAAACCCTTAGAAAAGTATTTAGATATGAAAGAGTGTGAAGCTCTAGAATCAAATAATACATTATAATTTCTATATTTGATAGTAATTTTACCTTTTAGCACATCGTTATCATGACCCTTGTCTAAAATAGTGATTGCATGATATTTCCCCTTATCCCTCAGCTTAAGATATTGCTAAAGTCGATCATCATTACTATACCTTAGGTTTTTTAATGGGTTAGTATAATACCCATTCTCCTTACACTTGTAGCATTGCAGCATTGGAGGTGCATTCTATGACTCTTTTTATCCTTTCACACCATTAGCTAACTCATTCCCATCACATTGGAAATAAAATGCCTGATGGCATTCCCTTCCACACTTAAAAAATTTATTAGACCCCTTAAGGCAATTTCCACCTTACTTCTTCCCACACTTAGTGCATAGAGTAAATATCATCTTCTTCTCTCCATGTTATTTAGATTTTCCTTTAAAATCAGTCTTCATTTTCTTTTCAAAAACAATTGGATTGATACATGACTCCAACTTCCATTTCAACCTTGATTTCACAAAGAACAATATATTCATAGATAATAAAGTATATTATGGCCAACAACCTTATGAGACTTGGATTTAAGCCATTGAAGAACCTATTAACTTTACTTTTGAGTCGAATGATAATTCATGAAGCACACATCATAAGCCTCATCCAATTAGCCTTTTAGGTATAGATAGATTCACCATACCTTTGCTTAAACTCAAGTAACTCTTTCTCCATATTGTCATGAATAATATGAGTAAATTAATTATTGTAAAAATAAGTTATTGAACAAATACCATTCCATGGATTCAATCTCATCAACTTCCATGTATTCTTGATTATAGTCCACCACTGGTCTGCTTCACATTCTAAATGATAAATAGCCAGAATAAACTTACCATTCTCTAAACATTGGAGAACGGAGAATATATTTTCAGTAGTACTAATCCACTATTTAGAAATAATTATATCAGAAGAACCTCTTAAAGAAGGGGGATGTTTCATCATAAAAGACTCAACAAAAATTTTTCCCTCTTCTAATTTGGAAGACCACAATGATTCATAGCTTGAGAAAGTGGTGGGAGCATAGCAACATGATTTTTTATTCATGCTCCCATAGTATTTTATTAATGAGGAGTAAAATCATTTTATTGACCATTTCAATCACTATTAAGGTGGTTACTTCAGGTTCTAGTCATTGACTAAAACCAAAAGCATAGAGTAAGAAAAAGTGATCCTAAAAAGCAACCACATAATCATGAAAATTAAATTATATGATGTCCAAATTATGACTCCTTACTTAATCTATGACACCTTAGGTATAAACTAGGTTATTAATAACTAGATTTTGTTTAATTCCTCATGATGGTTCCTGAATATTTTGTGAATTCTTAATGCCTATCCCTATGGAGTGTAAAACCAGGTGTGCAACAAGGCCTGTTTCCATGTACCAGATTACTCTGAGTCAGGATCGGGACATCTTTTCATAATTGTTACCCCTATGTACATCTATACAATGTTTATATCCAATTTTAGTATCCAGGTAGGGATATATTTCTAGAAAACCACTCACTCTATCCTTTATGAAAATTAAATAATATTCCCTAAACATTTATTGATCCTTCTTCTTATCCTTATACATGTCATTAGAGTTCTCACTCGGGTTTTCTCATACTAGTTTCCAAAGGTTAACTAAACCTTTTCTTTGACACCAACTATAACCAAGAAATCTTGACATACATTATTATTACATCAGTTTTTAAGAATACTTAAAACATAATACAAATAGATTCCCAAACACCATACTAATCTAGTGCCTTTGTAAACATTGAAACATAAACACTAATACATAAGCGAGCTACATTATTTCAAAATAGTTTATTCATGACTATAACCCTTCATAGACACATAAAACATAATATATATATTTATAACCTAAGGTAGATAAAACATAAAAATTATTGAGATCAAATTCTCGGTAAGGGTAAATAAGGGAGACGCGTAAGCATAAACATGAGCATAGGGGGTATAAGAAGATGATAAAAACATTTTAAGATCATACCATGTATATAAAAGATCATAAATATGAATCATGGAATAGATAATGATCATTCTTTAAGAAATGAATTATAAAGAAATAAATAACATAATCCATGAAAGCATAACATATGAAGAAAACATGAAATTGTGGAAAACACATAAGTATATAATATTATTTCCACAGTAGCCAAGGAATTGCTGTAAAACCCATTTGGAAGTTTGAGTTCACTCATCATACCATATTGGTAGTCATGGTTCACTCCCATGTCCATATTAGTAGCATGAGTTCACTCATCATACCATCTTGGTAGTCATGGTTCACTACCATGGCCATCTTAGTAGTTAAGGTTCACTCCAAAGACCATCTTAGTTTATCTCATGATATATAAATATTTACCCAATTCATTATAGGGAGATATAGTTTCCACCCATATCATAATGAAATAATATATACATTTTCCAAAAAATCAAAAAGAATCATATCATAACCCATGAAATGAAATGGGTATCATAAATATGTAATTATATCATAGTCTATGGAAAAATGTCCAAGTTTCATAATCATTTCATCAAAAGCAAAACCCGTAAAAGAAAAAAAGATTTCATAAATATATAACTTGTGAAAGAGAAATGGGTTTCATAAAGACCATGAAATAAATAATAAACCATTCAAATAAATAATATGAATGAAACCTTTAGATATTTTCCAATAAAGTCATGAGTGACATTAATGGATGTTATCTTAGATGAGAAATAATTTTGAAAGATCTTTTAAAAACATTTCTTGAGGAAAATGTCATTATTCTATGAAAAATGATTTTAAAAAAACATTTTGAAAACTATTTTAATTATAAATATATATGAAAAATTATAATGGAATCTTGAAAATATTTTGAAAAACGTTTCCTTGAAACTTATAAAGAATCTTGTAAACCATTTCAAAAATGTTTCCCCTGAAAACTTGTAAAAAACCCTTAAAAATCCTTTTCAAACATAATCCCTATTAATTAAAGATCAAATAATAGATATATAAGTACACATATATTTAAGTATAAGAGGCATATAATACATTCATGGAAATTATATACACTTCACAAAATAAATGAGTGGTGAAGATGGCATGTATCTCCTGTAGATAAAGAGTGAGATGAAATTCCCTTACCTTGTATCTTGACTCTAGTTAAACTCATTAAAACATCTATATAATATATATAAATTTATTTTAAATATATAGAAGAACCAAATTATTAATTCTAATACCATATATGGTTTTATTATGGCTTTATATTACCCGCTTGTTAACAACTCTTTGTTAAGGTTTCACTTCGGTAATACCCACTTTGTTTTCACATTCATCTTAATTTTTTATATATGTGGTCCTTATACATATATGATGATTTAAAAAATTTAAAACATAATTTAAATATAAAATATATTCATTATATGAGTATTATAATGATCCATAGGATATATAAGTATGAAATGGAATACTATGTTCATGGAGACTGTAAGTCCTACGTATGCATGAACGTTATTTCTGTTTTATTATTGTGCATAAAAAACATAGTAAAAGACATATATTTATATATATTTATATATAAAATTATTAATTTCGATTTATTATGTCATATATATTATATATATTCAATAAAACCATCCTTAACACTTTCAATGAAGTGTATGAACAAATCACATTGCTTTGAGGGGGATATAGTCCATACTTCCTCAAATGAAATTATTGTATTAACACAAAATGGAAATTATAAATATATGTTTTGGAAAATAATTAAAAATAATAAATACATAATAAATATAATATATAACATATATAAATATAGATTCTATCATAATTTCCACCATGATAGGTGGTAAAGGAAAATTGAATAATCATCGTTTTGTGAGGTGATAGTTCACCATACACATACATAGTACGTTCATTACCCATTAGATGGAAGTGTGTGTAACTGTATGTCAAAAAAATATCATAAAAACATCCTATTATTTTGATGATACTTTTTTAAAAAAAATTAATAAAAATATTTGAGGTAATGAAGAGATAAAATAAAAGAAATGATTTTGATGGAGGGTGTTGCCTCTTAATCAGGTAACTCCTTTTGGTTTGCACCAAAGGGATTCCTTGGAAGAATTTATTCACAATGGATACATAAATAAGTAATTGAGGGATTTTTTGGAGATATTTGAGTATATTTTGGTTGATCCAAAGTGTCTTGAGAGGTGTTTGGAAGTGGTAGGAGAGGAGACCTTTTATAATAGAGGACGAGTGGCACTCTTCTGATATTTTGGAAAACAGAAACTCCACCCACGTTTTTTTATTGAAAGTGAATCAAATAATGGTAAAAAGTATATCCCAGAAAGTATAAGGTCTAAATATGTCCATAAAAGTAATTTTTTAATAGTTTATAGGTTTTTTGGTCCTTAATTTTATGGTTAGTCCCTTAATAAGCTTAATTTAACTTTAATCGTTGTAATTAAATATAATTACTTGTACTAAAAATTTTAGTAAAAAATGAAGTTGAACTTATTATAATTTATAAATTATTTTGATTACAAATAAGGAATAAATTATTCTAAATCATAATCAATGAAGTGCCATAAATTAATTTAAATATAATCTTGTAGGCGGGGTGACATATGGGTTTTCAAAATAAAAACGTTCAAAGGTTTTCTATTTTTTTATAGTAAATTTCAAAGTGAAATTGATTCCAATAACCTAAATTAGATTTATTGATAAAAATTTGGTCTAATTATACTTTAAAACCAACTTAAAATATAATTTAACTATATATATAAATTAGATGAAAAAGTAGTTTTGAATTAAAATTCAGTATTTTTAACTATTCAGTAAAAAATAAAACTTCAGAGAAAAATTAAAAAAAATCACCCTAACCTAATTTTTATGTTTCTATTTAGAAAATATACTTTATTTTGAAATATAAAATTTATAAAAGTTTCAAACTTTATATTTAAAATAGGTTCTCCATCAAAATTCCGTAAAAGTGCCTTAATAAAAATATAGTTTTTATGTGTAAAATTTGGTTTGTTCTTATCTTATTCCAATAAAATATATTATATGAATATCAAAAATATTTTATTAAATATAATATATATATATATATATATATTACTTTAATATCATACAATAATTGTGATTAATTTAATTTATTCAGATAAAACAGTTTTGTGTGCATAAAAATAGTTTTCTATAAAAATATTTACTTTATATTCAATTGGTTCATTATAACTAATGAATTGATTTTATATTTTTTGAAACCATAGGTTTTCATAAGTTAGTTATTAATATTCTTAACTTATAACTTAATTTTTTAATAATATATTTTTGTTTAGTAAATCTCGATGTTGTGTGTAATGTACTTCAAGTTAGTGTTGTGTGAAAGGAGTGTTTGACTTAGTTCATTGAAAACATTAGTGAAAATTAATTCATTCAAAAAAAGTTCCATAAAAACCTGGAGTGTTACAATTGGATTATTTATAGTGTAACTACTATCCTTTAAAAAATTTAAAACTCTCTGTAAATAGCTTAAATTTGTGTCCATTTACTATGAATAATGTTTTATTCCCTTTCTTATTTAATCTGTATAACACCAAATAGAAAAACACAAGTAAAAATTTAAAGTTATATACCATTTGGAATGAAATAAACCTATAAATATAATGAATATAGATTCTGAAAAAAAAAATATACCTCTTTCAACTCTTTATTAAAAATCACTTAATCATGAAAATCCTTGGTTTTCTCCTTATAAATGCTTGATCTTTCATATATATTGTTTTCTATAAATTATAACTTTGGTAAGTAGAATATTGTTTGTTTTCTATAAAAATAACATATTCATTTTATAGTTTTTAAAAACCAAAAAATCTTTGTGTGATAACTCCATAGGCATGTGAAAATATTTTCCATGCACAAGTTTTAAAGGTGAAACAATAATAGGGGTTTTGAAATCAACACTATAAACCCATCAAGAATAATATAATATTAAACTCTTATCTTTTTTATTTGGTTGGATAGTTTCTCTAAAATGTGTTTGATCTCTCTATTTTATAACTCAATCGTTGAATTTTTTTAGTATTATAGTGTGTAAAACTATTAGGAGGAACTCCATAGTTTTTCAATATTTATTCTAAAGTTATATTGAAAAAATGGTTTCCTAGATAATTTATTATAAATTTTTGGTAAACTAATTATATAAAGGAAATTTTCTCTCATGAACTTAGAAATAACTATTTCATCCTCGGCTCTAGTGGGAATAGTTTGTACCAACATTGATACATAGTCAATAACAAGTAATATATAATGTTTCCCAAAGGTTTTTCAGAAATGGTGCCATGAAATACATACCTTGAACAAAAAACAATCACAAACCAAAAGGGGTTTTTGAGGAATTTCATTTCACATGGAAATATTACCTTGAATTTGGAAAGTTCTACATATTCAATAAAATACAAAAGCATATCCAAAAATGGTAGGAAAATATAAAAACAAAATCAAACACTTTCTTATGTATTTATTGGTATTTAATATGACCTACATAACCCAAAGTAGAGCAAGAATTCAGCACTAAATTAAATTCATACTTTGGAATGAATCTTCTAATTGTTTTTCTACTATCAATATGACACTAATAAGGATCACCCAAAATGTATTTCCTTCTATAATTAATTAAATTAGAAACACATTTCTTAAAAATATAATGCAGAACTTCATTTGGAACCGAATAATTCCAAATATTAACAAAAAATGGCCTCTGTCTATTAACAACATGAAAATCCTCATCATAAAAGTTTTATTAAATGCATGGAAAATTCTGATGGTTCTTATCTAAATTAGCATGTAATCAGATAAAATAGTCATCCACAAGGTTTTAAATTCCTTTCTTATATTTTATGTTAATATCAAACTCTGGTAATTGAAAATTCCATCTCAAAAATCTTGTTTTGGTATCATGTTTCTAAATTTAAAATATGAATATATAATACTCAGTGAAAAAAATCTCGTTAGGGCCTAAAAAAACATCTAAACTATTTTAAATAAAAAACATATCAAAATTATCTCTTTCAGTTATTGTATAATTATCTAAATATTGATTTAAATTCCTAGTTTAATAATCTATCAAATGGTACATCTTTTAAAAAAAATTGACACAATAATACCCTAATGTAAAAAATCAGAGGCCTCAGTCATCAATTCAAACAGATAATCCCATTTCAGTGGTTATAAAATGTGTGGGGATACCATATTTAACTTAATCTCTCCGTAATCTCTTTTACAACTCTCATAAAATACAAAATGGACTTATTATTTAAGTAACATGGATAAAGGAAAAGATATTTTTCTAAATTCTTTAATGAATATCTTATTAAAACCAACATATACAAGAAATTATCTTACATATCATTCTATTTTGAGCATGGAAGAGAATAAATGACATCAACCTTGTATTTTTGTAGTTGAATTCCAACTATAGACACCATATTAACAATAAAAATACCTTTATCTACCATGAAATGGAATTTTTCATAATTGAGAACAAGATTTTTATGACTGAAATTTTCAAGTACAATAACCAAACATTTGAAACAAATTTTAAAAGATGATCTACAAATAATAATAACATCCACAAAAACATCCATACATATTTATAGATATATATAAAAAATTATAGTGTTAAATATTTTAAAGGTTAATAGGGAATTACAAAAACCCAAAGGCATTCTTCTATAGGTAAAAGTTCAAAAATTACATGTTAAATAGGTTTTCTATTGATCTTTAGGTGCTATATGAATTTCAAGATAATCATAAAAAAAATCAAGAAAAAAATAATAGGTCTATCTAGCTAACCTTTAAGGAACTTAATAATGAAATGTAATAGTAATACAATCATTACCTTTAATTGAATTGATATTTCTGTAACCAATGCACAATATCCATTTGATAGGATTCCTTATAGGGAAAATATCACCAAATTCATTATTATAAATTTTGAATCCACTCTTTATGGGAACAACTTAGATAGGATTCACCAATTGGAATTTAGAAATGGTAAAATGATTCTAGTATCTAATAAGGTGTTCACTTACTTTTCAACAACCTCTAATAGTTTGAGGTTCAATATCCTTTGAAATTGAAAGTCTCAAATATGATCTTTATGGCCACTGAGTGGGGGGTGAATCAATTACCTTCATTTTTTAAATTTTATTTAGAAAAAAAAATTCACCTCCTATTGAAGAGTTATAACTTTTATAAAAATAAGAAAAGAAGCACAACCATAAGAAAATAATAATTTACAAATTTCACTACTCATTAAGAGTGTATAATCCTTAGAAAGGTTTGGAAATAATCCAATACCACACAATCCAATAGAAAATAAATATTTTATGAGGTTACAAAAATCATATAATATCCTTACACTTTTATTTCATTATAATCAATCCACATTTCATGTGATCTCTTCATATAAAATATGAAACAATTATTTTTTGTAATAAATTTTAGAGACCTTCACCAACATGATCAAAATGTTTTCACTATGCTTATTATATATATTCACACTTAAACTTATTTAAAAAAATTATTATTCACTTTTTTAACTAGTATTAGGTAAGAACGTCCTCATTATACTTATATAGGAAACTTCTATCCATTCATTGTTCATCTGATTTCTCTATCTAATGGTCCTTTTGGTAAAACTCATCTAGTTCCATCTAAAAAATGAAACAAATTTCTTACACTCAGTTCCTTTGATCAACTTTTTTTATATCCTCTTAAAAACACCTAATATAAAACGTTTTCGAGTGCCATCTCATTGTTTCCTCTGATTAAAACTCCATTGATCAATTTAAATCTTCTTATTCAACCAATATTTTTCTTGGATGGAAACATTCCCTACTCAAACATTGGGTTTTAAAATTTCATATGGTATCTCTTTATGAAACAAATTATATAGCACTTCTTCTTTTACAAAAATGAAAAATAATCCCATATACATTGTAATTTTACCCTTAATAAAGATTATTTTGAAGGATCATAACAGATAATTGTAATATAATTTCCCACTCAAAGAAAACTCAAAATTAAAAAATACCACTAAAAAATTGATTGTATTTTTATAAAGGATTCACGGATATTCTGAAAGCATCTAACAAACTTGAGAATCTAAAATATTAAATAAGATTCCTCCAAAAAAATAAATTATCACAATTTTCCTCCATGATATTTAGAACATTAAAAGATAATCTCATCATCATCACTTTTATTATCTTTACAAAAACATCACAATGAACTTTGAAATGATAAAACCTTTATTCTGATCAAAAGTTAATAACACATGTTCTTTTAGTAGAGTGTTATTCCATTTGTTTATCTAGTACAACTTTGTAAAATTTATTTTATCTGATGTACCTCCTACTTATTAAAACATGTAAAAAGTTTCCTTCATATACCATTCTCTAACTAATGGAATTTCTACATAACTTTTTTCCGTTGATTTCATATCAAAACATCCATCTGGTGCTCTTTAACCAATGTTTTTTAGATGAACTTTCTGAAGAAACATCCATCTGATGACTTCATGGAGTAATAAAAGGTTCATTTTATGGACTTTATCTGAATTATAATTTTTTGGATAAAATTCCTCCACTCCTTCCATTTTTCACTTTGAAAACTTTTTCTTCTCAACTTTTTACATTTCCATTTCATATACATTTGTACAAAAGGTTTGTTTGGTAGAATTCATCCAATATGACTTCATACAATTGGATTTCTTCTGATTCCATTCCTTAAAAAACATCCCTTTTAACTTTAAAAAATTTCCTATAATTAATATATATTAGAAATATTTGACTAAAAACTCTTTAAACCTCCACATATTCCAAAAACCCAATTGAATTATCTTTATTTTCCCAAACGTTTTCTCCCCCTCTTCATATTAAAATGTTTTCTCCTCTTTTTAGTACAATCTAAAGACACCTCATTTTTTTTAATAAAGTAAAATGATATTTTTAGAACTCATTAAAGTAATAACTTAATATCAACAAGGAATCACTAGATTTGAATCCTCAAACATTCTATATGATGGAACATTATAACCATTCGTAGATACACTTTTTTCATAATTTTTTTCTGATAAATCTGGATAGGAACTCTTCATTTGATCCTCTCTATTTAAAATTATCTCTAACTAATCACCATTTCTATAAACATTAACAAATTAAAGTGATTTTAAATAAAGAAAAAATAAAATTGACCTTAATTCTCAAAAAAATTAAAACCAAAATATCTTCTTAACAAATTCAAATAACCTCGAAAAACCCTTCATCCAACTAGGTTCTAATACTCTCCCAATTGGATTTTGTTTTTAAATAAGAATATAAATCACTGTAACTTTATAAATCGTGCAATGGATTAATTATCCAATAATTCTAAGCCCATATGAGTTAACTCAATTTAGGAAACAACAATCATTAAACAAAAATACAATGTTGTCCATAAGAAGTGATTTTAGGAACCTCATCCTTAACCTTCTTCAAAAACATTTTCCTAACTCCTATTCATCACTAAAAAAAATTTCCTTCAAGAAAAATGTTTCTAACATCCACATCAACAAAATATTAAAACAGTTCACACATGATAAAATCATATCTTACACCATTTAAAAACTCCCCCTAAATATATGACTTCCTTACAAGGATAATCACATACCAATGGATGGATTTTTGTTATATAATTTTTCTATATCCCCCTTGATAACACAATCCAAATACGAGATAAGAGGGAGGATGGAATCACATACCTTAGCCTTGAAGAGAGGGAGGTTGTACTCCCATGTTCTACCTTATCTTATAAAATGTTTCCTTTGGTAAAGGTTTAGTGAATATATCATCAATTTTCTAATTTGTATGGACAAAATCCAATTTTAGATCATTTTTCTCCACATTATCCTTGATGAAGTGATATTTGATTTCAATATGATTTTAAAAATAATGTTTTTATAGATTTTTAGTGAGGTTTATAGAACTTTGATTATCACAACCTAATAGAATAGGTAACTTTATTTTACCAATAAATCTTATAACTGGGTCTTCATACACATAATGTGTGTTTTATATTGAGTGGAAGACACATACTTAGATTCATTTTTATTGAGAGTGACAAAATTTCTCTTCTTTATATACTAACTCATATAAATTTCCCCTAGAAATAAAAATCCACCAGATGTGAATCTTATATCATCAACACTTCCTAACTAATCTAGATCAGTACAACCAAACAAATAAATATTTCATTAGCTTTCAAAACATAAACCAATATCATTTATGCCTTTGGTATATCTAATAATTACTTTTTCCTCCCCTGAGATGATATTGTTTTTGAGCCCTTTGAAATCTTTCACATAAATGAACAACATATATAATATCTGGACTTGAATCCATCACATATAAAAAACTTCTAACCAACTTCCTACACTCATTAGGATCGACTTCCTTACCTTCTAAATCTTTTGAAGAAAAGGTTCATACTAAAATTGGTGTGAAAAAAAATTGTAATATTTCACACAAAACATTCTTATAATTTCCTTAGCATAATTTTTTTAGATAGGAAAATATATTTCTTATTTTGAGAGATGTTTAATCAAAAGAGTTATTTCATTTCTCTCAGTATATAATTTTCAAATAATTTTTTTATCTCATTAGAAAACTATTTATAGTATTATTCATCATTCTTGGAAATGATAATGTCATCAACATAAACAATCACATCAATGGAAGCCTCATGAATTTATTTTACGTAGAGGTTACTATTAAATATTCCTTTCTAAAGTTAAAATTTTTTAAGAAAGTATCCAATTTGGAATACCAAACTCTCATATATTACTTTAACCCTACAAATCCTTCTTCAACCTACACACACAATTTTCTTCTTTCCCAGTAAAAAGGAAACATGGTTGCTCAAAATAAAATTATTTATCTAGTTATTCATTATTAAAAGTTTACTTGACATCAATTTGGAAAATTTTATATCTCTATTGTGTAGTGATAGAAAGAAAATCCTAATATTTTATAATATTTCTAATAGAGAAAAAGTTTCTTCAAAATAAATACCTTAAATTTGTGAGTAACTTTTATGTATCAATTGTAAGTTGTTTCTTATCACTTCACTATTATGTTAAACTTATTTTAGAACACCCACTTTTTACTAATAACAATGTTATTATTTTGTATGGATATAAGTTCCAAATTATTATTATTCTCAATATGATCCAACTATTCATTAATAGAATCAATCCACCAATGATACTCCAAACCTTCATCCACATCTTTCGTCTTAACTTGTAAAAATATGGATGTATGTGAAACTAACCTTGAAGTTTTTCTAGTTTTAACTAATTTTCAGTGATCCACAATGATGTTTTAAACTTCCACTTGATGACTCGGAATAGGATGAGATGTAAAAAGTTCTTCCCCTTTAGTTGAGAAAGCTGAGATAGAATCCTAAACTCAATAACCTAAAACATCGTTACTATCATTAATAACTTTTTCAGGTGGTTCAATGGAAACCACCTCATCATATCTTTCTTCAATATCTAAATTTGTGGGTAAAACATTATAATCTGATTTTTCAAGAAATTTCACATCTAAAAAACAACCATATTTCCTATTTCATTATTATAACATCTTTTTCTTCTTTAATTGAGAGGTTATCCAAGAAATATTCCATCGACACCTCTCTAAAAAATATCCAAAGATTTCTCACTTTGACTTTTCTAATGTAATAACTCCCAAATATCCTTACATGTTTAAAACATGGGGTTTACTTGTAATATATCTCATATGGAGATATATTAGAGTCTAGACTATAGAAACATCTATTCTGAACAAAAATTTCTACATAGATAGCATACCTAAAAAATAATTAGAAGTATCATATTCGATGAACATTGTTCATCCCATCACTACCAAAATTTTGTTTTTTCTTTCAACATCATCATTTTTTTTTGTATGTATGGGGCACTAAACTAATTAAAATTACAAGTTTCTAAAGATAATATCAAAATCATCATTTTTTATTCTCCACCATAATCAATTTATAACTTCTTCATAAAATATCCATATTCTTTTTCTACGCCTCTGCTGAAACTTTTAAAAAAATTTAGAGCCTCTGATTTATTTTTCAAAAACATAATAAATGTAATTTGAGTAAATAAATCAATGAACAAAATAAAGTAATTATCTCCCTATGATGATTTTTTACTCATTGGACCATATATATCACAATGAATCAACTCCAAGGGTTGAGGTAAATGAATCTCAACTTTCTTATGAACTCATTTTGTAATCATTCCTTTTTGGAAAATAGAACAACATCAATATCTTCATCTTTTCATATTATGAATATAATGGATACTGTATCTATTTTTAATCTTGATCATATTACTCAAATATATATATCCCGACCTTTTATGTCGCAACTTATTTTCATCCTTCATGATCAAATATCATGAACTTTGTACATCACCAACTTGAAACAAGTATCTCTTAGTTCTTTGGCCTCTTAAAAAACATTCACATATTCTATTCTCATTAAAAAAACATATTTTATAAAAAATAACTTTATTCCCTTCATTAAAATCTTCTGAAAAACTTTAACAAATTATGTTTCAACACATCAAAAAACAAGGCTCTTTGGTATTTCGTCTTTTATTCCCAAATAATTTCAAATCTAACACCTTTGATTCAGAGTGACTCAAAATTTCCAAAATTCACCATACCTTCTATTAAATATTTCACATTATTTATATCCTAAAATAAATTTTCATACATGAATAATACCCACTATCCAAAATCCTGGGTAACTCTTCTTTTTTAGCATTGAGAGAATTTTCAACAACTAAGGATTTTTCTTTGACTTTATCTTTCTTCACATCTTGATTTTTGAGATTTTTAAAAAAACATTTGTGTGACGAAAACAAGACAATATATCCTTTAAAAAAATACTATTATATTCACATCTTTAAAAAATAGTTTTTAACAGTTGGAATCTATTTAAAATCCTTACACCAACTTTCTCGGGATTCCTTCTTTGAGTGGGTAGAATTCCCTTCAAACTTTTCCCCTGGTTTCTCTTGAATTCACTGTAATGTTGATTATTAAACCAATAAATATTAAATATTAGGAAAAATTCACCATAATAATAGACGTAACTAGAGAAAGAATGTTTTCCACTAAAACTTTCATACTGTGTGGATTTTTGTACCCACTTTCCATTAACTTTATTATTTTATACTTTGGAACTTTGTTTCTACCTAAAGTACTTTTTTATCTTCCTAGATTTTCTTCTTTAGCTTAAAACTCTCCTCACTCTCAAAAAAATCACTAATAGTATCAATTTTATATTAAAACTTTGAAATTTTGGAAACTGCATATTTTTCATCTTTTCTGTTTTGGATACATATATGGTTTTCTAAACATTATTTAATTCTAAAAATCTTCAACTTTATTATCAACATTTTAGGATAATTTTATTTTATTCTTTGGAGTTTTAAGATTTTTAGAAATTTAACCAACCTCAATAATAGAGTTTGGGAAACTTGAAATTTCTTTATTAGATTTAGAGTGTTTTTTTAACAAGATCAAAATCCTTTTCTTTCTCTTTTTAAATTTTACTTAATATTATCATTGAGGATCTCCTTTTCATCAAGAAACCTTTTCCAATATTCAATCTTATTCTAAAAAATAGATTTCTCTTTAGTAAAATATTCTATATTATTTTTTGTAATATTATCTTTCTCCAGATTCTTGTTCTCCCATCCATGTCTTAAAATATTTGAATGTTATTATTTTAACTCTCTATTCAGAATAAACTCTTTCTAAGGCTCCTCTCTTTTAGAGTTACTTATTTCATATCTAGTGAACTTTCTATCATTACACTTTGTAATAAAAAGTTTTCTAGTAATATTATCACTAATTGTTTTAGTTTATTCTTCATTGTTATCATCTTCATCATCTTTATACATAAATATTATCCTTTTAGATTTATAAAAAAATTATCCCTTCCCTTAGAATAGGATTTAAATGTTCTTAATTATTCGTAAATTATCTTCTTCACTTCCTATAAATCCATTACTTTATTCATCTTCCTTTATTCTAGGCCAAATTGCAAAAAATTACCAATAGATTTATATCCAAACCATTTCAGAGGTAACTTCCCTTTTTTACTTTATTATGATAATTTTCACATAGAAATTAAGGATATAAATTCATCAAAGAAACTCTAACCTAGTCTTCAGTGTCAGAGTCACTAACTTATTAATCTTCTAAGACTTTATTATATTTTCCTCAATTTTAATCATTGAAGTAAATTTATTGATATGGCTTTTATTTACTTTTCATAACTTTATATCTTCTCATTTTATACATGATGATATTAATATTTATAAAATATAGAGATAGAGTTTCAGGATCTCTATCTTCCAATGATGAAACTTTGCCATCAAACATATCTAGAATAATTCTTAAGATTTTTTAAATGATGTCGAATTTTCCAAATTCTCACCAATACATCTTATTTTTCTTACAATATAATTCTACCTTGTAAAGAGGTCACCAACATATTCATAATCACCCATATTAAGATCTTTATACTTCAACCTCCATATTTTTGACTTCTCTTTCTCTACTTTAGATTTCCCTTCATATATATTTTTCAACTTTTCAAAAATACCTTTGGTATCTATAACTCATTTAACTATATGAAAATCACTTTAAAAGAGTGAGGAAAGTATATTATTGTTGGATTAACCATTATTATGTGAATTTTTCTTATCAAACGGCTATAAGGGGAACATATTCATCAAGAGGTGGGAAACTATTTGTTCTTTCTTTAAGAACGTCATAACCAAGGGTCATAAGATATAAAAACATTTGATATTTAAAAATATGATAGTTCTTTCCACCCAAAAAAATAATCTCATTACTGTTTATTGAATTATGAATATCCATAACAACTTCTCTTTTCTTCCAAATTTGGAAAAGATTCATCGAATGGAACATTCACTCTGATTCTAATTGAAAGGCCAGAACCTGATCTTTGTGATCACTAAGAGGGGTTTAATTAATGATATTTTCTTTTTACATTATGTTCTTAAGAAAAAACATTCACCTCCTATTAAAGAGTTATAACTTTGCTAAAAATGAGAAAATCGATGCAACCACATGAACCTAAGAATTTATAAGGTTCACTACTCAATAAGAGTATCTAGTCCTTGGAATGGTTTGAATATAATCTAATACCGTATAATCCACTAGAAAAAAATTATTTTATATGGTTGCAGTAAGAAGGGAGTATACTTACACATTCATTTCACTATAATCAAAGAATAGTGCATGTGTTATTCACATAATAAATATATATGAAATATTTCTGCAACAAATTTTGGAGACCTTCATCAATAGGCTTGGAATGTTGTTACTATGATACTTTTAATTCTTCACACATAAACTTATTAAAAAAATTCTTCATTACTTTATTACCTAGTAATATGTAATAAATTATTCCTTGGACTTATATAAGAAACTTCTATATGTTCATTATTCATCTCATTTCTCTATTTGATGGTATTCTTAATAGACTCCATCTTCTATCATCTAAAAACTGATACAACTATCTTAAACTCAAATCATTTGATCACCTACAAAGAATTTCTGTCAAAACCACTTGATATAAAACTTTTTTCAGTGACTTATGATCATTTCCTTTGATCAAAACTCATCTTTATGATTAAAAAATTCTTATTGAACTAAGAGACTCCTGGGTTAGAATGTTTCCATACTCAAACTTTTACTTTTATAATTTTTTCTTGAAAATATATAAAAGCAATTCTATAGAACATTATCATTTTCATGTATGAATATTGATCCCATTCATATGGTACTTTTACCCTTTATATAAATGCTTTTGAAGGATCCCTAACAGGAAATCAGATTTAATTTCTTACTGACTGAGGATTAAAAATTTAAAACCCCCACTCAAAAAAATCACTTGGGTTCTTTTCAAGGCTTCTAGAGTATTCTTGAATCATCCTATAAATTCCAGCATCCACGACCTTCAACAATATTCCTTCATGCTTAGTGAGTATCATGATTTTCCTCCATGATATTTGGAACACTAAAAGACCAACTCAGAATCATCACACTTGATATCTTTATGAAAACATGGCAATGAACTTAAAACTGATAAAAAATTTATTGTAATAAAAACATTATACCACATGTTCATCTGATAGAACTTTATACCATTTTTTTCTGGTATAACATCATAAAATTTCATTAATCTGATGAACCTTTATTCAATCAAAACATTTAAACTATTTCGTTTATATTCCTTTCTCTAATTGATGCTTTTTTAGTAGAATTTTTATCCAATTATTTAATATGAAAACATACATATGATGCACTTCAACCAAAAACTTTTTCAAATAACCTTTCAACTAAAACATCCATTAGATGACATCACATAATAATCAATGGTCTATATGATGGACTTAATCTAAGTTTTACTTAATCTAATGACATTCTTCAACACATTACCTTTCAAACTTTAGAAAAAACTTTCTTCTCAACTATGTACATGTCCATTTGATTGAAATATCTACAAAAGGTTTTTCTGATAAAATTTATCTGACTGGACATCTTCAAATTGGATTTCATCTAATACCATTCATTAGCAGCATACTTTAGAAATTTATATACTTTCTCTTATCAATAATTTTATAAAATCATAATGAAAACTCTATGAAGCTCCATAGGTTCCAAAAATTCTTTAAATAAACTTTCTTTCACAAACATTTTTCTCCCCCTTTTTAACTTAAGCTAATTTATCCTCTTTTTAGTGTAAGCAAAAGTCTCTTCATTTTTCTTAAGCAATTAATGTGTGTCTTTCATAAATCATTAAAGGAAGAACATAATATCAAAAAATAATGACCATATTTGATTCATTGAACATTTGATCTGAGATAACTTTTTAACTATTCATATAAATACTTTTAGAACACAAATATTGTCCAATGAACATGGTTAGGAAACCTTTATCCAATCCTCTTTATCTGATGTTATCTTTTTCTGATCACCATTGTTGAAAACATTAAAAAAAGTAAGGTGAATTTATTTAAAGACAAAAAAATAAAATACATCCTTCTTTCTCATACAAATCCAACAAAAATATCTTCTTAAAAACTTCCAACAACCTATAACAAACTTCTTTTCAAAAAACAATTCCTAAAAGGTTTTTGAATTATCATCTTATAGAATTGTGTAAAAAAACCAAAGGACTATTTCATGTTAAATTTTTTAATGTCCATCCTAAATATTTTTTATGTGTTCTAAGCACTCCTAAAAGTTGGTTTTATTTTCATTTTGATAGACTTTTTGTAATGATGATATGGGATAACTCATTTTCAATTAGGTATATATATTTGAAATTATTAGGAAGTTATTTTAGTTATGGATCATAGGGTTTTTTCATTGGTTAAATATGGTTTATGTTACTTAAAAACATCAATATTATCTCTTGATTTATTCCCAAAACAGTCATATTTTAGATTCAATCCAGGAATAATAAGTTGATCTCGAGTTTGTTTACAAGTGTAATTTTTCAAAAAAATCTAAATTTGAAAGAACATAAAAAATATGAATTTTCAGCATTATTTTTTCAGTTTAAGAACTAAAAAGTTGTTTCACTAGAAGAATTATCATTTTATTCAAGAAAACAACAATCAGGTTTATTGGGTGTCATTTTTTTAAGTTTCAGGACAAAAAAGAAGAATAGTAAGAGATTATAGAAAATTTACACATAGTAGTTTCAACATTAAAACATTATTTTTATACATCATTGTCTCTATCTTGTATATTAGTTTTTATAAGAAACAAAGGTCTATTTTTAGTAATAAAAATTTTATATTCATTACTTGTAAAATCATGATACAATTAGGTATAAAACTAGTCAATTTTGTTTTATTAAGGAAATGAAGGATCTTCCTTTGGGGGATTCATTGACTAAAAATTATTAAATTGAACTAATTATCATATAAATTCAAGTTACAATGTTTCTTTTTGAACATTTATGATTGTTTTGGAAATTTTTAGAAATTTTATTCAAAGAAAAATTGGAGAATATGTACTTAACATATCATCTTCTATATCCAAAACATAGAAATTAGAAGGAAAAATCATATCTTTTACGTGAATAAAGAATCCTATATTACTAAAAAATATATACAAATTAGAAACATTTAAAAATATTTTTAATTTATTTACCAACATTTTTAAAAAATGTCGGTAATTTTTTTTGAAATCCATAATTTTTTTAAACTAATCTTCTCTTTTTTAATTCCCTTGCAAAATTTTTGTCAAAATAATATTCTTCTTTTTTATTCCCCCACTCCCTTCCATGTGCTCCCCCTTCCCATCATACTCCCTACCTCCATCCCCCACCTCACACACGCCCGTCGCCGACCCATACTCCCTACCTCCATCACATTCAAACACCATATATTTGTTGCAAAGGGATTTTATCCCAGTACCTGTGAACTCTCAATAAAGGACCATACCAACCCATCAAAAGAAAATTTGTTTATTAAAATGTATTCTGCAATATATATATATTTGTATTAAAAAAATTAATATGATATATATATATATAATTTTATATATTAATATACATATATTAATATATATATATAATTTTATATATTCATATACATATATTAATATATATATATATATATACATTTAAGTTTATATATATGTGTGTGTTTATATTATGTGTGTGTGTGTGTGTTTGTGTGTGATTGTTTGTTTGTGTGTGTGTGTGTAAATATATATGTGTATGTATATATATAATTAAAATTATAAATTTTTATTTACATATATATGTACAATAATGAAATTATAAATATATATATATATATATATGTATTTAATATATTAATATACATATATTAATATATATATATATATATATCTGGGTGTGTGTATGTGTGTTTATATTTTATATATATGTGTTTATGTGTGTGTGTATGTAAATATATATGTGTATGTATATATATAATTATAATAATAAACTTTTATTTTTATATATATTTGCATTAATATAATTATAATTATATATAAAATTTGCCACATTTTCTTAAAAATGTTACTAAATTTAAAATATATACATATGGTTTTATATATAAATAAATGTGTGTGTGTGTGTTTATATATAAATATTATGATATTTAAATATATGTTAATTTATTTGTATATAAATATAAATTTATATATATAATTATAATTATAATATTCTATTTATATATATATATATCTCAGTATTAAAAAATTAATATATTATATGTGTGTGTGTGTGTATCTGTTTATATATCTATGTGTATATATATTATTTATTACTAGTATAGGGTATTACAAAACCGAAACACTCATTGGGATTGAGTGATACCTCATTGACAATGGTTTTCGGATGTGGGACAGGCTGCAAGCCATGTAAATAAATAATTAATGTGTGTGTGTGTGTGTGTGGATGTATATATATGTATGTATGTATTTGTGTGTGTGTGTGTGTGTGTGTGTGTGTGTTTATATTATATACATATATATATATATCAGTGTATGTTTATATGTGTGTGTGTGTCTATTTGTGTGTGTGTGTGTGTTTAGAGACACACATATAGATATATATATATAGACAAAGAAATATATATGTGTGTTTGTGTGTGTGTATTTATATATATTTCTGTGTATATATATATGAATATCTATGTGTATGTATGTTTGTATGTATGTATATGTGTGAATGTGTGTGTCTTATATATATTATGATATTTTAATATATAATATTGTATATGTATATCAATATAAAGTATTATATAGACATATATATAATTACAATTATAAATTTTTATTTTTATATATATGTAAATTAATAAAATTATTATATATATATAATTAGTCATGTTTTAAAACACTGGTAAAAATATCATTAAAATAGCCATGTTTTCTTAATAATGTGGACAAATTTAAAATGTATATGTGTTTTAATATATAAATATATGTTTATATGTGTGTGCGGGTTTATATATATATATATATATTTAAATTTAGTGATGCTTTAAATTTTGGCTAAATTAATGACATTTTCAGAAAAAACATCGCTAATTTAGCAATGCTTTTAGATAAACATTTATAAATTTAAAAATAGTGATGTTTTTCAAAAACATTGATAAAATATATTTTTTTAGTGTATAAATACAAGAGGTTTAATGGTACTTTCATTAGATAATTGAATGAGAATTTCAGTAGGTTTCAACTCTCCACCAGGTAAAGATAAATAAACAGAATGTGGTATGTTATTTGTTGAAGCTCCTAAGTCTAGCATGACATCCCTGAATTCACAATCCCATATGGCACAAGGAATGGAAATAGTTCATGGGTATTTACATTTAACATAGAAGATAGTTTGAATTATGTAGGTGACATTCCTTCATATGTTCACTTTCTTTCATCCCTTGAATTTTCTCTTATGAGAACACATTTCATTAAAAAAAATAGCATATATTGGAATATTTTTTTGTCAAATCAAGAAAAGGGATTTTAACCAGAACATTTCTCATTTTTTTTAAAAACTTTCCTATCTAAATCACACTCAACGCTCTTTTTCAGTGGTGGCATGCTCCTATGGTAATGTAGTTATAGTTTGGGTATATCTTGACCATTTTAAGCATTATTTTTAGAAACATACAGTCTTATCATTATTACACAATCTATCTTGGTTCTCTCGAGAAAATATTTTTCATTTAAAATTGATTTTTCATTCTAAACAGTTTATGAATTTTCAGCAGGTTCAAGATTTGTTTTTTCCTTCTTTAATAGGTTCTATGGTTTGTAAATAAGGTGTGGAATCCTTTTGAAAATGTTTAGTAACTGAATATGGTTTAGAATTTTTTAATTTTCTCTATTGAAACAATTTTGATTTCAAATCTATAAATTCATCCATGTTATTCCACATTATTGATTGTATTCATAAGATAAATCCCATTCATTAAGTGTTATATTGTCATCCATTCTGATTTCATGTTCAAAAAGGTTTCTTCTTGGTTTGTTTGTTGATTCACAACTAGAAACAATGGAAATTATAATAGCTCTTTCTCTTGAGTTATAATTCTTATCAATTTTAATTTCTAAAGGAAATAAATGAGGATATTAATTGATGTTCACACAAGAAAAAATTAAATAACATAGGATAAATCCATATAAATGATTTCTATTTGAATTCAGGGGCTTGTAGTGGTTCCCTATTTAAATTTTTATCACCAAGGAGATTAAATAAATCATCCACAATTTTTTCTCTTAACAAAGTTGTATGATAAGTTTCAAAACTATAAATTTTGTTTTCAGTTTATGAAATATTAATTTAAATTGTATATTTCATGGTTTTGATGAAAAATAAAATAAATAAACTAAAATAATAAATTAAAATTTAATACAAGATAGTATTTGTAGAGTAAAGGAACATTGGATTGAAGATAATTATGAAACCAAATTAAGAAAAAAAATAAATTGGATATGTTTGGACCCATAGACACTCTATTTTACTTCTATTAATACTATCTAATTTAATTTCTTAATTTTATCCTAAAGACCTCCAGATAGACATCTAAATCTACCATGAAACTATACCAAAACTCATTAGACTACTAATGTTGTTCCAACATATCTCATGGGTCATATGTTTTTATTCTCACAAAAACTCTTTATTATTTTTTCTATCTCTCTAAAACAATGTCTTGATAGTTTTTTAATTATATTTTTATTTTTTAAAGTTACTTATACCCTAAATTTTAGTTTTTCTCAAGTCTGGAAAAATTCCCTTACATAGAATTTTTTGGATATGTGAAAATAACTTATGTAAGAATATGCATATATGAATTCACATATATTATGGAGCCTTCCTACATAAATTTAATTATGTAGTAAATATACCTATATTAAATAGTCTATGAAGTGTTATCATTTATGCATAATATATTTACATAGAGACTTCAGCTATACAGAATCACCAACATAATATATTTTCTTATGCAGAGTCAACTAAGTAGAGACTTTGATTATGTTGAATCTTATATGTAATGTTTTTGGCTATGTGGTTTTTTTAGCTATGTAAAATCAATTACATGGAATATTTAGATCCATGGAGTTTTCAAATATACTAATTTGGATATGTGAACCATTCACATATGCAGTTTTCGATTTGTGGCTATATTTCACATAAGTGATATCCTCTATATGGATTCCAATTATGAAAAATATGTTTTACATATGTGATGTTGTAATTTAAATTATTTATTGCTATTAGAGTAATTTAAGGAAATGTAGGTATTATTTTAGATGCATTGTAATAATAGATAATTAAATGTGGTATGGAAGAATTCTCTAAAATCTTCATGTTCTCAAAAATCTAAAATTACTATCTTAGTCATGCTTCCATGCTTTTTGTCAAAAATAAAGGAAATGTAGAAATGAAAAGTCTATATTTTCTATATCAATTAATTTATATACCTATATAGAAGATACATATGAGGATATAGAAGTAAAGTAAAAATAATATTTATTTATTTATTTATTTATTTAAGAAAATCATGCTCTCTTATTTTAATATACAACATATTCTTCCATGTGTTGCAACTAGATCTGTTATACATGAAAAGAAGAAGTCTTCTATAATTATATTACACTTGTGATTTCATGAAATATCATTTTTTCACTAATAAATTCTACCTCAAGATACTCTAAAGAAATTATTTATTATCCTGGAAGAATTACCTATTTTTATTTTTTTCTTGCAACTATGTGCCTTAACTAAATATTATTTCCAACATCTTTTCTCCTCCAATATAAGTCTACACTCCTTATATTGAGTGTGGCTAAAGTACATTATTAGTCTTATAATAGGATCCCTATAAAATTTCCTTATTTATTGTTTTTACCAAGATATGATTTAATGTACTCAAGCCAAGAAGTCCCTTGGAAAAGGACTAGACAAAGTAAAAATCACCAAGCTCACTCAAAAAGTGTTTGAGAGAACTATGAGATATTTGTGCTCCGAACCACTATAAAATATTTTTGTTCCTTTCCCCTATTTTATTTTATTTTATTTTGATTCATACCAGTTATTAATATTGGAAATGATTTTTTCAAAAGGGTGATTGAAATTTTAGATCTCAATTGACCCACCTCTAATTTGAATTTTCAACTAATATGGGACAACATTTGGTATCAAAAGAAAGACATGGAGTTCTCAACATTCATCAAGTTAAAGTCCAATGATCTCTACATACTACTACTATAATAGTTGTAATCACTGACAATAGAGGAGGAATTTTTATTATTAGTTCTACTTATTTAAATAAAGGGGATTATAGGTTTTAGAAGGCTTGAATGATTATTTATATTAAAAATATTTTTCTAAAAGTTTATTTGAAATTCATCAGGCCTTATGAAATTCCTAAAGAAACACAAGAGAAATGGTATGCTACTATAAAAGAATAATATGACCAAAATTCCATGGATATGAATGTTATTATATGTATATTATGACTAGATGAGTTCAAGAGAGTTTCACAATGAAACATAGCACATGAAATGTGAACAAAAAAATATGTATCTTAGTAATGTACAAACAATGTAAGTCAAATCAGATACAACACTATCAAATTGAAGTTTAATACATTCGTGATTTATGGTGAGAGCATCACATGGCTGAATAGACGGATGATTGAACTTGTAAATAGTGGAACATTCTTGGGATATCCTATTCCTGAACCTGATAAACCTCTCAACGTACTCACAATTTTTCCATTATAATAGAGTGGAATTTTAGCTACAATTATGTAATATATTATTTTGAAAGTTATAAAATAAAATATATTAATGGAAAATTTATGATGTATGAATCTAATATGGAATCTAAAGCTAATGAATGTAAGTTATTTAACAAGGAAAGTGCTACATTGAAATTCTATACTTCTTTGGATGAAAATATTTCAAAATAAGTATTACTATCAGTCTTATCTAGTGAAGAAGACTTAATCCTTTTTTAATCTTATGGTTAACATGCTTAACTCGAATAAACATTCAATAGATTTTATAATAAAATAATAGGTTTCAATAATCCCTTTAATAAATTCAAGAGGTGTGATGGATGTTCTAATGAATCCAAACATTAAGAGAGTATAAAACTTGGACACATCATGCCAAACTTCCCTCAACTATAGAAGAAAGATAAATCTAAAAAATATATAAAAAAATCAAAAGACCAAATAAAAAAGATATAGGATGGATAATTGGAGTGTTTCAAAAATGATCATAATAATGAATCATCATCTGAATATAAAGATGAACTCTCAAACCAAAAAAGTTAACATGTGATTTATAGAACAAGAACTATAGGTGTTTTTTTATTCTTCTGAGCATGAATCCAATTTTGAAAATAAAAATTCCCCTTTTAAAGAATTAAATTAATTTTTTACCATATTAATAGATAAATATGAGATATTAAAAAATAAGAATAAATATCTTGGAAATTATTATGATGTTGTTATATGTGAAAAAATCCCTAAGTAAGAATATCTCAAACCTAAAAACAAAACTGGATATGTTTTTTTCTCTTAGGCTAAAAATGTTGACAAAATTAAAATCATATAAAATGAGATAAAATATCTTAAAGATATTACAAGTATTTTTACTAAGGGTGAAAATTATCTTAATCAAAATATTAGAAACAATAGATAAAATAGAGAAATATTTGGTATATGAAGTAATGGTGATCAACCTAAGATATATAGAAATTATTCCATACCTAGTTATAATAAAAAAACCCACATGAAGTTACATATTTTCAACATGGACGACTTGGAAACTATGAAAAATATTTTATTCTAATAAATCCTCAATTTTTTGGTATTAAGAATGAATTTATTTAAATGAATATATATAAATTAAGTGCGGTAATTTCTTGAAAAAACAAGAAGATTTGGATTCCTAAATATTTAGTTGTTAACATTGTAGGACCCAAGATAACACGGGTACCAAAACACCTTCTTATTTGATCTCTTTTTATATGGAAAATTTATAATAATAACGATGATAAGGTGTAAATATATAGTGGATGATCAATAAATATAAGTTGATATTTCTCAATATTTCACTCATTATCCAAAAATTGATGGAGGATACATCACTTTTGGTTATAATTATAAAGGAAAATTATTGAATTTGGATCAATTTGAAATCAAAATTCAATTCTCATCAAAAAAATCTATATTAAATAATAAAAGCACAACTTGATAATAATTTCTCAATTTTTTTTGAATATAACATTTTTTTACCTTATTATAGTGCTCAAGAGGATTCCTACTTTGGATTCTAGGTAGGTTTCTTACATTATAGATGGATCACTTCAAGGATAGTAAGGCACCAATATACTCTTTCATTCTCTATACTTTCTAATGTTATTATATCTACCTCTATTCTTGAGGTAAGTGTCTCTATAAAAAGGGTTAATTCATATTAATTTCTTATCATGATTGTAAATTCTATTAGGTTATTCAATTATATTGATTTATTTGTGATTTTAATGGATTTGTTTAGAAAAGTTTCATGTTTTTAAATTGTTTTTCTTTAAAATAGTTTGTACACACCAAGTGTTTGATAAAATTATTGGATGGTGGTTTTGATTTAAAAGGGTTTTTCAAGAACCAAAGTAGACTGGATTTTCTTTGAAATTTTTTTATAAATTGTGTGCATGTATTTTAAATGCATTTTTAAAAAATTAATCACATTGGGTAGCATTGGGTGTGTCAGGAATATACATGTCACTCAGAGTGTGTGTAATGACAATTGAGGTTTTGTTTCACTTTAGTGTGTGTAATTCCCCTAGATGTTATATCAGTTATATCCACTTTATGTATGCATTGGGGATTTAATTTTATATCGAGTTTTTATTTACCTAATCTAGAGCCCAAATGGTGTGCTTTGTCATTTATTATTGTTTTATCATATGATGTATTTTTTCGCGATTATCTTCTCACATTATTTTACATGATGTTGTATCTCTAGGTTTCAAATGGTGGATTGTTTCATGGATATGTTCTTACATTCGTACCTTATAGTGTACCCATCAATTTTATTGTATATGCTTTGATTATTTATCACTTATAGTTGTTATATTAATTTATTTTATAGTATTAAATTCATTTATGAAATCTAAACGATTATTTATAATTGGTGTTAAATTTATGGAAATGGTTTATTAAAACTGTATTTGTTTTAAAGATAGAATTACAGCATTCTTGATATTAGAATTTGTATAGATTTTGTGGTGGAATCCTACTGGTCTTATTACTCACATACTAATTTTTCCATTGGGTGGTTTTAGATATTATTTTATAGGACCAAGGTTAAGGTAAGGTAATTATATAGTATGTTGGATTCTCTTTTTGTTGTTTCCATCATAGCGGGATGGTTTGGAGGTGACTGTTGGTCACATGGAGACTTGTTAGACTTGTCTTTTCTTAAATTTATATTTTAGCTAGTTTTTCTTGGAATTGTATATCTCTTAGATGTGTGATCACTTATTCCACATTATACTCTGGGTCTTTAACTTGTTTTGTTATATGTGATACTTTATTATGTTATCTTATTTCACCTCACCACGTTGTGATGGTCCAGTTTGAGTGACATGTCTAGTTGACCCTGGACGGTTCATTATAGAATGGTGTCATAGGGAATACCCATCCTGAACTATGATAACATTTCCTGGGTTTGGTGCTATGTTTTTGGTAGATAATAGTTAGAACCATTGGGATTTAGGTATTAAGTACGGGAGGGTTCTTGGCCAACTCACTTATTTTTCTGAATTCGAATAACCATGGGAGCCAGAAACTTTTTACGAAGTCTGAGACTTTATGTTTTAGGTCATTTGAATGAACTGGATGGTGATTTCATTTAAATGGGGTTGTTTCTATTTGAGGTAATTTCTTTAGTTCGTATAATTTTTATTTCTTAAAAAAATATGTTTAAAGGTATTGACGTTAATTCTTGAAATTGGTCCAATGATTTTGGAATTTTCTCTAAAGTTGATTTGTTATTGTATTGTGTTTATAAGAATATGTCTCTTATAAGAGATATTCTGAATCTGAGTGAGGAAACTGTGGGACCTATTCCTCAAAAAGATACTCTAGTGGACCCTTCTTTAGTTGAAGTTGTTATCTATAAAATTTGGACTCTAGGTTAAGAGAGTGTTAGGAACCCAAGACGACCAGTGGATTATGGATCAAAATCCATCAATCATCATCCCCCATTCATCCATAGTAATAAAGAGCCCCTATAATATAAGGATTGACATGAACATATTGAGAGGATATTCAAATTTCTAAAGACTCCTAAGGACTCTAAAGAGGTTTTTTCAACTTATATACTAGAGGGACTAGAAAGGAAATGGTGGGACTCTATTGTTAAAGCTAAGTTGAAAAAAGATCTTACCTAGGATTATTTTAAGAAAATATTTAACCAGTAGTTTTATCCTGATAAATTATGAGTAGTAAAGAACCATGAGTTTCTAACCTTATATCAAGGGGAGTGTACTTTTGTGGGGTATTCTTCCCATTTTTCTGAGTTGGTGCATTTGGAACTAGATATTGTCATCAATGAGTACCTAAAGTCTTGGAGGTTTGAGTTGGGATTGAGGGTTGATAATTTTTCAATGTTGATTCTCATGTTCCTTCCAAAATATGAAGAGATAGTCAATAGAGAGGCTCTGGTAGAGGCTATCATATCTAGAAATATATATTTGGGTGGATCTTCAATTTTTGTTAGTGTTAACCAGGGTGTATCTTCTGGCTAGAAAAGGAAGCACAATGGATGTTAGTTTTCTTTAGGACTAGTTTTAGGGGATTCTCTAAAACAATAATATGTTGTTTTCTTCTAATGTGGAATGCATGGTCATACTAATACTAACTATATAGAGTCTCCTAAGACTTTTCATCATTATAGACTATCGGGCCATCTATGGTGTTTTTGTGGAAGGATGTCTCAAGGAAACAAGGCTAGATCCACTCACACTAGGGTTTTTCAGGCTCATACCATTAATTATAATGGTGGTGGATCTTATCCTTAGGAAAATGGGGATGTTCATGTGTATTATAAATCTTATGGAGGATCTAAGGTCGGATGTCTTTATGTTCCAGAGTATGTGCTAGAGGAATATGATGCAGGGCTAGCTACTATTAGAGGAATGGTGTTTATTTCATCATCTATGGTGATATCTTTGTTTGATATAACTTCTACTCATTATTTTTTATTTTCCTGTTATATCTTTCCATGCCTTTGGGAAAGTGTTCTGAACAAGGTTTCAGGTGTCCCACTTTTTGAGTGTCGGTAGATGAGTTTAAGATGGTGTGGGACTTCCTAATTCTTGATCATAATTTCATTGACCTGATAAATGGAATAGAATGGATAATCAATGTTAAGGCCCATATAGACTATTATCATCATCATATTCATTTTTATCTTCTTATGGATTCACTTATTTTTTTCAGGGTGAGTGGGACTCTAGATAAAGAAGGGAGGGGATTGTTGTCCCTTATGTTGGGGTAATCTCATTCCAGTTTTCAGAGATGTTTCTTGATTTCATTGACCCTTGTTTGGGTATTCTTCTTCCTACAGTATTGTGTCAGTACCTTAAGGTATTTCAAGTGATTTTTTTTGTTTACATCATAGAGAGAGGTTAATTTAACCACTAATCTAATTCCTAGTATGATTCTCATTTATATTCCATTTTATTTTATAGAACATGCTAAGTTGGTGGAACATAAATTCCATCTTGTGGAACTTGAGGATAAGGTACTTATTCATCCTATCATGTCACCGTGGTATTCTCTTACACTCTTTTTTGACAAAGAATTTTGGAGTCTTAGACTTTGTGTGGATTATTGAAAGTTAAATCAAGTGATTTTCCAGAACAAATATCCTTTACCAGAGATTGATGCTCCATTTGAATAGATTATATGGGATCCTTGTTTTCAAAGATTTACCTTTGGTCAGGGTACCACTAGTTTAGATTTTGAGAAGATTATATATCTAATACAATGTTTAGGATACAGAATGGTAATTTCAAGTTTATGGTTATTCCATTCGATCTCACTAATGCTCTTGTGGTATTTATGGATTTAATGAACTGAATCATTCATCAGTTCTTGGAACCTTTTGTAGTCATATGAATGGATGATATTTTTGTGTACTGTAGGACAGAGGAAGAGAACATGGACTATTTGGAAATCATTCTTAAAACATTTAGGGAACATCATATATATGGTAAGCTTTCAAAATGTGAGTTTTGGATTCAAGAAGTGAAATTTATAGGGAATTTAGTATCTGAGAGGGGAGACTCAGTGGACCCTGAAAAGATATGGGTGATAATTTCCTTTGATCAGTCTAGAAATATGTTTGAGATCCAAATATTTTTGGGGTTAACTGGTTATTATAGGAGTTTTTTTAGGATTTCTCCAAGATCGCATCCCTGATAATATTTGTCACTAGTGAGGGTGTAATGTTTGAGTGGAATGAAAACGCTTAGATATATTTTGAGGAACTTAAGGTGAGAATTAATATAGGTACATTTTTTATTCTTCTGGAACTCATTTCTGGGTATGATTTTTTCTATGATACTTTTGGCATGGGTTTGGGGTGTCTCTTGATGCAGGGGAAATGGGTAGTGGCCTATAAATCTCACCAGCTGCACCTTAATCAGAAGAACTAACTTTCCCATGATCAGGATTAGGTAGTGGTTATGAATGCACTCAAAATGTGGTGTCACTATCTCTTTGTGGAGTAGTTTATAGTGTATTATGATCATAAAATTATGAATTACATTTATAATGAGATGAATTTGAACTTATGATAGACACAAAAGGTTGAGTATCTTTATATCTTTGATATTAATATTTCATATACTCCTAGAAAAGGAAATTTGGTTTCCAATGATTTGAGTATAAAATTATCGACCCTGACTATGAGGGAATCATTGGAGGAGTGGCCTTTGATTATTTTTTTCGCTGAGATGAGCTTGGGAGTGGAAGAGGTTGGTGGAAAGGTTCACTTATATTTGATTAAAGATGAATAATATTTTTATGAGCTATTTATTCTTTAGTGGGTGATAGAAATTGAGTTCCACTTCTTTGGGAAAATATTTAATGGTGGGGATACCTCTAGTGAGTGGTGTCGGTCACTCAGTGGTGCTTTTTATTTCCGTAGCATGTTGGTTGTTCTGATTTCTTTCAGGAAAAGTTTTATAGATAGTGGAAACAAATATTGTTTTTTTATAAACCAGGGGACTACCAATATGTATCATGACTCGATACATCAGTATTGGTGGATGAGGATGTGGTGGTAGATTTATATCTTCATATCACGGTTCTTCACCTATTAGAAAATTAAAGTGGAGCACCCGAGACATGTATGTTTTTTTCAATATTTACCCATTCCAGTAAGAAAGTGGGATGATATTTCCCTAAAATCATAGTGGTAATGATATGGTTTGGGTGAACATTTATCAGTTTATTAGATTATCTGATTTTCTACCTATTAAGGAGATGATAAATTTAGAACAACTTGGGGACTTGTATATCTTAGAGATTATGATACTTCCTGAGGTTACCTCTACAATTCACTTAGAGAGGTACTGGAGGTTCACATATAGGTTTTGGAATGTTTTTTAGGAGGTAATGGGTTCCCAATTAAAATTGAGCATGGATTATTATATGAAGATGGTTGGATAGACAGATAGAGATATTTGAGTTTGTGAGGATATGATTCGGGCTTGCATGAATGATTCTAAAGGATCTTTGGAAAATCATTTACCACTAGTCAATTTTTGCAATAAAAATAGTCATCATACATTAATAAATATGGATATATTTTAATCATTGCATGGACATCCATATAGATCTCTCTTTTGTTGGGAGGAGTTGGGAGAGAGTTCTTTGGATGGACCAAATTTTTTTTAGGATATGATGAAAAAGTGAAATTGATCTGGAAGAGATTGTACATCGCACAAAGTCATCAGAAATCCAATCCATACATTTTCTTTAGTTTCTAGTGTTTGAGGTTGGTGATAAGGTTTTTCTCATAGTTCAACCTCACTTGGTGCATCATCGGTTTGGTAAGTAGGGTAAGTTCATACCGACGTTTGTTATCCACATTGAGATCATGGAATGACTTGGAAAGTTGGAATATAGGTTGTACTTACCAACTAATCTGACTTTGATTAATTATTTGTTTCATGTTTACCAAGTGATAAGGTACCAACCAGATCCTTCCCATGTGATTGAATCGTAGTATGTACATCTTGATCCTGATACCACCTTTTTTGGGAAAATAATTCAAATTATGAATCACCAAGTTAAAGTTCTACATGGTAAAATAATTCCTTTGGTCTAGGTATTATGGTATTATATATTGGATAAACATGAGATATGGTAGTGGGAATCATTACAAGGAAAAAGTGACCTTATCTTTTCATGATTCAAGAATATTGAGAACTTTTTTAGGACTTTAATCCTTTATGGTTGGGAAATTATAACATTTTTCACCTTCTTACATCACTCGAGAGGATTCCTTCTTTATATTTCAACAGTATTTAATTCATTCTTGATGGATCACATCAAGGATCTTGAGTACCCAATATACTCTTTCACGCTCTCCATTTTAAATGGAAATTATATCTACCACCATTATTGAGATAGTTCTCTTGATACAAAGGGTTAATTCTATGAATTTCTTATCGTTCATGTAAAATACATTATGTTATTAAATTAAATGGATTGATTTGTGATCTAAATGTATTTTTTGGAAAAGATTCATATTTTTAAAAATATTTTTCTTTGAAAATAGTTTTCACACACCATGTGTTTGATAAATTTCTTGAATACTGGTTTTGGTTTAAAAATGATTTTTCAAGAACCAAAGCAGATTAGTTTTTCTTTGAAAATGTTTTATAAATTGTGACCAAATATTTTTAATATAATTTTGACAAACTATGTGCATTGTTTAGCCTTGGGTGCATCATGAATAGACATGTCACTCATTATGTGTGTAATTCCACTTCAAATTTTATTTCACTTTATGTGCCCAATGCCACAAGAGGTTATACAGGTTGGATTCATCATAGGCCTAGATTAGGGAATTTATTTTATGAATATTACATATTCCCATAGGATGGATCCTAAATTGTGTGAATTTCCATTTATAATTGGTTTATCTCATGATATATTATTTCATGGTTATATGATCACATGTTTTTTCATGAAGTTATATACAATGGTTTCACATGATGGTTTTTTTATAGATATGTGATTGCATGCTTACCTTATAGTTTAACTATAGATTATATTGTATATTATTTATGATTTATCACTTATAATTATCATATTCCTTTCACGGATAATATGAAAGGATTTTATGAAAACCAAAGGATGATTTATAAATGGTTTTGAATTTATGAAAATACTTTATTAAAACTATATTCTTTGAAATCTAGAATTGTGGAATTATTGATATTATACTTTGTATAGATTCTTTAGTGGAAAACTATTGGGCTTAGTACTCACAACCTAATTTTTCCTTTGGGCAGTTGTAGATATTTTTTTGTATGACCTAGTTTAGTTTAAGGTAATTATGTATCATGTTGTCTTATATTTTTGTTGTTTCCCTCATAGTTGGATAGTTTTGAGGTAATGGTTGTTCACATGGAAACTTTTTGGACTTTTCCTATCATGCTTTTTTGTTTTATCTATTTTTTCTTAGAATTATGTGTCTCTTCGATTTTTGATATATTCTTCCATTTTATACTCTATTTATTTGTATTATTTTTTTATATGTGATACTTTCTTATATTATCTTGTTTCACCTAACCACATTATGATGGATCGGTTTGGGTAACTTGTCTAGTTGACCTGGGATGGTTCATTACAATGAATTTTAATTTTTATATTTTTCTAAAAATGAATGTTTTGCCTTAAAATATTCTTCCCTTAAATTAAGGAACCAATAAATGAAAATTTATAAACATTTGAACATAACTATTTTAGCAGAAAAACTGTAGTTTTTTTATTGTTTAAGTAAATGAATCATAGATTTTTCATATAATACTTTCACATTTTAAAATATATTCCATTAGAAATTTTTCTAAAATAAATATAATTTCATATTTGTCTCAAATGATATGGGATAAAAATAATCATTGTGGTGATTTTCAAATGTGTAAGAAAAACAAGTCTTATTTTAAATCAATTAAAGAGGTTACTAATTATAGACCCCTGAAACTTATCCACATGGATTTTTTGGATCATCTTGACCTGCAATACTAAGAGGTAAATCATTTGGTTATGTTTTAGTTGATGATTTTTCTATATTTACATGGGTTTTATTTTTTAGACTTAGAAGTGAAGTACATTTTTTATTAGTTTTTGAAATTTGGTTCAAAAATAAAAAGATGCCAAAAATTATTACATTATGAAGTGACCATGGAGAAGAATTTTAAAATCACAATTTTAATTAATTTTATTCAAAACAAATTATCAAGCCCCCTTTGTTATCGCTAAGACACCTCAATATAATGGTTTAGTTAAAAGAAGGAATATGACCATGTAAACCATTTATAGGACTATGTTATAAGAATATGGAATATTGAATCATTTTTGAGCAGAAGATATTAACACAACATGTTATCTCATTAATTTCATACTAATCGGTCTTATTTTAAAGAAGACACCCTATGAGCTATATAATAACAAAAACCAAGAGTTTGAGACTTAAAATTTTTTAGATAAAAAGTTTATATTCCTAACACTAATAATAATCTTGGATAATTTGATATAAAGGCTGATGAAGATATATTTCTTGGTTATTCTACAACTTTTAAATCTTATAGAGTTTTCAATAAATATTCAATGGTTTTTAAAGAATCAACTTGTGTGAAATTTGATGAAAGTGGTATTTTTAATCATATAAGGAATCAAGGAAATGTAATAAGTGATTATTTAGAAACCCTGATACTGGAAGCTTTTTTTGAATCCAAAATAGATGTTTATTTGGTACATGATTTTGAAAAAAAATAGTCGTAAAATATTAGAAATTAGCGAACCTAAATGTGTTTTTTCAAGACAACATAAAACCTTAAAATAACACTCTTTAGAGACTATTATACGAAGCTTAGATGAATATATATATAGTAAAAATTGTTGAGTTTTTTTCCTTTCTCTGTCAATTTGAACCTAAAACCATAGAAGAAGACATTATAGAAGAAAGTTGGGTATTATCTATGAAAGATGAATTAAACTAGTTCAAAAGGAAAAAGTTTTGGGAATTAGTTCATTGACCCTCTGATTATCCTGTTATAGTAACTAAGTCGTTATTTAGAAATAAGTTTGTTAAGCATGGTTTAATCATTGGAAATAATGATAGATATTTTTTCAAAGGTTACAGTCAAAATGAAGGGATAAATTATGTGTAAAAATTTGTCCCGGTTTCTAGACTAGAAGATATTAGGATTCTCATTTCTATGAATATTATATTGAATTTCCAATTATTTTAAATGGATGTTAAACCAAAATTTATAAATGGTTTTCCTATGGAATAATTTTATGTTAAACAACCTCCCAGTTTTAAAATTTAACTTTTTCCAAATTCTATTTTCAGACTTACTAAACCCTATATAGTATTAAACAAGTACCTAGTTATTTTAATAAAAGGGTGTGTTATTTTATATTATAAAATTTATTTTTCGTAGGATTTTCAGATCCCTCAATTTTTAATAAAACTTCATCAAAGAATATTTTACTAGTTAAAATATATGTTATGATGTGATTTTTGGATCAAACAATCAAAAATTGTGTAATGAGTTCATAAAACTCATGAAAAATAGAATTTGAAATTAGAATTATGGTTTAGATAATTTCTTTCATGAATTAAAAATTTACAAAAAGGAATTTGGGAATGTTTTAAATAATATAAAATGAATACATGACTTACTTAAGATATTTGGACTTAAATTTATTAAGGTATAATAATGTATTATGAGTTACAACATTTAGCATGATTTGGATAAACTTGGGAAACCATTTGATAATAATTTTTATATAGGAATTATTGGGAGATTATTATATTAGACTACTAGTAGACTAGAAATTATTTTTACGGTATTATTGTGTTCTAGATTCAAAGAAAACCCAAAAGAATTACATTTGAAATCATCCAAATGATGTTTAAGTTATTTAGAAGTCGTAGTATATCATTCTTTACTATTTTCAAAAAAAATTATGAATTTAATTTAATCAGATATTCGAATTGTTTTTTAGTGGTTGTAGATTATATAAAAAATAACCTCAAAAAATTTCCACTTTCTTGAAAAACACATGGATTCATATACAATTATGAAGAAACATGCAGTTTCATTATTTACTATAGAAGTATAATACATTGAATCATGAAGTTTTTGTGCACAAGTGTTGTGGATGAAACACACCTTGATATACTTTGGGTTTAATTTTAATCAAGTACCAATTAAATGTGACAAAACTAGTGTTATAAGTACTTTAAAAGTCCCATAAACCATTATAGAAGAAATCACATAGATCTAATACATCATTTCTTAAGAGATCACACTCAAAAAGGTGATATCTCTCTTGAATTTACTTATACTAAAAATTATTTAGATTATATATTTACTAAGTTTCTATCTTCTGGAAGATTTAATTTAATTGAAATAGAAATGGTTTTAATTGAATTTAAATGAATTTATTTATAAGATTATTATTTTACCTTTAAAATCTATTTATGAATTAGTTTTATAAAGTTTAAATTTTCTTTTGTATTTTGTAAATTTATACTTAATCAACTCTATTTAAAAATAATTGATACAATGACATTTTAATGTTCTTTTAAATATTTATTTTGGCCTAATATACTCTCACTATTTTAGAACATTTACTTATTTTATTTTATTCTATTTTTTAATACATGTCTCAAATATTTAAATACTCTTACACACTAAAATCCTTACACATGAAAATCCATACACATTATCTCCTCACTCGATTCCCTTATACATGAGCTCCCTGAACAAATATCTTCAATCCTACACCATATACATAAAAACTCTAAATAAATAGAATCCTCTATCTTGTTTGAGTGTGGGTAAATATAATAGAACATATTAAGGTTCCTCCATAATCTCAAATAAGTCAAAAGATTCAATCTCATAATTCCCAATGCTTCCTGCTATGGCCATCAATCTAGACTTGTTGAATAGTACGAAGATTTTTTTGAAGAAAATCATGAGTTTTCAAGGTAGTGATTATGTTTTTAATGACAGGAAAATTGGGTTTTTTTATAAAGGAGTGATAAAAATTTTTGTGAATTGACATTTTTAGTTTGTGAAGAGTGGGTGTAAGATTTTCTCTAGAATAATTGGAAATGAGTTTTCAATATCCTTTGAAGAAATTGGAGAAATATTTTCAATATCATCAAGAAGGAAGTTATACTTTTATATAGAACTTGTTGGTTATAGATTAGTTTTACCCTGATAATCATATCAAATCCATGTCTAGGACATCAACCATTGAAAATAATGATGTTGAGGATCTGGAGGATAAAAAAGAGGGTATTTTGTATGTTCATTAAAACTATTATTATAAATGGGATGAAGATTTTCAAAAAATACCCTTATAGTGTATGTATATTATTTATATGATGTTTAATGTGAATAAATTTACCTTTCAAGATAATTTATGGGGGAATTTCTCCATTTCATCCAACAAACAAATAGTATGATTTATTATTCTTTTGGTATGATTTTTTTTAGTTTGTTTAAAAAGAAATTAGTAAAGTTGAATGGGGGAGAATCTATAAAATGTCACAAAATTAATAATATAACAAACAATAATTTGAAAACATTTTGGTACTCTTGGGACTCTTCCTCAAGTTAGTTGGGGACCATTTAAAAGGAAGGAGAAGTTGGACCAGTTATAGTACCTTTTGCACCAATTGTGGGGGAGCTATCAAGTTCTAGTCTTCCTGGGGATGAATCATCCAGTGAGGGGTATCTTTATAGGGAATAAGTTGTGTAAATTTCTATATAAAATATATATTAACCTATTAGATCTGTTATTTATGAGGTGGGATAGAAATAAGCTATTGGTACACCTATTGTTCCTGAAGTTCCAAAATTTGGAACTGTGGATATTAAAATAGAATATTTTGTTGCAAATGATGATTCTTATAAGATTAATAGAGAGTAGAATGTCCCTGATCATATAGAAATTAATCTACCTATTAGATCACCTTCTCCTGATGATACTATTACTATTAATGTCCTTATTCCTAAAGATTATGACAATATGGATGTCCTTGAATATTCTAGTGTTCAAATGTCTCATATTCTTATCTTTATGAGGAACCAAAAAGTGATGGATGAAGATCTTCCATCTCAAACTGATAGGTATCCACCTCAGATGAATAAGGATAAATAAATATTTGGTTTTAAAGAACATGTTCAATCCTTTTCTGAAAAAAATTTCAATTAGTTTTAAAATATCAAAGGTGAAGTTGGTAAGATCAATTATGAGATAAAATCCACTTATGCTGAGATGAAAATCATTCAATAAGATTTAATTTCTAAACCTGATCTCACAAGATGATGGAATTATTGTCTATTCAAAATGAAATTCTAAATAAATTAAAACCTATTCAGTCAGATCATTTTTTTTCAAAAAACAAGAGTTTGATTCTAGAAAAACTGGATACTTGAGATAAAGGGTAGTTGTGCTGCCAAATCTAAATTTAATGGGATATGTTTATTGGAAGCATCTTGATATGATATAATCAAGTCTCTATCTTTAATGAAATTATATTTGTTTAGTAAAAAATTGAAGGGTAGTAAAGGAGTGAAATCTAATCTAAAATATTACTTTCACTAGTTGAAAAACACTTCCGACTAGTCAGTTTGTTATTCCCAAGAAATTTCCACCAAAAGCATCCTCTTATGGTCAAGTACTATATCTTAATCTTCAGTCAATATGTGACAAAATATCCTCAGATATGATTCTTTAAATAAGAAACTAGTTTCTCTTCAGCATGGATTGATCTCTCTATTGTTTTTATAGGACTAAAGATATGAACTTCTCTCATAGTTTCAAGAAGCAAGAAATGTTGTTCATAAAAGAATCCTTAGAACTGATTTCCAAATGGCTAGCCTTATTGGATAAATTTAGGAGTGTCTTCTCTCTATTCAATCCAAGGTGATTAAAACCTATGATATATCTGATATTATCCTTAACTAGTTGGATAATCTCATATATATCATAGGTTTCAATCACCTTGGATTGAATAGAGGGAAGGCAATCATTAAGGGAAATGTGGTTTTCTTTATTGGGTGTGTTATTTTTTTCATTGGGATTGGGACTGTGGTGGTGGAAGTAAGGGCAACGCAGTTTTCTCCGTTTCGACGGCTTCTTCCCTTGGTTTCTCTCTATATATTTGGGGTTTCTCATTAGGGTTTTAGCCCTAGTTTCTTATTATGATTTCAATCCCATCTCTCGCTTCCTTCTTCATGTTTCTTCTAATTATGTGTTTCAATCTATGTTTTCCCTTAGGGTTTATATCCAAATGTTTATATCTCTCATTACAGAGCAATTCATGTTCGTTATTACCCCTTCTTTGTCACTCCTCCCTACTCTAACTTCATGTTCCCTTGATCCCTTCTAGGTTGTTTGGGTGCATCAGATACCAGGGGAGTTTTGGGATGTGGCTGAGGAGTGTTAAGAGTTATCGAGTGGTGTGACATGTGGTGGCTTTCACTAGTTTCTTTATTCTTTTAGATTTACCCTTTGATGGTGGTTCTGCGTTATGCTTCTTGATGTGGTTCGGTGATGAGGGATGCAGTTAAGGCTCTCTGTTTTATAATGGCTCAATTACATAAAGGTTTTATGTTGAATAAGTGGGAGTAGCAGTGGTGGGATGTTCTCTAGTGGTTTGGACTCATCGGCAAGGTGGTGACTCATGAGGCAATAGATAGACATTTGGTAGGGATGGTGATGGCATAATGATGGCTATTGTGTGTGATGATAACAGTGTTAGCATGTTTTTCGATGGTAGGGTATTTGAGAGATTTTGTTCCCACAGTGGTGCCTTTGGTTTTGAATTTTGATTTGGAGATGACTTTTGATTTTTTACCCATGTATCCAGTCAATGGTGACGTGGTGAATGGTTTTGTTAATGGGTAAAATCTTCTTAGGGATTATGAATTGCAGTGGGATGTGGCCTCATGGTGGGTGTGAGGTTGTTGAATTTTGATGTTCGATGGTTCTTTTTTCATTTTTTATCTGGAAGTGTGAATGGAAATATAGGTTCCCACTTACCCAAAAAGTGGATATTCAAAATAATAAAAAAAATTGTAGCATTGTAGTTGTATAATTGGAAAGTCCCCATAAATAATAATTTCAAAACTATTTTCACTCAGCGTAAATACCATAAATTTACTTATTAGAATATATCTTCCTTTACACCTTCTCAAGTATAACCCAGTTCACCCATTTCTAACTAGGAAAAGGAAATTATAGTCTACAAAGGCAAGAAATTAGTGCATGATTCTATTGTTTTATTTCAATACCTTCATCAATTTCTAATCTACAGTTCATCTTAGACAGTGTTGTTTAGATTGGTCAAGTGTTGGTTGAGTATTTTGCTAATATTAATAAAAAAATAGAGATTTTGGTAATATATTGTTGAATATTCATGCATTTGTGGTGGATGTTATAAGAAATTTACATGGATAAACTGGTATTCCAAAATCTAGTTCTTCTTGTCCTACTTCAATTTATTATTAAAGGTTTTTAAAATCTCAATTATAAGCTTTCAAAGTTATTTTTAACCACCCTCATACAGTGCTTTCTCAAAAAACATGGTAAGGATATAATACAATCATATACTTCTATAAGGATAATATTATCAAGAGGATTGATATGTGTGAAAATTCCATGTTTCATTGAAAGGGAAGAATATCTATTAGCCCTACATAACCAGATCAGTATATTAGTTCTTGATTTTGGTTTTGGTGTTCAAGAAAAAACAATTTATACTTTGATTACATGAATATTTTAATATTAATATAACATCCAATTATATATATTTCATTTTTCTACATGAATATGATGTAACAATGTACTGGGATATCGGTCACATTGATAAGGTCATAGAAGTTCCCCACTATAAATAGAACCTTGAAGTTTTTATGATGATATTTTTTAAATAAAGTTATATGGTAAAAGAAAGTATTATGATTGGGTGCATAGTATGTAGACTATCAGGTGAGAGTACTGAATAGTAGATAATGCTTATTATAATGAAGTTCACACCTGTTAATCTCTGAGATGGGATATTATGAGAACAAACCCACCAGTAAGAATTATGTATGTTTAGGTGTCAGAAGATATTCCTATTTGTGGGCATGTGTAATAGTCATTGGACTTTAAGATTATTATTAATTTATTTCATGAATCAAGAACATAGATTTACTTACCAAAACCAAGATTCCATATGTTTGCAAGAAATAAGGCATGATGGGTGCATCATGAATGACAAGTTATTAATGGATAAGTCGAGGAAGGATTTGTCCCTTGCATCTTTGTAACAACCCAGTTCTTGGTGCCACCCTGAGGAGCCCCATACCCAGTTGGTCACATGGCCTCAAGAACATTTCCCCAAACTCTAGAGGCTACCGACTAGTAGTGAGGGGCCTGGGTGTGATAGTGGGGAAAATATTCCCTAATTGGAAGAGTAACATAATGGAAATAAACAGATAACAATAGAAGAAAAAGTAATAACATGCAATAAGTAAACAGTGGAAGACTGAAAGTATGTAAAAAACTAGAGAACATATATAATGATGCATGTCACATATGTCTAGGAAAGAATCCAAACAAGTCACAATGATGAAATATAGTACTAAACCAAAGTAAAAAAAGGTAAACAAGTAAATATCTCCAGAAGCATCGCAAGCCTCGGCTTGGTCCTATGCTCTCCAGCTTCACAACAATCAAGTACCTGAAGTAGAAGGGTGTTTGACCTTATCTAGGCCTACAACAATATAATCTGTTTGGGCCAAAAAACATGAACCAATCAGAGTGTGAGATGAATCACAGTAGGCAACCACCCAAAGATCTGTACCTAACAGTCAGTGAATATTTATGGCAGGCAATAAGCAAAAAGATGAATTAAACAAGGAAGTACTTAAAAGTAAACAATACTAAAGTTTCAATTTCATTCATTTTCATATATCAAGTAAGAATCTAATCAAAAGCAGGTAAACCTCTTGGAAGTAATCACATACTATTCCATTGGGTTTAGCCAACAATCTCAAGTAACCCTTTGGGTAGTTCTCATAGCCTAACCCCTCAGGTTCAAATTACACAATAAAGATATAATGACCCTCTGGGATAGCTCAGGCAGTATAACCCCTTTTGTATCATGAAATCAAAGACTCTTTGAGGAATCACTCACCGTCAATTCCCACTATAATCCTTTAATGGTAAACTACAGACACTCTGAGGAAGCACTCAATGTCAATTCATCATGTGGTCTCGTAACGGAACTATAGACACTCTGAGGGAGAACTCAACATCAATATCCCCTATGGTCTCAGAGTGTGATAATTATAACAGAAACTCTAGGAAAGACCTCAACGTCAATTTCCCCTATGGTATCACTACACTAAGTTCCCGCAGCCCCGTGAAAATAAATCATGCACAAAATATAATCAGAAGCCAAATTAAACCTCAAAATACTACTTGGATATTCATCTACAAAGTATAGCACATCATATCAGATAAAATAACTCCATCCTAACAACACTAGGAATGGAAAACAAGCAGTCTAATAGGAAAAGATAGACTAAACGGTCAATATCAAAACAAACCTGGGCAACAAATCCATAGCATGTCAAATAACCCTATTCAAAAACAAACAACCTCTACTCAGGATCACAAGGTATAGCAGGAAATAATAGGGGTAAAAATCATAAACATGCAATACCCTAAACAAGGGTATTGGTCACTTTTACGCATAAACTCAAAGACTAACTAAGGAAAGGAAAACAACACCTAACTAGGCATTGTATGAATGATATACGTGAACCTCAAGCCTTGAATTTCCCTAGAAATTCATAGATCTAAAAAATTTATAAAACATTAAACCAAGTATATCTCATGAAATATGAGGAAGAAAGAAATGGTGATCTAGAAGAAGAAAGAGATTATTGTGGAATTTCCAACAAAATCGACGGCAGTCAATTCGAAGACTGGATGGTGAGTCAGGGGCTCAGAGAAGAATCGCATTGTACAGTCACTCATGGATGAGAAAAGTGGAGAAGAAGATATTTTTGTGAATGAGACATGACCCCAGTCCGTTTAATGAAATAAAAATAAAATTACATGGAATTTTCCTTAAAAGTACACAGTGTGTACTTGCCATTACTGGGCCTCGCTTTAAAAAGCCTCCAGGTCACCCCACATAGCCATGTGCTCGGACATTACACAGCCAGCACTCAGCTACCCACGGCAACCGATTACACGGCGTGTACTCCTAAAATTTATAGTATCTCCCCTTTTTCTCAAAATCACTAGAAAAGAAAACCAATGCCTGAAAAAAAGATCCGGGTTCTTATAAACTTCCCCCCTTAAAGAAATTTTTCCCCGAATTTACCTAGAAAGGTGGCGTAGAAGAATAATCCTCAATTAGCTATGTCCATTGTGATCGTACGTCAGCCTCCATCTCCCAAGTCTCATAATATACTTTCTTGTACTGCCATAGCACTCATACCAGAGGAACAAACCGGCCATGGAGAACCTTTTTACTATGATCAACAAACGGGATAGGATGCTCCTCGAATGATGTGTCCACCTCCAACTCAACCACATCGGGTTGTAAAACATGAGGCAGGTCTGATAAGTAACTTTGTAGCTGAGAAATGTGGAAGATGTCAAGCATATCCCGGTACATCTGAGGTAACAGGAACTGATAGGAAACCAGCCCGATTTTCTCCAAAACCTCAAATGGTCTAACATATCTTGGTAAAAGATTACCTTGTCCCCTAATCCTCCTATTTCCCAACCTCTGTGTGACACGTAGGAAAACATGATCTCTAACCTCAAACTCTAGAGGTCATCTCTATCGATCAGCATAAAACTTCTTTCATGATTGTGTAGTAGCCATCATCTTCTGAATCAACTCTATTGCTCTGTGGTCTCCTATACAAGATGAGGTCCCAGCATAGCTACCTCTCCTACCTCCATCCAACATAGGGGTGATCTCCACGGACAACTGTACAAAGCCTAAAAATTTACCATTTGAATAGTTTTTTGAAAAATATTGTTATAGGAAAAATCCACAAGAGGTATGTGCTTCTCCCACGAACCTCCAAAAACTAAGATGCACGCTCGAAGAATGTCCTCCAGCACCGGTATCATACGCTTGGACTGGCCATCTGTCTGGGGATGGTAATCTATACTCAGAAGTACATGTGTACCCAAAGCCCTTTTTAGTCCTTTCCAGACCGGAGAAGTAAAACGGGAATCCCTGTCTGAAACAATGGTGTTCGTGACCCCATGTAAATGCACAATCTCTCGAATGTACAGCCTTCCTAGTTCATTAACACTAAAGGTATCATTGATTAGTAATAAGTGAGAAACAATAATGAGTCTGTCAATGAAAACCCAAACTACATCATTCCCTCAAGACAACATCAGAAAACTTGTCATGACATCCATTGCGACATCATTCCACTTCCACTCAGGAATGGGTAACTGCTTCAAAATCCATGTTGGTCGCTGATGCTCCAACTTCACCTGGCCACCAATACTGATGGTGTAGATCTCGATACATCTTGGTAATATCAGGATGAACTTCCCAAACTGAGGAATGAAAGTCTCGGATTAACTCATTTAATATGTCTTTTGAAACCCATACGCTTCCCTGAAAAAGCAAGATGTCATCCTTACCTACGGTCTATCCTAGAATATATTTCTCTCTTGATGCACACTCCCATAGGACTAGGCCTTCAGAATCTGATAGTTGCCTCATTCACACTTGATCAAGTCGATTATAGGTAATAGCCACAAAAGAAAGAAACATCCGCCCCTATCTATTTTTCACCTCCAAATTCATCTTAGAGAACATATCCATAAGCTTCCACTCATTTCTGGCCTCTGGAACTACCTGTATCTGAGTACTCCTTCTCAACGCATCAGCTACTACGTTGCCTTTCCTTCGTGTGTAGGCAAGCTCAAAGTCAAAGGAATGAAGGTACTCGACCAACCTTTACTATCTAAAATTCAAATCACACTGAGTGAAGATATACTTCAGACTTTTGTGGTCAGTGGAAACCACAAAATGCTCTCTCAACTGGTAATGTCTTGAATAGAATAAGGTGTGAATAATTGTAGCCAACTCAAGATCATGCATCGGGTAATTCCTCTCATGTGGCCTCAACTGCCAAGACCTGTACACAATGAATCCCCCCCCCAATAAGCACTATTCTCATCCCAATACCTGATGCATCATAGTACACAGTATACCTCTTTCCCAGCTCTAGACAAACTAGTATCGGTGCTAAAGTCGACCTTCCTTTCAGCTCCGGAAAGGCTGACTCACAAGAATCGGACCACAAGTACTTTTCACCCTTATTATTCAGGCCCTTTAGTGGCGCTTCTAAACATGAGAAGTCTAGTATGAAATAACTGTAGTATCTATCCAGCCCTAGAAAACTATGTACCTCAAAGACATTCGTTGGATGCTTTCAAGAAACTAATGTTATCAATTTCTTTTAGTCTATTGATACTCCTATCTATGAGATGACATGACCCAAGAAGTGAATCTGGTCCATCCAAAAGTGTAATTTTGAGAGCTTAGAATATAACTGATACTCTCTCAGTGTACTCAAAACGATCTGAAGATGTGTGGCATGGTCGTGTCGATTGTGAAATTACACCAAGATATCATTCCTGAAGACTACCAAGAAATAATACAAGTATGGAAGGAACACTCATTTTATCAGTGCAATGAAAACGGTTAGCATCTTCATGAGACCGAACGGCATAACCACATACTCATAGAGACCATACCTTCTTCTAAAGGCTATAGGAGGTATATCAGATGGTCTAATTTGCAACTTATGGTAACTAGAACTTAATTCAATCTTCGAGAACACTCGGGATCCTCGAAGTTGATCAAAGATTTCGTCAATACTTGGAAAAGGATATCGGTTATTGACCTTCAACTGGTTCAACTTCCGATAATTCACACAAATTATAAGGGTATCGTCCGCCTTCTTTGCAAACAAAACAAGCAAACCCCAAGGATAAGTAATGGGTCTGATGAAACTCTTCACCTACAACTCCTCCAACTGCTTCATGAGCTCCTTTAACTCTATTATAGACCTCATATAAGGAGGAATGGACACTGGTGCCACTCCTGGAACAATATCAATAGAAAATTCTACCTCTCTCTCCAGAGGCAAACCTAAAAAGTTCTCTAGAAATAAATCCTTGAAATGATCGACCAATGGAGGAAAGTCCATCTGTGAAGTCCCCTGGTCATCCAGATATAGACTAAAAATCTGGGATATAACTCCACCCAGCCCATGATGCTTGGGTCCTGCTCTGCTCACCTGGACATCTCATTCATCCATGTGAAGAAAGAATCTTCCTTCTGGTGACATGAAACTCACCCTACAGTGACTACAATTGAACAAATACTAGAAGGGAACTAACCAGTCCATTCCGAGAATGAAATCATAGCATGTCATAACTATGAAATAGAGATCCCATAAGAAGTGACATCCACCAAACTCAAGAGATAACTCCTTAAACTAATGTACACGAGCAGTTCTTGTCCCCAATGGTGTTTCCAATGTCAATAAATTAGAAGAAGTAAAGATATAGAGCCCAAGGATCTCCACAATAGCAATGGATATGAAACTATGGGATGCCCCTGTATCAAAAAGTGAAAAAGCTAAATCTGAGGAAATTAGGATCGTACCTCGAACTTTAGAGGGTTTGGGATCCTGCTTATGTTGGGTCTGATCCACTATAAAAGTATGGCTTGTACTGTAGTCCTATGACCCTACCTGACTACCCTGATCTGCTCCACCATGTTGTCACTAAATGCCTACTGACTGGCTACCATAGTCGTGACCTACACCTTAGCCTGAATGGCTGGAAGAACTCTAGTTCCAAAACTGATGAGAAACTATTAGTGGTGCTCCTGAACCAGGAGTCATAGATGAACCCCTATCACCAGCTGCTGGTGAGAAAAACTGACAGAACCACTGAAGATGATCCGTCTTGCTGCAATATCGGAACTCCACTCGGTCTCCCGGGAAATGTGTCCCCGTATGTCCGTCATTCCCACACTAGTAGCATACCACCTGGCTACCTGAAGGTGTATCTGTCCTACTCAGATCTCCACATGTAGATTCCCTACAGCACTTCCTACTATCAGTTGAAGAAGCACCAACTTTTGATACTGAACCACATTGGTCCACAGCTCTAGAATCCCTCAGGTTACACTTCATGATCTGTGCCTGATTGAAGATTGAAGATATAGTAGTTAGTATGAAGATTTCCACTTGATCCTGAATGTCTTTCCTAAGACCATCCTCAAAATTCCTCGTTAGGAATAACTCATCTCCCCTAAGAAAAGTTGTAAACAAATGCAGCTCTGTGAAGCAAGAAGAATACTCCATGACTGAAAGAGTACCCTACTCTGAACTCATGAACTCTCAGGCTCGATCGGCCCTCAAAGTATCTGGGTAGAAGTAATTTTAAAAGGTATGCTAAAACTCATCCCAAGCCAAACCCTACTGGCGTCCCGCCTATGAGATCACATTCCACCATCTATTAGAAGAATCCCAAATCATATACATAGCGATATTGACCAACCTATTAGGAGGCGTCTCTATATGCTTGAATATGGTAAGCATGGATTCTATCCATGAATCTATAGCTTGGGGTCCTCCATACCCTGAGAAAGTGGGTGGATGCTGCTGTTGAACGATCCGCGTCAATTATATCATCGAAGGGGCAGGAGGTGGTGCTCCATGAAAAGTCTGCATAAACCTCATGAAGCCCTCTTAGAACTTTGTATCGGAACCTATATCCAGGATTACGATTGGTGCCAAGATAGGCATTCCTGGAGGATCTACTACTAGTCCCTGATCACCCATGTCCAGTGACTGATCACTCCCTTATAACTGGTGTACGACCGGAGGGCGTCTCTGTGGAAGGACTCTGCAAGGTCAAGCACACACCTTAGATCAAGATTTTCAAGGACTCAAACTTAGAAATGAAAGAAGGGAACATGAGAAATAAATCATTCATGTTCTTAAAAACATGGATACATGGCATGTATGTCCCCTACATAGTGTGTTCCTTCATGCCTTCACATGGTCGTGTACTACTGCCAACCCCGGTCATGTAACACCCCATATACACGGCGTGTACTCTAAGACATGGTGAGTACTTGAATCATGTTCCCCTACCAGATTTCTTCTACACAACTATCCCACATGGTTCCCCTAGAACAAGACTATATGGTGTGTTTGTGCCAAACATGGCGTGTACTAGATGAGCTTCACAAACCCATGTTGTTATTCATATGGCCGGTTACATGGCTGAATATACATGGCATGTTTGTTCCAGACAATGTGTGTACTAGCTACCCATCATCCACCTGTGTCATGAGTCACACGGTCGGGCACATGGTCTCTACAACACGGCATGTACATTTGGTACACGACGTGTCCCCCCAAAGATTTCCAAACCCAGTGTCTCTTCCTACATAGACAGTGACATAGTTGATATTACACAGCATGTATATATAGTAAATGGCATGTACTTAAGAAAAACAATTCCTTCCTGAATAGAAGGATACTTAGTGTGTATTCAGCAATACACATCGCGTATTCTGGGTTTTTCCAAACAGTAAGCCTCAGAAACTTCTCTGGAACCCAGAAAAATACTGAAATGAACATTAAAGTGCCAAATTTTGATCCATGAGGGTGCATACTCCCAACGACTCAAATATTGGAATTAGATACATGTCATATACAAGGAATAACAATGAAATGATCCAACAAATTTTAATCCATTAGGGTCCATAACACCTACAGAACCAAATTTTGTCATTCATTCAAATGAAACCTTGCACAATTCAATACACTATCAAATATTAGGTATTCTATCAAGGCATCTATCACAACATCATGCATATCTAGCACAACATCTATAGCAACAACATGAAATCATTAATGCACCCTAAATGGCATGGCAAGAATGTATGACATGTGATTTCTAGAAAGTGTCTATATGATGCATGATATGGCATACCCTCATCACATAGGGTTGAAACAGAAATAGAACCTCAATATTATCAATGATAACAGCACAAAACATGTGAATCACCCAACAGTGAAATCAAATCAACTGTAAAATTGAAAAACCAGAAAATTGCAATAATCGAGGTAAATCTGCTTTTCCTTGTACATGAGTTAGCTACGCCCGGTCACATCTTATTACCAACTACCTATTCTATCATATCCCTGACTATAGGCTCCAAACAGTAAGTCAATAAGAAAATAATGCCTCTAATACCACTTTGAAACAACTCGGTTCCAGGTTCCGCCCAGAGTTTCCCTGTATGCGGTTGGTCACATGGCCTCAAGCGCATTTCCCCAAACTCGAAAGGTTGCCAACTAGAAGTGAGGTCCTTGGGTTTGATAGTGGGGAATCAATAACCTCATTGGCAGAGTAACACCATGGAAATAAACAGATAAAAGTAGAAAAAATAGTAATAACATGGAATAAGTAAACAACGAAAGACTGAAAGTAAGTAAATAGATAGAGAAAATATATAATGATGCATGTCACATATGTCTACAAAAGAATCCAAAAAAGTCACAATGCTGAAATACAGTACTAAACCAAAGTAAAAAGGTAAACAAGTAAACATCTCTAGAATCATCGCAAGCCTCGTCTTGGTCCCATGCTCTCCAGCTTCACAGCAATCAAGTACATGAAATAAAAGGGTGTTTTCCCTTATATAGACCTGCAATAATATAATCTGTTTGGGCCCAAAAACATGACCCGATCAGAGTGTGAGAATAATCCCAGTAGGTAACCACCCAAAAATTTGTGCCTAACAGTCAGTGAATAGATAAGGCAGGCAATAAGAAAAAAGATGCAGTAAACAAGGAAGTACTCAAAAGTAAACAATCTTATAGTTTCAATTACATTCATTTTCATATATTAAGTAAGAAGCTAATCAAAAACAAGTAACCCTCTAGGAACTACTCACAGCTTATCCCGTCTGGTTCATCCAACTGTCTCAAGTAACCCTTTCAGTAGTTCTCAAAACCTAACCCCTCTGGTTCAACTTACATAATAAAGATATAATGACCCTCTGGGATAGCTCACATAGTCTAACCCCTTTGGTCTCATGAAATCAAATACTCTCTGAAGAAGCACTCACTATCAATTCTCCCTATAGTCTTTTAATGGTATTCTAAAAAACACTCCAAGGAAGCACTCAACATTAATTCCTCATGTGGTCTCGTAATGGAATTATAGACACTTTGAGGGAGCACTCAACTTCAATCCCCCCCTATGGTCTCGCAGCGTGATAATTATAATAGACACTCTGGGAATGCAATCAACATCAATTTTCCCAATGGTCTCACAACACCAGGTTCTCGCACCCTCATGTAAAGCAATTTTTCACAAAAGATAATTATCATTCAAAGTAAACCTCATTGTACTACTTGGTTATTTAGCTCCAAGGCATAGCATAGCATATTAGATAAAATTACTCCATCCTAACAACACTAGGAATGGAAAAAAAAGTAGCCCAATAGGAAAAACTAGACCAAATGGTTAATTTCAAAACAAACATGGGAAACACATCCATAGAATGTCAAATAACCCTATTCACAATCAGAAAACTTCTACTCAGGCACACAAGGCATACTAGGAAATAACAGGGCTAAAAACCATAAACACAGAATACCCCGAACAAGGGAATTGGGCACTTTTGCACATATAACTCAAAGAATAACTACAAAAAGGCACAAACCACCTACCTCAGAGTTGTATGAACGATATATGTGAAACTCATGCCTTGAATCACCCTAGAATGTTGTAGATGTACAAAAATGTATAAAATGTTCAACCAATGATATCTCATGAAAGAGGAGGAATCAAGAAATGGGGATCTACAAGAAGAAATAAATTAACGTGGTATTTCCAACACAATCAACGGCAGTCGATTTTGATCATGGATAGGGAGTTGGGGGTTTCAAGAAGAATCGCATCATACAGTCGCTCCTGGACGAGACGAGCGAAGAAGAAGGTATTTTTGTAAACGAGAGGCAACCCCAGTCCATTTAATGAAATAAAAATAAAATTGTAGGATTAGTTCCTTAAAAGTACACGGCGTGAACATGCCATTACTGGGCCCCACTTTAGGCAGCCTCAAGGTCACCCCACACGACCACGTACTCAGCCATTATGCAGCCAGTACACGGCCACCCGCGGAAACCGGGTATATGGCATGTACATAAAAGAACACAGCATGTACTCTTAACATTTCCAGAAACTCCCCTTTTTCTCAAAATCACCATAAAAGAAAACCCATACCAGAAAATAAGATCTGGGTTCTTACAATCTTTAAAGAAGTTAATATCTCAGACCTCTGATTGGAATAGAACCTTCACCTTAAATTAAATGGACATGGCACAATTAATGGTTTATTTAAGATGGTCAAATAATTATGTATCAAGAATATACATTGATGGAATATATGTGCAACCTTCTTGAAAAAATATTGACACAAAGGGGTTTTATTACATAGAGAGTACTCGTATGTGGTTATAGATGTTGGGACATTATGTTCTTTCTCTTGGGTTCCTTGGTCGGTCTAATGTTTTAATTTAGAAAATATCACCTAATTACAATGAGAAATAATCTTAGAGGGTCACACACTAAGTGTTTCCATTGATCTTGATTAAATTCATTTTGAATTTAATTAATGAAATAAATATTATTATCAATATTGAAGATTAATTTTATTCATGTTTTATCGATCATAAATATTAAGTAAATATTTATTTAATAGACTTTGAATAAAATATTTACTATATTTAGTGAATATTTAATAAATATTTATTCATTGGTTTGTGAATAAAATATTTATTTATGAATAAAATATTTATTTGGGTGTTCAATAAATATCAAGGATTTTGAGTGGACCAAGATCGTATCTAGTGACAAATTTTAATTTGCAAGCAGGTAAAATAATATTTTTCATTGTGATAGTTATCACAAACCATAAAATTTTATTATTATTATTATTATTATTACTATTATTACTATATAAAATGAGGTTTGATATAGATTATAATATTATTTAAGGCATATTTTACAATTAAATAATATTTTAACAGAAAATCCAACTCTATAAAAATATATCGATGTCTATTATATAGGGTTAATTGAGAGTTTTGAATCATTGTGCATAATGGATTTCTCTCTTGAATTCCTCCTTCTCTCCTCCACTTAAGAATAAGAAGCCCAATAGCGAATCATTCAAGCTTGAAGGATATTGTAGTGATCAAGATGAACAAAATAATATGATTGATAAATCATGCTAGCACCCAAAATTCCATTGGTGATTTCTCGGATATCAAAGTAGCATGTGTGGATCATTGTTGGAGGGATTATACACTTGGATCCTATAAGTGAAACAATGGTAATCCAAAAAGGGTCTCTTGAATGATCAGCATAACAATAACAAAAGAATTTTCTTAAGATGAGGTAACCGTTATTCAGATATAATATAAATTATTTATAAAGAAAATATATAAATATACTCTCTCCAGGTTCTAAGATTCAATATGTCAATATCTGATTGGAAAATTTTAATTTTTAATGATGTTCATGTCTTCTTATATATGTGAATGATCCACAAAATTGACAATATAGCTTATGGTTTCATGCTCCCCAAGTGATTCCACTTCTCGTGGAACCTACACTAGATAGAAGTTGGATCAATTTTTGGATCCTTCTACCTTTTACCAGTAAGAGAACGAGAATTTGGTTTAGGCTACTAAACCAGGTTCAGATCCTGCTACTTCCAAATATTTTTTATTGACTTCCTATAGAATGTATGACTTTAGTATACATTTGAAGCACTAAGAGAAAATCATTTCCACTCATAAGAGTCTCTATGTTCATGATAGAATCAGTTTTGGAGGGGAAAGTCATTATAATGTTTAAGTAAGTAGTGTTGTCATTCCTCCTCCTATAGAACCTCCATTCACCTCTTACTCCTCACTTACATTTAAGTAACCTCCACCTCAATAAAAACCTAATATTTATCCTATTATATATTCTTGATCCAATTGGATTCATATATATGTATCATGTACACTTATTGATAATTAATGAAATTCATGTTTCCCTCTTTCATTTATGGATAATGTTGTTTTTATTTCTATTTGTTATGTTATCTTTTTTTCACTTATCTAAGTTACTGTCCAATTCTTATTTCATTTAGTTCCATGTTCTTATAGTCAGTTATAGTTATGTTCCATATTTATTTTGCTTTACCCATTTTATTATCATCATTTTTTATCTCACAAAAAGGGGAAGTAGACATAAAAAACATAAATTTTTTAATTTTTTAAAAATGCTTAATTATGTTTAAATTCTATTGAATATTTGTTTCTCTTATCAAATCCTTTAAAATTTTATGTTTTAAATTATGGGTTTTTTATCATCAAAATGATAGATGTTATTGAACCACTAATATTGTTTCAACATATATCATGTTTCATATGTTTTAATTCATATAATAAATTATTCTTATTTTTCTAATATATCTATATTTAAGTCTATATTAATAGGTTTATAATTATATTTTCATTTTCTAATTTTAATTCTACCCAAAAATGATGTTTTTTCCATGTTTTGAAAATTTAACTTACAGTGAAATTTTTGGCTAATGAAAATTGTTTACATGAGAATCTATATATGTGAACTCACATAGGTGATGGAGTTTTCTTATGTAAATTTGCTTACACAGTGAATCTACCTGTGTGAAATCAGCTACACAGTGAGATCAAAATTTCCTTATATCAATACTTTATCTACATAGAATTACTTAAACAATAGATTTTCTTTTACATAATGGGCTACACAAAGACTTCAATCAAGAGTAATCTAATACATGACGTTTTTTTGGCTACGAGGTTCTTTCATATACATAAAATCAGTTGCATAGAAAATATGGATCTGTGGACTTTCCACATATTCTAATTCTGACATGTGAACTAGTTTCATATGAAGTTTTGGATCTATGTTGATATTTCACCTACATGATATAGATTACATGGATTTTAACTACACAAAGTATATTTTTCATGCAAGATACTACTACTCAACTTATTTATTATTGTTGGATTATTTTAAAAAAAAGTGATATTTTTTCCAATATTTCGAATAAGAGCTAAGTAAATGAGGTATGGATGACCTCTCAATAATATAAAAGTTACAATAATAGTAAAATGATCATCTTATTCATTATTCAATGATTTTTATGAAAAAAATTAAGTGAAATTTGATCTGAAATATTTTTATTCTCTATATTGATTTAATTTATTGACCTTGATAGAAGATACATATGAGGATATATAATTGAGAAAAAACAAATGATATATTTATGCAAGAAAATCATGATCTCGTTTTTTTAAATATACTTCATCTTCTTCCTTACACTATAACTATCTCTATTCTACTTGAAAAGAAGAAGCCTGCTAAAATTTTGATGCACTTGTGATTTCAAGAAATATCATTTCTACACTCATAAGATATTCCTCCAGCTACTCTAAATAAATTTTTTATTCTGTTGGATGAATTCATTACTTGTAATTTCTTCTTGAAACTATACACCTTAATTAAAGATTATTTTCTAAATCGTTTCTTCTCTGGTGTAAGTGCACACTCCATATACTGAGTGTGGGTAAAGGTTATTATAAGTCCTATAATAAGAGACCTATAAAATATACTTCATTATTATTTGAACCAAATGATGGTTTTTTTACTCAAGATAAGAAATATTTAGAAAAAGGACTAGATATAGTAAAAATAACCAAGCTCATTGAGAGAGTGTTGGTAAAGTGGACTAGGGGATATGTGTTCCTCAAACCACTATAAAATATATGTGTTCCTTTATATTATTTTATATTATTATAATACATACCTAATGTTAATATTTGAATAAAAGTTCTAAAAAAGTGTGTGTGAAATTTTAGATCTCAATTCACCCCCCCCCCCCCATTGAGTCATTGTTATGTGGTGTGAACAACTTTACCTCATTATTTAATGAATGTCTGGATAAACTTTTTATATCGGATAAAACATTTTTATCATTTTCATTTATTAAAAATATTTTATATAAACCAATGAATCATAATCTATGGATATATAATTAATCATGTGATTTTTTATAACAACTCTTTATTAACAGATAATTTATTTTATCTTATAAGATAAATGAGATAAAGATACCCATCCTTTTAATATTCATCTGATCTTTATAAATTCATTTATATTAAAATATTTAATTTAATAACTCTTTAATTAATCAATTGAATTAAAACTATGATATCTATTAATTATTACCTTTATCATGAACTCTTGTATTATTACAACACTTGTAAACATATTATTGGTATCACATATCCTTCAAAACCAAATAATAAATGTCTATAACACTGATACCTAATGTAGACATTCCATATAGTATTGAAAACCCCTTCAGGTATCCTAGAAAACTTCATCTTATGAAATCATTATTCCTTCTTGATAACACCCTTAGGATATAATGACATTTTATGGCTTCTCAAAGAAACATTATTGTACATTCCAGCTAACTTTTATTCTTCTGGTTTAATTTTTTTCACTAGAAACGTTTAAAAATCACCTAAACCTAGACATCATATTCTTAGTTCATCCATTATAATCACTTTTAAAATAATAGGGTAAACATTTTTTGAAAAAATTCACATTATTTTAACATTTATAAAGTTCTCTTCATATTTTGATGGTGATATATTTTATTTTTTGATAATATTTTATGGAAAAGTCGATGTGTAAGTTGAAAGAATAATTTTCTTATGAATGTTCTACAATCACGTCCACCAGAAGGTCATATTATATATATATTAACCAATAGATTAGAAACACCATAGATATAAGATCTAATTTAGGAAGATGATCAGAAGTAATGAAGACAAATGGAGCTAGTTCTCCAAGAAGATGGATGAGAAATACATGAAAATGTTTATATCTAGAAGAATCCTTATACATCAGATGATTATAAAACCAATATTTAGTGTATTCATGACTAGTTATTGAGGATAAATAATAAATACCAACCACATATTGAAATTGTATAATTAAGTTACTAAATATGGTGATCTGGAATATTGAATGGTGAATTCGGTCGATGGGGAGATTTGGAATAATATTTGCTGAATAAAGAATGCCCAAAGGTAAAACCATAAGAATATAACTAGTGAATAAAGAAGAAACTAGGATGACCAGAAGGATGAAGCACACTAAATAATCAATAAATTCATTATGATTCATTCCTGATGAATGTTAGGTTACTGTCACCTTACAAAGAAACTTAGAACCATAAAAAATTGCAAAGGCATGAAGTGCAGCACCTCTAAAATATGTGTTGAACATAATATATTGAATGATATCTAGAAGACTATATTATAAATTATGTTGATAAATAAAAACTACTGAAGTGCACACAATTCTAGTAGGATATTCATAAAGGAAAATTTGGAAGGAGTTTTATGATTTTACTAAATATAAATGTTGTAATAGGTACATATTAATGTTGAATGTATCCAAAAGTGCATGGTAAGAATCCTGAACCATTGAAGGTTTCATAAGAACAAAGTCATTTATTAGTAGACTGTTCATTTATTTAAATAACATCACATTTTTGAATGACCAAGAGTCATCCAAGTAGAGTTTAATCACTAATTCCTTCTCACCAAAATTTTACGATGCATGTAAAGCATCATAGGGGTTTTGAAGTTACTAAAAGAAGAAATTGGTAGAATAAATTATAAAGTGCCAAATGAATGAGGTGGTGGATGAGAAGATTATTAAGATAATTATGATTGAATTAAGAAAAATAGACTCTAATTGGATTGAAGTTCAGAGAACCATATGTTAAGATATTTTTTTATACTGATAAAATTTAGTTCATATTAATATGAAGTTTGTGCCTTGGTTTTCTATCCAAGGCACCATCCTCTTAAAAAAAATATAAATCTAAATTATCACAGGTAATGGAAGTATAAGTGACTAACATAAAGTAAATAAATGAGGAATCCCAGATTTACAAAAGCTTATAGAATCATATGTTATAGGAAGATATGATCTAAAGATGAGTTAAGTCTAAATAAGTTGAAGTTAAGAACATCAAAACCTAGAGGTTGAGACAATTGGAAGTTTAGTTGATTAGAATATACTAGTTTGAGTTGAATAAAAGGTAGAACTATAAGGATCCAAGTAACATCTATGGAAGTTCATTATCTGGAATATTACAAATTAATTTGAGGAAAAGGTAGAATCAGAAAGATACAAATGACTTCTATATAATAACATTTTTCGGAAGATTCGAGAAGAACCTTACATTATTATAAATTCAAACAATTATGATGAAGTTAAGTTGTATGTTCAAAGTAAAAATATTCAATAAAGTAAAGTCCATTATTCTAGAAAATAGTTTATAAATATTTGAATATAGTTAACATCAACTTTTTTTGGGATATATGATTAAATCATATCTTCGTATCTTTCAAATATATTAAAGAAGGTTAATTCAAGAGTTGATATAGATATAATTTCAAATAAAATATCACTCATTCCCCATGTCTATTAGAGTATTTTTTCTACATAATGGGGGAATATAAATTGATTTTCTAATGGGGAATAACAATTGATTTAAAAATAGTAAATTGAGAAGAATTGAAGGAGCTTCTAATAAAAAGAGAGGAATAGTTGACCAACCACTTCCATAGAAAGAATAGAATATTAAAAATAGAGAAGACTAGAACATGAAGTTCTAAAGTACTGGGTGAGTTATATGGATCCAAAATACTAGAAGGAGGAGATATATACTGACATCAATAATCAAATATTTATGTTCTAGATATCTAGGTTCAATATAGTGAGATATATAAAATTTCAAACTACCAAAGGAGGACAGGCCTGATGTGCATATTGAGTATACTGAAATATCAAGAGGCAGTAGAAGTTATGTTCATGAGTAATTTCAAAAAGATTTTATAAAGACTGGTTATTCTACTGTAAAAAATACCAACAATACTACTAGGAGTCATAATGATCTTTTCAGCAGATAGACCAACTAGTGGGATGATAGTATAATTTGTTTAAAGGGTGATTCTTTCCCACCCCACTTCTAATTCGATATGGATATATTAGTATAAAATTCATGAATTAATGGGATTAAACATGACAAGGTCTCAGTTATCACATTGAGGTTGAACCTTCTAAAAATCCTTATGTGTTATTTATATTATATTATTTTCATAGCATAAGGGAAAACTGATGAGGGTAAATTTATAAATATTCATACATCATAATTGATAACAAAGGTTTGTGCAACTTAAATGAAGTAATAATTTATATTAAACATAATCAGTAAAAAAAATTAACCCCCCCCGGAGGCTCAGGGTGAATTCATGATCCTATGTGAATCTCAATTGGTATTAGAGTGAGGTTTCATCTGTTTGGATCTATAATTTTATTCCAATTATGTTTAAATATTTTATATAAAGTGAATATTTTTAAAAGTTGATGAAATATTTCCTCTATAAGATATGGATAGTCATTCTTGAGCTAAAGGAAATTAAAACTATCCCTAGTTGTAGCAACATAGAGGTTTGATACAAAAAATTGAAGAACTAGATGAAGAATGAAGCTTAGATGTAGAGAAAATAGGATCCACCACTGCCAAAAATTAAAAGTGTGTGGTAAAATTATTTAAAAATATGTGATAATTAATTCTCTTAAAGAAACATCTTGCTATAGCTTTGGTGGGTACAATCATATTGAGACAATTGAATTTTTTTACTCGGAAACCAAAGACTATATGAAAATTTTCTTTGTTAAAGTTTTTTCATACATACTTGAATATATAAAAGGACAATATGAGGAAGAATCGTAACTTAAATCAGAATGTGATGAGATATAGAATGAATTGGTAAATATGTTTTGAGAGTGTAAAACTCTTACTGAACGCACTAAAGGTAGGGAATAAATGGTATTAAATTCTTAAGAAAAGTTCATCAATGTGGAAGAAGTATTTAAAATAATTTTTTGTGAGAAATATATATTTAGGAATGTTTTATCAAAATTATTACATTCATTGGAAGAAAATATTAATTTCAAGAACTCTCAGATATAGATCAATTCCAGAAGAACAAAAGAGCTTGAATGCTCTTTAAAAAAATGAAAGGAATATTCAAAAATAAATAATTTAGAATTTGGAATAAAAATGTAAAGATAAAGGGAAGTTCGTTGAATATCATAACAACACATTAAATATAAAGTGTCTTAATTAGGAAAACAAATTTAAAATACAGATTCTACACAAGTTTAATCTCTAAATAATGCAGAAAAAATAACCACTGCCGTAATTAAAAAAGAAATTTCTTACTTCAAGAAGGAATCAATATAGTGTCAGGAAGAATGTTAAAACCTCATAAGGTCCCACTTATACTACATTGAAGAAAAAGGTAAGCCCTCATTTTTATGAATTTGTATACACTAATATCCATACTTTAAATATTACATGTTGTAGTTTTGGATGAAGATGGGTGAAGACAGAGATGAATAAACCCACATATTCTATAAAGTTAGAAGAAATTAAAGAAATGGGGATGATTTTTAACACCCTAGAAAGTAATTTTAAAATAATATTACACTCTATATCTTTCTTATTATAAAACACTGATCTTTAAGTAAATTATGATACACTATAAAAATATTATTAATTAAATGTGAAAATTATAACATAGCCATTGTATTTGAGGTTATGAATATGAGTAAAAACATTATGAAATATATTAATAATGGTCTTACTCAATATAAATGTTTTTATTAATTCTTAAAAAATATGTACTCAATTATTGGTAATGTCATTTTATGCTTCAAAAATACGTTTTTTTCAAAAATGAATTTTATAGAAATTTGTGCATGGATGTTATAATTAGTTTCTTACACATTTAGAAATTTAATTTTATAAAAAAATATCTATTTTTTAAAATCATCATATCAAAATTATTTTAAGTTGAATTTTTTTAAATTTTATGAAAAAGTTGATTTTTGGATGAATTGTGAAAATATTGTTTCTTAAAAAGGAATATCTTTTCTTTTCTAGTATTTTAAAAGACCAATTTTTATTTGGAATATTTTTAAAATATCATTAGTTTCTCGTTTTTATAAATAATTCAATTTATAAATTTTGGATCAATATTATGCTTGATCTTGTTATTAAAATACTTTTAGACTTAAAATGCATTTTTTAGAAAACTGTTTTTCATTACATTTTATGTTTTCATATTAAATTAATTCATCCATTTCTAGAGATTTAATCTTGAAAATGTATTCCATATTTGTAATAATCATGTCCAAATTTAATAATTAGGTTAATTTAATTTTTAGTTATTGTGAATAGTAACCATGGAAAATAGTTATGACCATAGTAAAGGGTAAATGGGGTTAATTAAGGTTAAAACTAATGTGAAAGGGTTTTAAAATCTACCTAACACTTTCCATTAACATATTGGTTGATTTTATTTCATACATACTCATCTAAGTTTCTAATTTATGTCCACTTGTATCATTTTTTGGTTTGATAATAACCAATGTAATATTTTAAGTAAAGAAAAATACAAAATGTCACTCTATTGATTTTAAATATCTCTTATATGTTCACATAGGGATGAAAATAGTTTTTTAAAAACTATGGATGGTTATTTTGAGAATAATGAAATTATTTTTATTATGGTAATTAATTTATAATTTTAGTGATTATATAATTATGTTAATCTCGTATACAATGTTGATTTAGTGCTTGTTCAAGTAGTGGAAGAATCACAGTAAATAATGTTAAAAACAAAAAAAAGTAATTTATTTAAAAATAATTATTGTAAATAAATACTTTTATAGTTGATAATAATAATATTTATGCTTAAATAGATTATATTATAATTCCTTTGTTATATTGATGTCTTTATGATCAAATTATGTGAATAGTTCTTAAAATGAATTTATTAGTATTTTATGTTAAATAATAGTTTATTAAATTATTTAAAAATGATAAAAATATTTATTGTGGACAATTAGGATTATAAATTATCTAAAATTACATCCCTTGTACATTTATGAGAAAATTTTTACCTTATTGGTAAAATTATTACCCTTTAATATTGAAAATATTTTTACCATGATTAAGGTTAAAATTGATTAACAAAGGGGTTAAACCAAATGATAAGGTTTACAATACAAATTGAACATGTAAAAAAAAAGTTGGTTAATGGAATTTCAGCCATATCCTATCTTAGATTCTAAATTCTTGTCACATGGTGTAACTTTCATATAAAAAAGAGTTTATTTTATTTAAATATTTCTATTAATTCCACATTTGTCTGTTACATAAATATAAAAGGAAATCACATTGCCTCTATCCTTTACACCACCTTGATCCACTTATCTTAACAAAACCCATCCCAAACCTATTCTCAATATCCTTATCCAAGTTTTATAGGTGATGTTCTTCCCAAAATACCAGCCCTAGGGTCTTTAAGGGGAGATTTAAAAGAGCTATTTCTAATAAGTGGTAATCATATTCACCAAACACTTTCATTTATTCTTATTATTTTACTTACTTTAATTATGACCTCACTATTTAAATATAATAATACTTGTGTTTATAATATAATAAAAATTAAATGGGAAACAAAATTATCACTCGTGTGTACAGTGGAATACTGAATAGTAAACCGATGTAATTTTTTTCCATCATCGCCACACATGGAAAGTCATAATTATGGAAAAAATGAATATTTATTATACATATAAAATAATTATGATTATTTAAATATAATATATCTTTACGTTCTTACCCTTCCACTTGTGGAAAAGTGATAATGTTACTCGTACATATGTTTCGACTACCACCTCCCCGAAGTGATGTGATTCATTTTTCATGTCCACCTTTCATAGATGATTCTAAATATTTTTCTAATGAATATATATGATATTTATTTCATGATTAAAATTTTTTAGATGATAGAACCATGATAAATATTCAAGGACTGAAACTACCAAACTAAAACGTAAATGAAAAATAAAACAGTTAACACTCAAAAATGATGATTCTAATAAAGAATTTTTAATAAATGGGTTGTAGGGTCCTAAAAAATCCGCAAAGGAGAACGATGATCCCCTTTAACTCAAGGGAGATTCTACAAAATTTCCCCTCAAAGGATTGGGAAAATGTTGATAATACTCAAGGATAGAAAAGGACGAACCGGTCCGCGGACTGGTCTAATGTTAATGATGCACGGAGGGTTCCGCAAAGCATCCCTCCTCTACGGACCGTTGTCGTTCGCGAAACCGAGGCAGAGACCCTCCGCGGTCACGAGGCAGGACAGGCACCAACCCAATTCACCATTCTAAACCACCCCAGTCATGAGACGCGTCAACCGGCCCGAACCACCTCCACTGTAGTTCGCAAAATGGAGGCGGAACCCTCCGTAGCCGTGAAGCCCTCCCTGAGTTTGGTTCGTGGAGGAGGAGTGTTTAATGCCCCGCGAGTTGCGGATTGACCAAGTCATCTGTGAACCGGGTTTTCAGTCATGGGCCTCTACACAAGGTTTCACATGACCATAGATAAATCCTTTCCCCCACTCTATAAAATGAGATTGAGGGGAAGAAAAAAAGAGGAGAACTGAGAGAAGATCAATCAGATTCGGGTGGAAGGATTTTGAAGGAAGGCTTAGGATTTCAGAAGTTCCAGTTCCCGAACCAGAGTAGGTACGAACCTGGGAATGAACTAATAAGGAACCAAAAACGCATAATAACTTGGTGAACTATGAACCTAAAATAACAAAGAATAGGAAACCGCGAACCATGGTCCCTCCGCGGATGAACTCCCTGCGGACCAGGGAATTTATGCCTCTTTTCTGATCTGCCGCATCGCGTAGCACCCTCCTATGCGCGCAAAGCCCTGACCGACGAGCCTCCAGTCGGCACCGCCCTTGGCCGCCACTTCCTCCATGGAACCCTCCGTGGACCACCCTAGTCCGTGGATCGAACCTGAAGTCATTAACCACCTTGGTTCACGGGATGCCCATCAGTCTGCGGACCACTCTGGTTCACGGACTGCTTCTCCAACCACATAGCACTTCCCTACGCGATGGGTGTCACCACCCATACCCTTGTGTGGCCCACCAAATCCTTCAGAGTTATCGTTCCCCGAGCCACATAAAATCCATTTGATCTGGCCCGATCCTCCATGACTCCCTCACTGGCCTGCTCATCGGCCCCGAGCCGAGGCCTCCACCAGAGCCACCAGATCTGTGTGGTGTAACTCTCAGGCGCATCAGTGCGCCATTTTGAGTTCACATACCCATGGTAAGTAGGGGCGAAGGGGTTTCCCCAACCCTTGAGTATATTTCCAAAGCATTCATGGGTTCACATTCCCACGGTAATGTGGTGTCTATGCTCGGGAGCCCCCTTTCTGACCCTCCACTTGTTGGGGCTGGGGTACTTCTCCATTCTTCAGAGGGTACTAAAATACCCATCAGAAGGAAGCCCCCATGCACCTCCATACTTCCCCTGAGAAAAATATAGGTGACAGGCATAGGAGCACCTCTTTCCCTCTCCCGTTTCGCTTTTTCACCAAGGGAATCCATCTTGGAGTAAGTCCCAACCTCTATGGGCCACTCCATGCATAATCCCTACTCCACTTCCCATGGATGCACCTTTCACAACGTGATCGTCTGGTCCCTGCCGCCTCTTGTTTCTCACACTGAGAATGACTCACGTGGGCTTAGAGTAAGCATCGACCATGACATCCTCTTATGGGCCTCCTCAGAATGTAAGCCCCAATCCATCACTTTGGGCTGCCTCAGAGCGTAATTCCCAAGCCCATGCGAACTACAAGGGCTTTGATTCCCTACCACAGGGATATGCAGGAAGCCTACAAGAGGTTCAAGCCCGATCACCAGCGGACCCCCTGGGTCCACCTTCACGTCGGTTCTCTGACGCTCCCATTCGAACTATGTGGACTTTGATCCCTGTCTCCTAGCCAGGGTATGTAGGAAGCCTCCATGAGGTTCAATCCCAATAACCGGTCAATCCGACTATCTTCGCATCGGTTCACCGCGCCAATACCAGTGCTGCCTCAATGAGTCCCGACTCCACAAGGTCATTAATCCAACGAGGGATGGTAAACCTCACGCCTAAATGATTCTAAACCCCGGCATCCAGTTGACCATTTCCCACCAGGGTTAAATCCATGGATACTATGTTTGGGTATAAACAAAAGATTCGCGAACATATGAATACATCTTAAATCTATAAGAGACTCTCGAAACATGAAATAATTCCCCTCAAAAGGGTGTGATGAGCCCGACTTCCCATCCTCTCTACCAATGTGAGTTCTAAATAATTTCTGGCCAAACCATCTAGTGAACGCCAGCCTTTGGAAAGTAGGTCCATGCACTGTGGGATATGGAACCATTGGGTGTTTCGAGGTGCAAACAGTGCACCCGATATGAGTGATTAAGTAGAGATCAGCCTTCTCTAATCAACCGTCGAGTAGTGCATGTCTCTTCCAAATGACCCCTGGTCGTGTGTAGCACTGAGAGCAAAATAAAAAATGGTGAACCCGACGTGAATCTTTAACCAAGAATGACGGACTTAACCAAATCCCACCTTCTACCCCCTTTTTACTCACAAGGAGGGAAAATCAAGGTCATTAATTACGCATGGGATCATGAGATGTTGCTTTGACGGGTTTGCTGTTTTTATTTGTTAAAATGTTTTACACGTACCTTCAGAACTCCCTTCGATTCAATGGCATCGCAAAGGAACTCACAAGAGCGCGCTTCCAAAAATGCAAGGACCAGACATCCTCACCTACGGAGGACCCTGTCACCCACCCAGCATCTTCAACGCTGGATCTCGGACAAGTTGATTGGATATTACCACCTGAACGGTACTCTCCCAACGGTGGAGGCGACCATGAACGCCCTCCAATCTGCCAGAACTCACGGGTCGCCTGCCCAGTAGTGGCCACAAAAGTAGATCCAGACGGCCCCTGTTGCCATCTCAAACCATTTTGGGAGTCTGTCCCCAGAACGAGACAATGCGTACCTCCCTTATCTTAGGGAGGCGGATGAGGTCAATGATGACGACTTCATCCCTGCCGAATGGGGGTTCCACTCCAAGGCCCCCACCAGAAGGCATCATCGCGATCATGTCGCGACTCAACATCCTCACGCCGAGGAGGATGTCTCCCTGAGGATTCAGGCCCACGCTCCTAGAGCTCCGGCCCCTCGGACCACCCGATGAGGGAGGAAAACGTACAACCGGGGAACGGTCATCACCCTAGTCCCTGAGGAAGAGCTATGCTTCCCATCCATGGAGACATACCACGAACAGGAACCTACACATGTTCGTTCCTCCCGAGCCCGCCATCCAGACATGGCAGCATCATACGAGCCGGCGTGCATCCCCGCCGAGCTCCATCAGTCCTGTCACTCACGAAGGATGACACTTACCCGGCAGGCACCTCTCCCTAACTAGGGTCGTGAAGCCCACCAGCTTGACATGGTGGTGGCCTGACGCTTGTAGGACCAGCTTCTAGCAGATGCTTCTGACGCCTGCCATCCTGACATGGTGGTGATCAGCAAAGCCTGCCACCTAGATGTGGCGGCAATTAATAGGCGGGCATGTCTCCCCGCCAAAAAAGGCCACCGACTCGATATGGTGGGAAACCAACAAATGTAAGGCCAGCTCCCTGTGGATCCAAGTAAAGTTCACCACCCCGATGTGGTGAAAAAGAGAGAGATAAACTGACGTATCCCAGCACAGGGGCAGATTCGTTCACCTGCCCCGACACAGAAGAATTGTCAGTATCGACTGACAACTGGAGGACCGGAGCAGGATATTCCCACTCCGATACCGGAATGGGCCTTCATACCCATTCCATCCAAAGATGTCTCTCTACATATCCTGGAAATGGTGGAGGAATAGGTATCAATTCCAGATCATATCTTGCAGACTTGCCAGAATGTAATTGCATCAGTGGAAACAGCAAGGACTCAGGCCCGTGATCCCGGCTCCCCAATTGAGGCGACTCATCTAAGAGACGAGATAGCCACCTCGGAGCAGATCTGCATCCCTACTTCAAACCAGGAGGGTCACTGGCCATATTCAACGATGCAAGGGCAACCAGATCGAGCAACTTCACTCGTTCCAACTAGGGGACACTCGTACATCACGATGGATACTCCAGAGCAGGCATATATCCCTGATAAAAGTCAAGATGTTCATCGTCATATCCCGACAGCATCACGGGACCCAATAAGATAAGGACCCAAAGGTAAAGGTTGTTGTCAATAGCAGACGGTCCCCTCTGCTCGCAAGAAAGTGCCCCGAACGCGCCGAAGGCCGCCAGAAAATAACGACCGGGTTCATGACTCCACTCTGTTGGAAGCTGGGGTTCCCAAGGCCGCAAAGAACACATCGCAGGCTCAGAACCTTGACCACCCATTACCATATTATGGGAGTGGCAGTAGCAGTTGTGGAGGTCCTCCCCGCAATGTTGCTACCAGCATCTCTGAAGGTCCTCCCCAGAGCACCCGCGGGGGCCTCCCCCGCGGGCACATAATGATCGATCACAAGAGCTCCTCTTCTGATACGAGTTATGAAAACCCTCCACGTGACTAGAAGATCAAGAATCAATAAGGTCCTCTACTTTCTGCGGTCCACCCTGAAGGCCCTCCTCGGGGTATACACTGCAAGCACTCTCCATGCAGTGGGACCACAGATTATGACAGTAGTCCTCGCTATCATAGTGGTAACTGCGGAGGCCCTCCCTGCAGTGATGTCTCATCACACCAAGAAGGCCCTCCCCTTGTTGTGGCCTGCCCTGAAGGTCCTCCCGAGGGGTTACGTTGCAATGACACTTCGCGCATCTGGGCATCATATCATGGTGGTAGTCCTTGCCACCCTGATAACAGAGGTCCTCCCCATAGATACATCAAGCAACGAGAAGGCCCTCCCCTCGTTGCGGTACATTCTGGAGGCCCTCCCCAGGGTTTATCCCGCATATATTCTCCCTGAGGCAACTATAAGAGTAGTCCTTGCCATTGCTATAGCTGTGATGGTAGTCCTCTCCACCACAGTCGCCATTGCGAAGGTCCTCCCCACATTGGCCCCAAGCAACAAGAACGTCCTCCCCTTGACGCGGTGTGTCCTGAAGGTCCTACCTAGGATGCACATCGAACATATAGCCATGATGTTCATCCTCACCATGATGGCAGTTATTGCGAAGGCCCTCCCCGTAATGATGCTACGCACCTAGAATATCCTCCCCTTGTTGCGATATGCCTTGGAGGTCCTCCCCAGGGTGTGCACTGCAAAAGTACTCTATGCAGTGGAGCATCAAGCAGTAATGGTAGTCCTCGCCATTACGTCCTCCATTGTAGAGGTCCTCCCCGCAATGACATATCATATCAACAAGAAGGCCCTCCCCATGCCGAATCAAGCACAGAAAAGCCTTCGTATGCCGAGGCACTCAGAAGGACGGGATCAATCATGTCAGATTCCCAACTAGCCGCCAACGACATCCTTCTTCAATCGGGAGATGTTCCGGGGCCACGTTCATCTTCTGAACCACCTCGGAATTGCCCACATGATGATTCATCACCTACTAGTCCCACTGCCTCCAACCACACTATCAGTGAGAGCCTCAGTTGGGCTGACCAGGTAAAAGAATCACTAGTGGAGGAGTTTTCCAATACGTTATACCTAAGAAAACGACCGGCTAGGGATGATATAACAATTATGTTTTGGCCCACAGCCACCTCTAAATTTGACATACCCAGAGATTTGTCGGAAGAATGTGTGAATGTCATCCGCAATAATATATGGACAACCCTACACCGACTGAAATCAAGCTTCCTACCCTATGACAGGTATGTAGACCATGTCAAGACAATAGGAGACCTCCTACGTCACATCGACCTGGAAGCTCTTCCTTTGGTGTGACAACAGTGACCCGAGAGGCGTAAAGGAAACATAGAGATAGCCTACCTCCGTGCGTTGCACCAACTGTGCCGCCTCATCGGTGACGCTCCGACGGGAGTCCATATCAGGGGATAGGGGGAACACGGAGCTCTACATTTCACTCTGCTCCCTGCCCAGAACAACCCATTCGGCATGGTGTCTTGCAACGTCATCACGCCAAGATGGCAATCAAGTGGTCTCTCTATTCTGAAAAGGAAACACATCCGATAGAGTCAGGCATTTAGTAAGTCCCAGAAGCGTCAGGCCCGACGGGAACAAGATATTAAAGAACTCCTAAATCAGGCCACCGAGAGCATACAACAGGCCTCTCACCTAAGAGAGGCTAATTAGCGATCTTCACATGCCTCACTAGAAGGGATTGATGCATAGAAGAACTCAGCACCAAACCCAGTTTAACCCCGAATGGGGGCACACAAGATCAGGCAGGTAGCAATAGCAGCAACCACTGCCACAATCCAGGGTCAACCCCAGCCTGTAGGGCTAGGGGAATTTTTAACAACAAATTCCTTCATAAGACCAATAAAACAGGAAGAGACTCGATGTCCAAGGAACGGAGCCAACCCCATTCCTCAGGGATGGGGGCATTATTACCCCCTCAATAACAACAACCCCCCCCCCCCCATGAGAGTTAGTATTATCTCGTCTATGGAGGACATTCAGAAGAGGAGGTTCCTGTCCTATCCTGTCATTTGAATCATCATCCCCTTGGAGAGGAAGGCACACAATAAGGTCACATCAAAGAACTCTCTGTGTCACCCTTCGTCAAGAATTCCGAAGGCAATCCCAGTTCATGAAAGGGAAGGCCAGTATAAGATGCGGTAGATCCTCTTCCTGTTTGTAAGATGACATCTTCTCCACCCCGCGATATGAATATATCAACATCATAGAGGTTAACCCCATGGGTGACACCAGAGATGCTGCAAATCAGGATGGATCGGAAGACGATAGTTTCGGTCAGGCCACGACTCACGACGAACCACCAGGTGTGGACACCTGGAACCAGAGGGCCACCCTAAATATGGTTTTCCTTATAGCCAACTCTCCTCCTCCTACCCAGCAAGATTCCAATAAGGATAATAATAAAGGACTGTTTATCCTTAACCCACCTCCTTCTCTCGACAAAGATGATCCACTCACGCTGGAAGATAGATTCGCTCGACAGGAAGAGGAGATGAAATAATTGAGGCGGCTTAACGCTAAGCTGCTCTAGAGGAACCGCCTTATTGAAAGTGCATCCTAGGAGGAGCCACATCATGCACTCCCAACAAGTGCACCTCAAAGATTAAGGTTTTCCCTGGCAAACGAAACATGGTCAGGGCTCCCGTCCAATGAGGCGCCTGGTCTGTCCAACTACCTAAACGTAGATTCGGATGAATACCAAGACTTCCCTCCACTCAAAAATCAACCGGAGTGAGTATGCATGAACCCTATGAAGGTGCCATAAATGGAACATGCACCCCCTATGTCGGCCAAACCAGATCCTCAGGCAATGCCTTAGGCTATGCCTGGCCAGGAGCAGGCCCAGCAAGATGTCAACCAGGGTCTCACCAACACTATCGAGGCACTAACAGCTCGATTGGAAGCGATGGAAGGTCAACGTGCTCCGATATAGATAGAGAGGAAATCCTACCTAGATTGGGTGACCAACACACTACCTCCACCCATTTTGGGGAGCCCTGTATTTCCTATTTTCAACGGGTCAGGCGATCTGGAACAGCATTTGATGTACTACGCATCTTATTGCGACCCTATGATGGGAACTCCAGAACAACAAGAAGCAGTAAAACTCAGATGCTTCGTACGGACCTTGCAAGGATCTGCCTTCTTCTGGTATACAAGTCTGCCAGCCCAGTCAATAAAGAGATGGGAGGACCTTCGGCAACAGTTCTTGTTCCACTTCAGCTCAACATTGCCTAAAACAACGGTCAGCCAGCTCATTAAGTACAAGTAGAGGGAGAATGAGAGGGTCTCAGATTTCATCGCCAGATGGAAAGGTCTGACCTATTCCCTAAACAGGCCAATGCCTTAAGATGATATGCTAGCCATATGCATCGATAACCTTCGAGATGAGCTACGAACACCGATCATACTAGTTGAGTGCACCACTGGCTTCCGCTATCTCTCGTCCATTGCCCAGAGAATTGTGAACTCCCTACAGAGGACTAATTCGAAGTCCTGAATAGCCTCGCAGGCTCTTGAAAAAAGATCCCCTAGAGGTGAAGCATCCATTGTCACACACAAGACGGCCCATGTGCTCGCTCCACCGCTCAGGCCTCCACCAAATCGTCAAGGTCCTCCTACATATCAGTGGTCGCCTCCACCTAAATGGGACGATCAGATAGGACCGAAGCAGAACCAGTTTGAGGAACGAAGACAAAAATTATACTCGTTCTAATATGATCAAGTATGCGGCTACTTAATTTCCTCCATTAATTGCAACTTGCTCCACCTCCCAGAGCCAAGGAAACCTAAAGAATTCGGTCGCGATGATAGGCTAGATTTATACCCCTACCATCGAATGTTGGGGCACAATATCCGAGAATTCTTAGTTTTCAAAGACCTCCTGCAGAGGATGGTAGACACTAGACAAGTCGAGTTGGGACCACCCCCAGCACATGTGGCATGTATCTCTACCACCGACTCCAACAAAGAGTAGGGGTGGCAGAAAGTCACCAGCAAGCAGGAACAGAAATTCGATGACTGGATGACTAGGAAGACTATCAACTAAGCCCAAGGCATACTCAGAGCTCAGCTACGGTATCCAGTGTTGCCGCCAACTACCCCTGACGCCGCACAGCTGAGAGAATCAGCCTCACAATCCTCCATGATTTGGTCATCCAGGCATAATCGAATAAGGGAGAAACAATCACAAGAGGAGCAGTCTGCAATGGGGTAAAAGTTAGTCCTGACCCTGGCAGATTATATGCCCTCGGATTTGGCACCACGGGCACTGACCCACCAAACGGCACCATCAGGGACAACCGACCAAGTTGACCTGTCAGAGGATGAAGAGCCAATCTTTGGTTCTATTAACATCATCCATCTCATGGAATCGTCCCCTGATGAAGGGTACGGTTATGAACCCGAGTTCCCTGCACGAGGAGTAAGGAGGAGGAATCATAGAGGTAGGGGCTACCAGGGGAGGCGTAGCCATGGCCGAAACCAACCCTACGATTGGACCCCGACCCAAACTGTTAATATCATGGAAACCTGTGGGAGAGCCCTTCAACAAACTCAACAGGGGAAAGAATTCCCCTCCACCTCCACAAGCAGCCACTCAGGCCCTGTTGTTCTGTGGTACCCATCAGAGGAGGAGCAAGTGTTTGGCCACCAAGTGCACACAAACAGACCGGCTGAGACAAGTCCTCAAAATGAAATAACACCATCGATATCTGACCTCACAGCCGGTCCCTCCTCATCAAATGCTCCATCACCCAAACAACCCGCTAAGACTCTCCCACCAACGGATAAGCGTCGGCCGCTAGAGCAGAAATACGATATCCTTAAGCAGTTGGAATCGGTAACAGCCAATCTGTTAATCCTCGATGCCCTAATTCTATCAGAAGACCTCAGGGAGGCGCTTATAGAAGCTTTGATCATCCCCCAGGAGTTTCAAGCTGAGGTAGCTGCTGCTGAGATTTACCGGACGGAAACTGACCCGGCTAAATGCAATACGGCGATTTCCTTCACCGGTCAGGATGAATATGCCATCATGCAAGGACACATCAGACCACTATATGTGTCCGGAACACTGAATAGTATTGAGATCTGGAAAGTATTTATAGAAAATGGATCTGGAGTTAACCTCCTTCCCCTACGGACACTCCGTAAGTTGGGCTACAGTGAGGACGATCTAATTCCCTCATCCACAACTCTGTTGGGTTACGAAAAGAGCGAGCAGAATCCAATGGGACAAATTAAGCTAAAGACCCATTTTGGTGACCTGGTAGCCTACACGGAATTCTTGGTGGTTCGGCAGAGCACAACATTCAATGCCTTGCTGGGAAGGTCGTGGTTCCAAAAGCACATGGTCGTTCCTTCATCCTACCACCAGTGTATCAAGTACTATGTCAATGGAAAAAGTAGGATGTTGCATGCCGACAAGGCCCCTTTTGAGCTCTCTGAGTCACATTACATTGACGCTGGGTTCTATGAGCAATAGAAAAAGAAGCCTTGGGTCGATGGTATCGACTGGATCCCCACTCCAAATGGCCTAGAAATGGTTCCTGATGACCCCCTCAGGAATCTTGGCGGAGATTATGTCCTGCCCATTAACCATGTTGAGAGTAGGAGTTCAAGTCTGGACACGCACTCGGATGTCCTCATGACTTCATCCATAACGGTCGAGTGTGAAAATGTGGGAACTTCCACTGACCCTCAATCTAGGGATGAAAACTCGAGTAAGGATGCCCACGACACCTCACCTTCAGACTCCCAAGATCCCGTGTCAGGAGCTCTCTCCTCGTCATATCAAGAAGATGAGGATTTGGGATAAGAAGAGTGGGAATATCTCAGGGATTCACCTCTTGAATTTGAAGAAGGTATCTCCACCACTGTGGACGAGTTCAGGGAAAAAAAACTGAGTACTGAGGAAGACCTGAGGCCCGCTCTCATTAGTGCAGCCATGTCTTCTGAAGAGCACGAGGTATATATCGCCTTCTTAAAGAAACATCAAGATGTGTTTTCCTGGAATTACACGGAAATTTCAGGACTTGATCCCAAAGTGGAAAAACACCACCTAGGTATAGAAGAAGACCACTGAGGCTATAAACAGGCCTCCAGAAAGACACACCCCTCACATGCTGCCAAAATAGAGGATGAAGTCGATAAAATCATTAAATCAGGCATTATTTGGGAGGTCCAATACCCCATATGGTTGGACAATATCATCCCTGTCAAGAAAAAGAATGGAAAAATCCGTGTCTGCATTGATTTCAGAGATCTCAATCGGCATTGTCCGAAAGATGATTTCTCGGTCCCAGTCGCTGAGTTATTAATCGATGCAACGGCCGAGTATGAGGCTCTATCCTTAATGGATGGCTATTCCGGGTATAACCAAATCAGGATTGCCTAAGAAGACGAAGAAGCCACTGCCTTTAGGGCCCCTCAAGGGGTATTTTGTTACAGGGGCATGCCCTTTGGTCTCAAGAACACCGGCGCCACATATCAGCATGCCATGCATCGAATCTTTAAACCGTTCCTGGGGAAATTCGTTGAATGTTACATGGATGACCTGGTGGTCAAGTCCAGACAGCGATCGGATCACCTATCAGACCTTGGGACCGTCTTCAACAAACTCCAACAGTATAGCTTGAAGATGAACCACTTGAAATGCGCCTTCGGGTTCAACTCAGGGAAATTCCTTGGCTTCGTCGTACGCCATCGCGGCATCAAAGTTGACCCTGAGAAGAAAAAGGATATCCTTGGATTACCACCTCCCCAAAATCTCACCGAGTTGAGGGGATTCCAAGGACACATGGCCTATATTAGGCGGTTCATATCCAACCTGGCAGGAAAATGTTTTCCCTTCACCAGGTTAATGAAGAAGGGGGTCATGTACCAATGGACGGATGAATGCCAAGAGGCGTTCGACAATTTGAAGAAGTACCTCTTAAGCCCATCAGTGATCATACCCCCGGTTGAAGGAAGACCTCTCATATTATACTTGACGGCCCTAGAACGGTCACTGGGAGCCTTCCTCGCACAAAAGGATGATGTCAGCAGTGAAAACAGTCTCTATTACCTCAGTCGAACCATGATTGATGTTGAGACTCAATACTCAAATATCTAGAAGAGTTGTCTAGACTTGGTCTTCATAGTTCAAAAGCTACGACATTATCTGAATCATCATGAAGTCTATTTGATCTCACGGAGTAAACCACTCAAGTACATCCTCAGCCGCCCGATGCTAACCGGACGCCTATCCTGATGGGCGGTCATCTTGCAACAGTTTGACATCTGGTTTGTGCCTCAGAAAGCCATCAAGGTCCAGGAATTAGCAAACTTTCTTGAAGAGCACCCTTCGATAGGGACCACTGCACCGGACACTAATCTATCTGATAAAGACATCTTATCGGTTCAAGAGGAGTTCCCAGCATGGGAAATGTACTTCGACAGCTCATTTCGAAGCCCAATCGGGAAGAGGATGGAGGATCCCAGATTCAACAAAGTGGGTTTGGGGATAATACTTGTGTCCCCAAAAAAGTAAGTCTTTCCATATTCCTTCCTCCTATTAGAGGGATGTACAAACAATGAAGCGGAATATCAAGCTATCATTGTAGGCCTGAAGCTCTCACTCCAGGAACAATTACAGCACCTTAAGGTAAAAGGTGACTTAGAGCTGGTCATCAAGGAATTCAATGGTGACTATACTATTAAAAAGGAGGAGTTGATCCCCCTGTTTAACCATGTCTGAGGGTTAATGACAGAATTATCCATAGAACAAACATTGACCTATATTCCCCAGTATCAGAATGCTCAGGCTGATGCATTAGCCAACGCGGCCGCAGCCCTAGCTGACCCAGGCCGGGATGAAACGGTTATCAGTATTGCTCACCGTTGAATGGTATTGTCGTTTGTTCTAGTAAGACAGAAGAAATTCACGAAGTCAGTCCTTTCCCTAAGCCATATGATCCTACTACCAGTTGGATGACACCTATTGCAAACTACCTTCAATGGGGAGAAATTTGATCAGAAAGGGTTAAACGAGAGCAAATACGGAGAAGGGAAATCAACTTTTTCCTATATGGAGGTGCGGGTCAGCAAGAGGTCCTCTACAAAAAAGTCCTCAATGAAGTGCCCCTCAGATGCATTGATGGAGAAGAAACTACTATTGTAATGAATGAAGTACATGTCGGAGCATCTGGAGCACATCAACCAGGGACCAAGCATTCCCATCAGGTTCGAAGGCTTGGGTACTACTGGCCCACAGTGGCACGAGACTGTGAGTGTTTTACCGCAAAATTCCACTCATACCAGATTCATGCTAACTTCATACACCAACCCCCAGAGTTACATCATCAAGACAAGTACTCCTGGCCATTTGTCGTCTGGGGGATGGACGTCGTGGGACCATATCCTCCCGTCATGGCCAAATAGCTGAAGTATATCCTCATAACAACCGACTTCTTTTCCAAATGGGCAGAATCCATACCCCTGAAGGAAGTCGGGGCAAGAAATATTTTCAGCTTTGTGAAGAGCAACATCATCACCAGATTTGGTGTCCCTCATACTATATTGACGGACAACGGTACAAACTTCTGCTCTGCGGAATTGGAGAAACTATACCACGAGTATGGTATCAAGTCTAACCACACTTCCCACTACCATGTGGTGGACAATGGACAGATAGAGGCTTTCAACAAGACCCTGTCCAATATTCTCCAGAAAATGGTGGAAAATGACAAGAATTCGTGGATGGATAAACTCCTTTATGCGTTTTGGGCTTATTGAACCACAATATGCACCGCTACTCGGGCTACCCCGTACTCATTGGTGTACGGAACAGAGGCAGTCCTTCCCATTGAGCTCTAATTACCCTCGCTCTGCGTTGCCATTTGTGATCAATTATCCAATGATGAGCAATCAGAAAAGTGGATATGTGAATTGGAAGAGCTAGACAAGAAGTGGATGCACACTTTTCACCATCTAGAAGTCAACCAGAAATTGGATTGCACAAGCCTTCAACAAAAAGGTTCGTCTTCGGTCTTTCTTGGAAGGAGAATTAGTGTTGGTCCTCCGGACACCTATGATACACGGCAAGAAGCCTCCAAAGCTGGAGCCCAATTGGGAGGGACTATACGTGGTACACAAGGTCTACTCCAACGGAGCATATACCATGATCTCCATAGACGGGAAATTCACCACGGCTCCTACCAATGCGAGATTCTTGAAGAATTATTTCACATAGAGACCAAGTGTATTTATCGTCCTTACCACATGATGTTAAACTACACGGATAATAAGGGATAATAAGAGTTAAGAATCCCCCCTTCCCCTTGTGTATGGACTAGACCTACACGGGGTGTATTCTTCATCCGAGCTGCATGACGTTAAACTGTCAAGAACCCAATGGTTCAAACTCTATGACCTTAAACTAAGAGTATTTTGTCCTCGCCGCACGACGTTAAACTACACAGACAAGACATTTTAAAAATTCCCTTCCCCCGTGTACGGATCAGACCTATATGGGGTGTATCTAGTAGAGAACTACCTACGGCTTGATTCCTGCCCTTGCAGGATACGTAGTGATGCAAGGGTTCCCCATCCTGGCCCAGCCACTCCCAAACAAAATATAAAAATGCCCCTTTCCCCTATGTATGGACCAAATGTGAACGGGGTGTACTTCTTTTAGAGAACTATGTACGGCTTGATTCCTACCTTTGCAGGATATGTAGCGATGCCGGGATCCTCTATCCTGGACCAGCTATTTCCAGGTGGGATAGAAGTTAAAAATGTCCCCTTCCTCTATATACGGACCAGACCTACACGGGGTGTATCATCTTTTAAAGAACTACGTTTGGCCTGATTCCTTCCCTCGCAGGGGTTCCTCATCCTGGCCCGGCCACCCCCTAATAAGAAGTTAAAAATTCCTTCTTCCCCCCATGTATAGACCAGACCTGCATGGGGTGTATTCCTTGTCCTTACCGCACGACGTTAAACTATATAGATAATAAGATTTAGAAATTCTCCATTTCCCCCATGTATGGACTAGACCTGAACGGGTTGTGTACTTCGTCCTTACTGCATGACATTAAACTGCACGGAAGTCATCCTCACCGCATGACATTAAACTGCACGGGCTTCGTCGTGACCCACCCAAGATATATGGCTGAACGAGATGGGAATACCCCTTGCACATTTGGGTGCATCCTCTCCATACATCAGACTCCACGACCCGGATAATTGCGGATCTTCATAACCATTCATGTCCATCGAAAGTGGAAAGTCATCGACCCGGGGACACCTTTTCATGACTATGCATACCATGCCCTCAGTGGCTCTACATATTGATAGCCCCTGACCCACCAACAAAAGGTAATATTTCCCCAGGAGACACTCTTTCTATCTCCATACGCCTACCGGCCTCAGAGCCCCCAAATCATATATCCCAATCCAAAAATTTATGGAGCAGTGGTTTACAAGTTCATTCCCCTTTTCACATCCAAATGTTTCCAGGGTACCCCTACCTGGTTGGCCTATGAATCCGACTGTGGTTCACGTGACGACCTATATCAATGAACATCAAGATAGGACTAGGCTATATTGACTCGACGGACAATTTTAGTGAAGATGTTTCTTATATACTCGGACATCATTATCCCCACGTGCCAAACTATGCACTGTGAGCAATCTCGGATCCTCATAACCATTCATGGCCATCAGAAGTGAAGTAATCGACCCGGGGACACCTTTGCATGACTATGCATACCATTCCCTCAGCGGATCTACATATCGATATCCCCTGGCTAGTCTACCAAAGGCAAGATTTCCCCGGGCGATACTCTTCCTAGCTTTGTACGCTTACCGGCCCCAGAGCCTCCATGTCATCTCTCCTAATCCAAGAAGCCCCGGAACCCTTATTTACACCATCAACCCCCCTCCACGTCTTGGACATGCCAGGATACTCAGGCCCGGTTACATTCTAATCAAGAGCGTCCTTTTTAACTACGTCATTTCCGCATGACGTTAAACGGCACGGAGCACATCTTGGTCGCTTGGCGTAAGGCTTCAAAGACCAAGCATTAAACATCCCGGGGAATTCCTCCAACAACAAGCATTTTCACTGGTTTAATAATTCTCCTCGTCCTTACCTCACAACATTAAACTGCACGGTCAATCATCCTTTCTGCATGACATTAAACTGCACAGCATTGGAAAAGGAAAGAAAAATGCCCCTCATCCTCGCTGCATGACATTAAACTGCAGAAAATCCTTTAATAATACTCTTTGTCTTTACCACATGACGCTAAACTGCATGGTCAAACCCGTCACGGGTTTAGTAAGGAATGGAGGTTTTTCTCTGTCCTTCAGTGCACGGGTCAGACCTGCACAAGCCACCATCTCACACTCGCGTGAGAAGGGATTACTTCACCCATTCTTGGGAAGTTTAGTCTAGATGTTTCCCTTGTATCCAGGCACCCTCTCATCATAAACCATGCTATGTACTCAGAAAAATCTGAACTCTCATAAGCCACCCCTGGTGGTCCCAAATCTCAACTTCCCTGAAGTTGCTTGGTGATCGGGGGAATACAATCATTGACCTAAGGACACCTTTTCATGACTATGCATACCATGCCCTCAGCAGCTCTGCATATTTATCACCCCTGGCTCATCTACCAAAGGCAAGATTTTCTTAGGCAATGCTTCTCTCTGTACGCCTCTTGGCCTCTGAGCCCTCATGTCTATCCCGGGATTCGGAAAAACTCTGATCTACAGTTTACCAACCTCTTTCACAATCCTGCCTGAATACAGCGGAACGTCTTTGATAAGATTACTGAGAACCAGGAGAAGTCATTCCATTTTAGATGATGACCCAGCTGCATGACTTTAAACTACGCCAATCCCCAATCGTCCTTTATGCTAGATAAATGCGTAGGGCAGGAACCTTACTTCCACACTCCTAATTAATACATATGTTCTCAAAACCTTTCAGACGTCACATACCCTTTCCAAGACACCCCCAGTGGTTTTCATAATTCTCCAAGCCACCCATGGTGGTTTCTATAAGCCGAACTTTCATGAAGTCCTATGGACATCAGAATTGGAGAGTCATTGACTTAAGGACACCTTTACACGACTATGCATACCATTCCCTCAGCAGCTCTGCATATTGATCGCCCCTGGCATATCTACCAAAGGCAATATTTCCTTAGGTGTTGCTCCTCCTACCTCTGTATGCCGACGCGGATCCCATGCCTTGAGACATGCCCTACATGTCGTTCAAATTTAAACATGTTCCACCCACGTGCATCAGAAGAGTATTGAGACGTCTTTTAATCAGCTAAACCCCATTGGGGCCCTTTCCCCATCATACTTGGTCAAAGATGTTTGACCTAAAACATCAGTAATGATAGTCTTGATGGCTGAACTTTAAACCACCCAAGAAAAGAGGTACAAATCTTGTTAGGCCGAAAACCCGAAAAGGGCGACCTAAGAAAAATTCAGGCCATACCCGCTGGGTTCACACTAAATGATCCCAGGACAAATTAGGGCATTAAAAGAAAAGACAAAAAGTTTGTGGGGATTTTCTACAAATCCCTAGTAATAGTCAGACTATGATCGCTGGATTCCACAGTCCAGGAAAAATTTAGAGTTTGTTTTCTTGAGTTATGATTAATTCTGATTCAGTGAGTTGTTATTTTCACAACAATTGTTCTATTAACAATCAAATTTTACGGTGACAAGAGATTGACCGAGATTGTATTCTGTTCGAACAAAAAGGGAGGACGTCCACAAGCTGGGGTCTCTCCCTCACAAAAAAAGAGGGGTAAGTAAAACAGAGTGTACAAGAATGGCTCTGATAATAATAAAGGAGCCTGACTCGCTCTCTCCACCAGATCAACAACCGAGCGGTGAAGGTTGTTGCAAGACTGCTCCAGCACGGCCTTCTCCCCAGATTCAACCTCATCCACCGAACGAGTATGCTTCACTATTGTTTGGATATCTTTGATCCCTTTTCTGGTTTCTTCAAGACTACCAGTCATAGCTGATAACTGATCCCTCGGCCTCGATTCTCGTTATTCACATTCATGCAACTCGGAGGATAGGACGGCCGCCTGATCTCGAGAGATCTCCTCTAGTGCTATCAGCTGATGGATCTATATCATGGCTTCCTCCAGGGCTCAGTTCCCGCAATGAGTGGAAGTAAGGTGAGCAAGTTTGCGTTCACTAATGGAAACTTCCTCGCGGTCCATGACAACTTGGAAAGCAAGATAATGGAACTGCCGATAGTCAAATCCACTAGACCCCAAACCCAGGAAGAGCTGTCAAAGAGATTCAGTTTTAGTTTTCATCTCATCTAGAGGAGTTTCGGCAATGATCTCACAAATCCGGGTCCAGCCCCACCTGCGCACTGCTCGGTGGTCCATCATGACACGAGGATCTTTGGTATCCTCGCTGGATAGCATGGGAACAAAGTCTGACATTGCAATAATCACAGGTGTGTGCACGCTAGAAGACGGTTCTGAAGCTGGAAGACCTGAAGCTTCTAACCCCGGTTTGGGCTTAGGAGTCAAGTTGCTAAGACCGGTATTGGTCGGCAAAATTTCAGGAATTGTTTCAATGGGACCCGAAGCCATAGGGTCATCCTCATCCGCATCCAAGAAGTTTGGGTTCATCTGAACTTCAACCATAGAGGGGCTGGGAGAGGAGAATCCCTTGATTCACTTTGACCGACAAGCCATCAGTCAGTCCTCCCTCAGAGATGATGAAGAATGTATGGTAGGCACGACAGCCACAATGGCTCCTGATTTGGGAACCTGCCAGACAGCCTTCCCCGGGATCCCTTTAGGGTAATGTTTTACCCACATCCTTTCATACTCCAAGGATAGGCTAGCAGCCACTCCCATATCAGGCAAGAGAATTCTTGTGTCAGATCCCTCCAACATCAGCATCAACCACCATTGACAGAGAGTGGTTGGGTGTAGTCCTCGAGCCTGAGGAGGAGGAAGGGAAACTTGTAGTTTCATACACCTAAACTGGCGAGAAAAACGATGTGGGGCATACAACTTGCACAGAGAAACTCCATGGATTCATGCGGAAAAAAACCCATCCCACTGTGAAATCACGTAAGAGCACTCCTCCAAGCTCCCCCGACGGTTATCAACCGCAACGCCAGAAAGGGCAGGGTAGGGAGTGAAGGAAAACTGGGATAAATCACTCAGGAGCTCGATGATTTCATCAGAATTAAAGGACTTCAAACAAACCCCAGCGATATCTAGAAAGGTAGGCTGGAAAGTAGGATACGGGATGACTGTGTTATGACAATACTCATAAGAGTGGTAGTGATTCGCTATCTAGCCGTATAAGAACTGAAATGGCCCACTCAGACGATAAGGAAACCCACCCTCCTGCATGTGACTCAGCAGCTCGTAAATACGATCCAAAGTGGGCATGGATAAGTTCACCAGGCGGCCCTCTGCCAACTAAACTGCCATCATTAAGGTGAATGCTCTAAAGCCTAGGTTGATATCCCGAGAAGGGAATATCCACCCACTTAGAAACATAGCAAAAAAACATGCCAGTTGGAGCCTAGGTGGCACACTGGGGCGCACCTCATAACCCCATGAAAGGTAGTCGCCCGCCTCCAGAACTGCCTAGTAGGAACCTGGGGTGGTTCGCAACTGTTGAGAAGGATGAGTCCTGGGGCGCTTGATCTTTGGAACAGGACCAGTGGTGTTCAGAAATAACCCTATCCAGGTGCTATAGGGAATAAGAGAGCGGACACGCAAGGCCTGACCCAGTGATTGCTCTGCCATAACAAGTAGATCCTTCACCAACGAAGGCACTTTTTCGACGTCATTCCACGCTCTAGGAGTGGGTAGGAACTCGTCATACATCTCACCGATAATAGGTAGCCCTCCCAATTGATATATTTCCCACATACTAATGCCAACTTCACCATGGGAAAGGTGGAAAGTATTGGTTCTTGAACACCAGTGATTGAGCAGGCCGGGCAGGATCAGGGATGGTGGGTAAATAGCAAAATGGGAGGCTCACACTACGGAGTACAAATTGTCTGCTTCCAGCGACATGGGAGATTCCTAGCAATGATGGTGGACCCAAAAGGCTCAGGCCCTTTTATTCGAGAAAAGCCCACCAGACTGCAGATCCCACTTAGAAATCCACCCCATGTTAGGGTCCACTCGAGCAAGGTTGATTATGGAGGGATAACTCTTGAGGACAGATTCTTGAGAGAAGTCTTGTGTGTACTGATCTCTTTGGGTCCAGACATAGCCTCTCAAAATGAAAGCATCTTTTGGATCAGAATCAGAGGTTATCTCCCCCAATGGGGTAAGGCACGCTTGAACACACTTTGGTAGCACTTCCAAGAAAGGAGACGGAAGACCCGAGAAAGTAGGGGGGATAGGGACGTCGTCTTGAATATCGAAGCCGTAAATCGGAAGCCGGTTTGATTCTGGATATCTGTAATGCCCTGACCCCAGTTACCCAGAGTCGGTGCATTATTACGTAACATTGGCATGATCACAAAAGATCAAGTCTCGAAAGACCGATTAGTTTAGTATCCTTGGAAACACTAGATACATTCATAAATGTTACATTACATCATAAAGTGAAAAAATCACAATAACATAGTCTCCATAGTCCACACTCTTATCCCCTTTAGACTATCCCTGTAGGTCTGTCATAAAATATTTCTTCACATACTGGGAAAATAAAACATAGAAAGGGGTGAGCTCAGATGCTCAGTAAGGATAACAATATAGAAAAAACATTCATAAATAAACAAAAGAATTTAAGGCAATGTATAACTAAAACAAAATACTTTTAAACTTGAACTTCTGCATAATATGGCAAAAATAAAATGAAATAATTCCATTTACTTATTCACATGGATATTATACTATTTGAATAATCACATGCAATATTAATAACCACTTTCATAATTATGGAATTCATAATGCCAGACTATCATAACCACGTAGCCAAGTCCTCGTGCCAAGACCACAAATAAGATTTTGTCAAGGCCTCATTCCAAGACACTAGTTTGTCTCATGAGACCTACCGATGCATCGAGGAGCTATAGCGGGCTCCATCCGTCACTTATTAAGTCCAATTCATTTCTTTTATGAATAGTTTTAAACATATCATAAACCATAACATAATCGTATGACATAAAACATGCATAAAGGAAACATAAAATTTCCACATTTCAATCACAAGATATCAATACAACACATTGATGTAATAAAAACTTTATCAAAACCATTTTCAATACCAAAATAAAATAAAATTAAAACTTGGTATTTATTTTTCATTTAAAAAAGGTTATGCCTTCTAGAGGAAGCCGAAACTCAAATAATGCTCATGGTGGTGGAGAAGTCGTTGTCGCCACATACGTAAGGAAAAACATTCGTTTTGTCATTTAGTAAAACGCTTCGTATAAAAATATTCCTTTTGAATAAAAGTAAAATTAAAAGGGGTTTATACACCGTATAAAATAAAGTTGTGTATAAAACAAAATATGCCTCAATGAAAGGAGATTGAGACAAAGTCCCGTACAAAGATCATCTTATAAATAAAATAGATCGCTCATGTGTATTCACTATAAGATCACATAAGAAAGTATAAATACATGATAAGATATAAAAATTCATTTCTCACATAATAAAAGAACAACATAAATAATATATATAACTTCAACCCAATGAATGGGAATTGGGTTAAGATGTTCCCTTACCTCTTGTCCGACTTGACTCGATCGTTCTTTAATCTCCTGAATAATAAAATAGAGTTAATTTTTACTTGATTAAGAACATTTTTCAAGTTCATTATTCCTTTTATATCACTTATTACTATGTTATGAACATTATGTAATTATTTAAGTTAATAATGGTCATTTTGTCGATCTTTGGTACTTGAGTCAAAAATAAACTTCTCATAATTACAAGTTGTTCATGTGGTAAAATATCCATTATATCCAAAATTATATTCATGATGTATATATCATATATATGATATATATCCAGTATATAAATGCATTTATAATATTACCTAACATTTAGAGGTAAGAAATGAAATGCACCGTTCATGGAGACGGTAAGCCGTACGTACGCATGAACACTACTTTCATTTCTATTTCGTATTTAATGGAATGAAATCATAATGATTTAAAGATATATTATGATTACAATATAATATCATATATAATATCATTTACTCAATCCTTTATACATCCCACATATGGCATTAACGATTCAAATCACTTTGAGGGGGCGGTAGTCCGCACTTCCTAAAATGAAATTATTGTGTTTACCCATAATGGAAATCATAAAGGTATTCCATAAACGAAAAATACAGAAGCATAAGGAAAACATAAACATAATATATATCATATATAAATATAGTGACATCTTAATGGCCACCATGAGAGGTGTTAAAAGAATATTAAACAATCATTGTTTCGTGAGGCAGTAATTCGCCACCTACAGAAACAGTATGTTCTTTAACCATTAGACGAAGGTGTGTGTAAGTATATATCAAATCCTTCTCATAAAAACATCCTAGTATATTTAAGATACTGGTTTTGTTACAAAATAAAGGAATAAAAATATTTTAACGGTTTGGAGAAGCAAAATAAAACAAAGAACATAAGAGAAGACATTACATTAAAATCGGGTAACTCTTTTTGATTTGAGCCAAAGGCTTCCTTGGGAAGACTTCTGCCCAAAGTGAGGCTTCTAGGAGTAAGAGAGGGAAGTTGAGAGAGTATTTGGGCAGATTTTTTCCAAGACATATGGCTTTAAAGGTGTGAATAAGGTGGTAGAGGTGGGGGCCTTTTATAAGAGGAGAGGAGGGGCACTCTTGGAAAGTCATGAAATGTTACATTATTATGAAATTATTTTCGTATTTTAAAGGTCCCACAATTATATATTTCGAATATAAGGTGATAAGGGTTCCAAATTCACTCATACAATAGTCATTAGACAAGTGTAAGTATTATATTTTACCATATCTTTTTATTTTATTTAAATCGTTCATTAATGAGGTAATCACTGCATCATCATGGTGTGATAAATAAATTTATTTATTTAATGCCTAAAAATTATAAAACAAATACCATGATGTATGAAATATTTTTATCTTTCCAATTAATATTTATAGACAAAAATTTAACTTATATAACCCCATGTAATAATTTTTTTAGTAAAACAACACATGTTTGTGACAATTTTATTTTTACTTAAAATAAAAAGTTATAAATGTCATTTTCTTACCCAAGAGGCTCCATGGGGTCCCCAAGTTGACCCATGTATTTTATTGGTCTGACATGACTCATCCAATAGGTGTAGGACAAGTGTAAAGGTAATTTCATATTATTATTACATTATATTTACCTAAAATTACACTAATTACCTTTAATCTCGATTAACAAAACTTAAAAGTTATTATTCACCAAAAATTATTTTTATCCCATTGAACCACATTTTACTTCCTAATTACAACCATGTATATAATATTTTTGAAATTAAATTCATAGAAGTGGTAAATTTTCATTTAAATGAAAAATTGGTTTTTTAACTACCACTTAGTGGTTTCACTATTCATCAAAAATTGAAGTTTTTCAGAAAAAAACCAAAAATTAACACAAAGATATATTTTATATTCCTAATTCAAAAATGATTTATATTTTAAAAAATTAGAAACATATAAGTTTAATTAATTATTTTAATAATTAATTCCCTCTGTCACAAAAAATAGCGTGTTTTTAAGAAATAATATATATCAAAAGATTGACAATTCTTTATGTCCAATTTCAAAATGAAATTAATTATAATTACCACCATTGGATAAAATGGTAAAAATATATTCTAATTGTAATTTAAAACCACTCAATAGTATAATTTGTCACTATAAATTATTATTATTAAAAAGTTTGTTTTAAGTATTTTTTTCTATTCATAGAAAATTGGAAGTTCTCAGAAAATTACAAAAATTCAACATAGGCTAATTTCGATATTCCAAATCCAAAAATGAAGTCCATTTTGAAATATAAAATTTATATAATTTCAAAAAGTGGGTATTAATATTCATAATTGCTACTTTGATTGGTCGCGGTGTGTTAGAACTCGAACAAGCATACAATGAAATCTATTGCATTATTGAAAGAGAAGCATGTTGTGGAAGCTTGGGGTGTTACATTCTACCCTCCTTCAATAAATTTCATCCTCGCAATTTGAAAATGTTCTTCGAAAATAAAAGGTTGAAAATAGAAAATACCTTTGTGGAAAACCCACAACAGAAATAATGTTAATAAAATTTAGCCTTAATAAGAGGGAAAGGGAAATGAAAAAGTCACCACCAAATTATGATCTCGATTTGGAGAACATTGGTGAAAATTAGAGACACATAATTGGAGGAAAAATGTAAATATTTGTAGGGAGTGATTGAGGTCATCAATCACAAACAAGTTTAAAATTGAGGGCCTCAGAGCCTTCAATCTATGGTGATTTAAAATATCATCATTTCAAAAAAAACATAAGGTATTAGGATAACACATTTTTATTAATATCCCTTTACTAAAGTTTAAGAATTAATTTATTCATAGAATAGGAAAGTGGTATATATATATATACACACTTGACAAGTAGAGTTTCAACCTTCAACTAATTTCTCCCACAAACTCATCTTTCACTCCAAAAGGTAATAGAACTCAAAAATATTATATTTATCCTAATCGTACAAGGTTCTAAATATTAACAAATACCATTTAGATTTGGAAAACTATTTTGTAATAACGAGGGACTTCCTGTAGGCTAGTGGTAGGTAATAAAGGCATGTCGCACTATGGTTGTGGGTTCGATTCCTGTAACTTTGTCCAACGCAATGGGTTATCCCCCGACCTGCAAGTTTTCCTTTTCCTAAAACTATAGTATTATAATATTCCAAAAATAATCTTCAGAGATGTTTTAACCTTAAACAATTCTATCCAAAGTTCACCTTAATCCATTCCAACCTTTAGGTTTATGTGCTCTAATCAGATTTAATCTAAATCTATCTTCCAAGGTTAGTATTAAACTACCTTTGATACCAACTGTAACGCCCTGACCCCAGTTACCAAGAGTCGATGCATTATTACGTAACATTGGCATGATCACAAATGATGAAGTCTCTAAAGACCGATTATTTTAGTAGCCTTGGAAACACTAGATACATTCATAAATGTTACATTACATCATAAAGTGAAAAATCACAATAACATTATCTCCATAGTCCACACTCCTATCCCCTTCAGACTATCCCTGTAGGTCAGTCATAAAATATTTCTTCACATCCTGGGAAAATAAAATATAGAAAGGGATGAGCTCAGATGCTCATTAAGGATAACAATATAGTGGAAACTTTCATAAATAAACATAAGCATTTAAGTCAATATATAACTAAAACAAAAGCCTTTTAAACTTTAAATTCAGCATAATATGGATAAAATAAAATGAAATAATGCCATTTACTTCTTCACATGGATATTCTACTAGTCGAATAATCACATTCAATATCAATAACCACTTTCATAATTATGGAATTCATAATGCCAGACTATCATAACCACGTAGCCAAGGCCTCGTTCCAAGACCACAAATAAAATTTTGTCAAGGCCTCGTGCCAAGACACTATTTTGTCTCATGAGACCTACCGTTGCATCAAGGAGCTATAGAAGGCTCCACCCGTCACTTATTAAGTCCAATGCATTCCTCATATGAACAGGTTTAAACATATCATAAATCATAACATAATCGTATCACATAAAACATGCATAAAGGAAACATAACATTTCCACATTTCAATCACAAGATATCAATACAACACATTGATATAATAAAAACATTTTCAAGACCATTTTAAATACCAAAATAAAAGAAAATTAAAACTTGGTATTTAATTTTCATTTAAAAAAGGTTATGGCTTGTAGAGGAAGCTGAAACTCAAATAATGGTCATGGCGGCGGAGAAGTCGTTGTCGCTGCATACGTAAGACAAAATATTCCTTTTGTAATTTAGTAAAAACGCTTCGTATAAAAAGATTCCTTTTGAATAAAAGTAAAATTAAAAGGGATTTATACACCGTATAAAAGAAATTTTTGTATAAAACAAAATATGCCTCAATGAAAGGAGATTGAGACGAAGTCGCCTACAAAGATCATCTAATAAATAAAATAGATCTCTCGTGTGTATTCACTATAAGATCACATAATAAAGTATAAATACATGATAAGATATAAAAATTCATTTCTCACATAATCAAATAACAACATAAATAATAAAGATAAGTTCAACCCAAAGAATGGGAATTGGGTTAATAAGTTCCCTTACCTCGTGTCCGACTTGACTTGATCATTCTTTAATCTCCTGAATAATAAACTAGAGTTAATTTCTACTTGATTAAGAACCTTTTCAAGTTAATTATTTATTTTATATCACTTATTACTATGTTATGAACATTATGTAATTATTTAAGTTAATAATGGTCGTTTTGTCGATCATTGGTACTTGAGTCAAAAATAAACTTCTTATAATTACAAGTTGTTCATGTGGTAAAATATCCATTATATCCATAATTATATTCATGATTTATATATCATATATATCATATATATCCATTATATAAATACATTTATAATATTACATAACATTTAGAGGTAAGAAATGAAATGCACCGTTCATGGAGACGGTAAGTCCTATGTACGCATGAACGCTACATTCATTTCTATTTCATATTTAATGGAATGAAATCATAATGATATAAAGATATATTATGATTCCAGTATAATATCATATATAATATAATTTACTCCATCTTTTATACATCCCACATATGGCATTAAAGATTCAAATCACTTTGAGGGGGCGGTAGTCCGCACTTCCTAAAATGAAATTATCGTGTTTACCCATAATGGAAGTCATAAAGGTATGCCATAAATGAAAAATAAAGAAGCATAAGAAAAACATAAACATAATATATATCATATATAAATATAGTTACATCTTAGTGGCCACCATGAGAGGTGTTAAAAGAATATTGAACAATCATCGTTTCGTGATGCAGTAATTCACCACCCACAGAAACAGTATGTTCTTTAACCATTAGACGAAGGTGTGTGTAAGTGTAAATAAAATAATTCTCCTAAAAAAATCCTAGTATATTGAATATACTGGTTTTGTTACAAAAAAAAGGAATTAAAAATATTTTAAGGGGTTGGAGAAGCAAATTAAAACAAATAACATAAGAGAAGACATTACCTTAAAATCGGGCAACTCTTTTTGATTTGAGCCAAAGGCTTCCTTGGGAAGACTTATACCGAAAGTGAGGATTCTAGGAGTAAGAGAGGGAATTTGAGAGAGTATTTGGGCAGAGGTTGTCTGAGCCAAATGGCTTTGAAGTGGTGAATAAGGTGGTAGAGGTGGGGCCATTTATAAGAGGAGAGGAGGGGTACTCTTTGAAAGTCATGAAATGTTACATTATTATGAAATGATTTTCGGATTTTAAAGGTCCCACAATTATATATTTCGAGGATAAGGTGATAAGGGTTCAAAATACACCCATCCAATAAGCTTTAGACAAGTTTAACTCATAGATTTTACCTTATCTTTTTATTTTATTTAAATTGTTCATTAATGAGGTAATCGCTGCATCATCATGGTGTGATAAATAAATTTATTTATTTAATTCAAAAAAATATAAAAAAATACCATGATGTAGGAAATATTTTTATATTTCCAATTAATATTTATATTTTAAAAGTTAACTTATCTAACCCCATGTAATAATGGTTTTATTAATACAACGCATGTTTGTGACAATTTTATTTTTACTTTAAATAAAAAGTTATAAATGTCGTTTTCTTACCCAAGTGGCTCTATGGGGTACCCAAGAAGACTCATGGATTGTCTTGGTCGGACATGACTCATCCAATAAGGGTATGACAAGTGTAAAGGTAATTTCATATTATTAGAACATTATATTTACCTTAAATTACACTAATTACCTTTAATCGCGATTAACAAAAATTAAAAGTTACTATTCACCAAAAATTATTTTCATTCCATTGAACCACATTTTACTTCCTAATTACAACCATGTATGTCATATTTTTGAAATTAAATTCACATAAGTTGTAAAATTTCATTTAAATGAAAAATCGGTTTTTTAACTACCACTTAGTGGTTTCACTAATCATCAAAAATTGAAGTTTTTCAGAAAAAAACCAAAAATTCACACTAAGATATATTTGATATTCCTTATTCAAAAATGATGTCTATTTTAAAATATTCGAAACATATAAGTTTAATTAATTAGTTTAGTAATTAATTCCCACTGTCACAACAAATAGCGTGTTTTTAAGAAACAATATATATCAAAAGATTGACAATTTTTTATGTCCAATTTCAAAGTGAAATTAATTTTAATGACCACCATTGGATAAAATGGTAAAAATATATTCTAATTATACTTTAAAACCACTCAATAGTATAGTTTATCACTATAAATTATTTTGATTAAAAAGGATGTTTTTAAGTATTTTTTTCTATTCATAGAAAATTGGAAGTCCTCAGAAAATTACAAAAAATCAACATAGGCTAATTCCAATATTCCGAATCCAAAAATGGAGTCAATTTTGAAATATAACATTTATATAATTTCAAAGATTGGGTATTAATATTCATAAGAGCTACTTTGATTGGTCACGGTGTGTTTGAACTCGAACTTGCATACAATGCAATCTATTGTATTATTAAAAAAGAAGCGTAACGTGGAATCTTGGGGTGTTACAATAACCCAGGAGCTTAGGAGAGAGTAAGTCATTCAAGACACTATCGTCAGGATTGATGGACTGAATAGGGTCCTCTTTGATGTTTTCCTCTCTACGAATCATGGCTAGACGTCTCCCTGAACCAATTGGGAGAGGCCCAGCAGCGGGCCTAGTCGTAGGAAGAGAAGGGGCCATATTTATCTTCTCCCTGTGCCATGGAAATCATGCAGATATTTAGCCCTAAAATAAAAAAACTTGGACAAAATACCAAGTATTTTCAAAGGATTCCATACAATCCTCATAATGAAATCCGCAAGGTGGCCTCATAGGTTGGTTCGCGATGATAGCATCCCGCGAACAAGCCTTACGCGGAATGCATCCGCAAAACCCTGGCCCACGGAGCGTTGGCCAGAAAACCACGAACCAGGCTGCCTCACGGAACCTCAGCTCTGATCATTAAGCGTTTAAGTTCGGATTTAAAGTACTTTTCAAAGTTTGGATCATTCTGGTCCACGGACCATTTGAAACCACGTAGAAATTTCCTACGCAGCCTGGTGTGACTCGCTTTTTAGTTAATTAAAAGGTTTGGTTCATGGAAGAAAAATTTGTTCGTGGATGAAGAACGGCATGAATGAGAAATGGTTCGGGGAATTAGTATCCGGTTCACGGATGAAGCATTTCGCGAAGGAACAAGAATGCGGAGGCAGAAAAGCGAAGGAGCGCAGAGTTTCGTGAAGAATCTGGTAAAGGAAAAATGAAGGGCCCTCCATATTTATAGGTGTGATCCCCCACTGGGTCCACCTCCCTACCACAACCCATCTAAGTTTTAGGACCACTCTGCATCAGAATAGTCTCCTCTTCGTTTTGATCGGACCCCATTCTGATGGGGGGTATTTGTAGGGGCCTGAAAAATCCTCAAAGGAGAATGATGATCCCCTTTAACTCAAGGGAGATTCTACCCAATTCCCCCTCAAAGGATTGGGCAAATGTGGAGAATACTCAAGGATGGCGAAGGACGAACTGGTCCACGGACCGGTCTAATATTAACGATGCACGGCCGGTTCCGCGAAGCGTCCCTCCTCCGCACCCGTCTTCGTACATGAAACCGAGGTGGATACCCTCCACTGTCGCGAGGCAAGATAGGCGCTAACCCGGTTCACCATTTCGGACCTCCCAATCCGTAAGTCGCATCAACCGGCCCAAACCGCCTCCACTGTCATTCTCAAAATTGAGGCGGAACCCTCTGAGGCCGTGAAGCACTCCCCGATTTGGTTCGAGGAGGAGGAGTGTTTAATGCCCCATGAGTTTCGGATTGACCGAGTCATCCGTGAACCGGGTTTTTGGTTAGGAGCCTCCGCAAAAGGTTCTGCATGACCATAGATACATCCTTTCCCATGCTCTATAAAAGGAGATTAAGTGGAATAAAAAAAGAGGAGAACTGATAGAATATCAATTAGATTCGGGTGGAAGGATTTCGAAGGAAGGCTTAGGATTTCGGAAGTTCCAGTTCATGAACCAGAGCAGGTATAAACCTAGGAATGAACTAATAAGGAACCAAAAACGCATAATAACTTGGTGAACCGCGAACCTAAAATAAAAAAGAAGAGGAAACTGTGAACCATGGTCCCTCTGCGGATTCACTCCCTGTGGATCAGGGAATTTATGCCTCTTTTTCGACCTGCCATACCGCATAGCACCCTCGTACGTGGGAGAAGCCCCGACCGATGAGCCTCCGTCCAGCACCGCCCTTGGTCACAGATGCCCGCATGGTACCCTCTGTGGACCAACCTAGTTCGCGGATCGAACCTGAAGCTGCAAACCACCTTGGTTCGTGGTATTCCCATCAGTCCACGGACCACTCTGGTTCACATACAGCTTCTCCAACCGCGTAGCACTTCCCTACACGAAGGGTGTCCCCACCCATAACCCTGTGTGGATCGCGAAATCCTTCGGAGTTCCTGTTCCCCAAGCCACATAAAATCCTTCTGATCCAGCCTAATCCTCCGGGACTCCCTCACTGGCCTGCTCATCGGCCCCGAGCCGAGGACTCCACCAGAGCCACCGGATCCATGTGGTGTAACCCTCAGGTGCATCAGGGTGCCATTTTGAGTTCACATACCCACAGTAAGCAGGGGCGAAGGGGTTTCCCTGACCCTTGAGCAGATTCCTAAAGCATTCCTAGGTTCACATTCCCGCGTTAATGTGGAGTCTGAGCTTGGGATCCCCCTTTCTGACCCTCCACTTGTTGGGGCTGGGGTACTTCTCCCTTCTTCGGAGGGTATTAAAATACCCATCATAAGGAATCCCTCATGCACCTTTGTACTTCCCCTAAGAATAAGAGAGGTGATGGGCGCAGGAGCACCTCTTTCCCTCTCCCATTGTGCTTTGTCGCCATGGGAATCCATCCTGAAGTAAGTCCCAACCTCTATGGGCCGCTCCATGCGTAAGCCCCACTCCACTTCCCATGGACGCACCTTTCACGACGTGATCATCTGGTCCCTGCCGCCTCTTGTTTCTCACACCGATCATCACTCACGTGGGCTTAGAGTAAACATCGACCATGACATCCTCTTATGGGCCTCCTCAGATTGTAAGCCCCAATCCATCACTCTGGGCTGCCTCAGAGCATAAGTCCCAAGCACATGCGAACTATGAGGACTTTGATTCTCTACCACAGGGATACATTGGAAGCCTCCAGGAGGTTCAAGCCTGATCACCAGCAGAACCCCCCCCCCAGGTCCACCTTCACGTCAGTTCTCTAACGCTCCCATTCGAACTACGAGGACTTTGATCCTTGTCTCCTAGGCAGGGTATGTAGGAAGCCTCAATGAGGTTCAATCCCAACAACCGGTCGATCTGACTATCTTCACGTCGATTCACCGTGCCAATACCGGCATTGTCTAAATGAGTCCCAACTCTATAGGATCATTAATCCAATGAGGGATGGTAAACCTTAGGCCTAAATGATTCCAAACCCCGGCATCAAGTTGACCATTGCCCACCAGGGTTAAATCCGTGGATACTATATTTGGGTATAAACCAAAGATTCGTGAACATATGAATACGTCTTAAATCTATAAGAGAGTCCAAGAATATGCAATAATTCCCCTCAAAAGGGCGTGATGAGCCCGACTTCCCATCCTCTCGACCAATGTGAGTTCTTAAGCATCGCTGGCCAAACCATCCAGCGAACTCCTGCCTTTGGAAAGCAGGTCAACGCACTGTGGGATATAGAACCGTTGGGTGTTTCGAGGAGAAAATGGTGCACCTGATATGAGTGATTAATCAGAGCTCATCCTTCTCTAATCAACCATCGGGTAGCACACATCTCTTCCACACGACCTCGGGTCGTGCGCCGTGTCGGGAGCGCAACAAGGGTGTTAAAATGTTATAATTTGATCATATATTATATTATAAGTATGTTTATAGATTTTTTATATATTTATAATCGATTTAAATTTATTATATATGAGGTTTAAATCACTTAGAAATAAATTCAGGCCAGAGGTAAAGGTTCTTCTCCCCAATTTTGTTTCATTGATACAAGTTTGTTGTTATGACTTTATTTATGTTTATGAGGTGTATTCCCAAACACTTTGACATGTTTTATCATGGATACATATTAATTCATGGTATTTATAGTTAAAAATAAAATTATTTCATCCATGTTCTTTCGATTTAAAAGTTACCAGAGTGGTAGGGGTTTATTTCCCAACCTCATCATTTTTTGGGATTATTTATTTTTAAGTTTCCATTGGGGGAATTATATGATATTTATATCTTAAAACCTATAAATATTATTATCGTCTAGTTATATATAGGTTTTTTAAGTATTAGTAACATTTTTTCCTTCTTTGTAACTCAAAAACACCAATGGAATGTTCAAAATGAAAATTTGATTTTTTTTTCTTTTAATTCAATTGGGAATATTTTTATTTAATTTCTATATCTTATTTAGAATGTTTTAAAGAATTTTTTTACTATTCTTAAATCATTTATCAAAGAAATTTTAACCCATTTTTAGTTTCTATAATAATTTTTAAAGGAATACTCTTTTCCTTTTCCAAACAAGGTATATTTCACAAAAGGTGTGAATAGAATATTTATGTTAATGTACACCACATGAATGAGTTTTCCTATCATTATGACTAATATTTTATTTAAATATTATTTTATAATTTTTCAAAGTTTTTACCAAACAAACCTTTTTCCCTAATATTTTAGAAATTTTAGATTTTAATTTTGTTATTTCAAAATAAAAATAGAATTTTCCTCAAGAAATATTTCAGTTATTTTTTAAAAATATTTGCATCTATGTCAATATCCTTTGGTAAACATTAGGCTTTACTGAGGCAATTATATAATTATACCATCCATGATATTTACTTTTCTATATTTTGATTAGTTTTATTGGGTAAATTATCGACATTCTATATTCTAGTTCTTACAATATTGATAGTTATTAATTATTAAGACATATTGATTAAGTTGTATTATTTATTCACTTGATAAATGTCTGAATGGCCCAAAGGCCTAATTTTTATTTGATTTTGGATAATCCCCCTTTTAAGGGTTAAGGGGGAACCCTTAAATGACCCATATGACCAAGGCACAAGGCCCATACATGACCTCAAAGGCCCAAGACCTAACACACTTGACGGGTGGGTCTTGGAATTACATAGCCCCTCAATGAATTTATGGACCACATAAGATAAAATAGGTTGGGAATTTAGTCAATTACTTTCCCATTTATGTAAGATGTCTTTTCCTAAGGCCTTGATGGTAAGTTTAATATGTCCAAAATTATGCATGCCATCATTTTGAAATAAGTTATTGATGTTCATATGATTATTAGAACAGTTATGTCATCAATGGATAAGTTTCAATCTCATGTGACTATTTATAGGGAATTATTTTATCTTTATTTACTCCTATATTATTATTCATGAATTATTTATTATTATAATAGATTCTATTGTATGAATTCCCATACTGATCATCTAATCTCACTGATTTCTTGTGTTTCATTTCCAAATGTTTTCAAGAATTGTAACATTATTTATATGAAAGGATATGATAGAGGTAATAATAATTTTCTAAAAGAAAATATTATGATTAATTTTATGTTTTCAAATGTAATATGGGAATCAATCATGTATCTATTATACCAATATTACTAAAAAAATGTCCCTTATAATCTGATCAATTTTATCTAGTGACATTATAATAAAGTAACCACTAGATATGGGCTTCTAGGGTTGGGTTATTTATAGTTTTTATTAGAGAAAGTTTAGTAGAAACATTAGGATCAAGATTTTGGAAGTATATATAAAAGAACATAACCCTATGAGTGACTTTGAGGAAATGTATAATTATAGGATATTATCATAACGCTTTTTTAAGGTAGTGATTATGTGGTTCTTCAAGAAATAAATCCATATATGGATACTAAAAATGGACTAGGTCTTGGTATAGATGAATTTATGTTTAATAACTATGAAGAAAATGTTCATGTATATCTAAACCATTATTCTAGAGCATGGTGAATGGTCCCTTACTTTACACCTAGTTTGACACTCTCGAGGGATATAATTGGTCTAATTCACGTGTAATTTGTAAACCAATATGAATGATTTGAATATATTATGACTATGGATGCCCTAGGTTAAACATAATGTGTCATAAATTGAAAATAAGGTTTCAACATTTAGACATCCCATAAAATATATTCATGATTAAATGATTTCCCACTATGATTAATATTGTTCATACTATTATTTTTGGTTTCAATCAACGGATAGAACCATAAGTAATTGTGTTAATGCTGAATTTGATAGATAATGTAATGATTATCCTCATAAGAAACCGAATTCTATGGGATATATAATGTGAAAACTTTTTATAATTCCTAAATATCAATCTTGATATATTATTAACAACCTAAACATGTGTGAGTTTCTGAATGAACCAAATAGGATAAAAAATGAGTTTCATAAAGCCTGTGTAGGGAAGAAGATTCAGCTTCCTACATGTTGAGAATGTGGAAAGAATAAATAAAGAGAATGTCTCAAAGTAATGGGAATATATTTTCTATGTGAAAATTAAGAGAATAGAGAAATGAATTTCCAAGGAATTCAATTTCTTATGTCTAGGTAACTTGGTAATTATCCTATTCAATTCCCTAATCCAAGAGATAAATCATAGACCAAGTAGGGTCCTTATTATTCTAATAATAAAAGTGAAATGAATGAAGTGTTTATGTATTAGGATTTGATAATTCTATTTTATAAGTGTTTTACCAAGGATATTCTAGTTACAAGAATCATGAAACATCTTAGTATTTTTTTATAGTATTTTTCTTAAAGACTTGAAAGAATATGTTGAATGGTACTGATAATGTAAAAAAGTGACTTAGTGGTAAAGTGATATTTTATTTTTGTAAAATATATGATTGAGGGATAGATTACCCTTAATACGTGTCTTAAGTTTAGATAATAATGTTTATATAGGATAAATAGATGATTGATTTTGATAAAGTAAATTGGATAGTATTGATGACCTTGGAATTAATTAGTTAATTGATGACAAAATGTTTTATATAATCATTGGTAAAATTTATAGTATTTTTTGGATTTATGGAATATATTTGATAGTGTGTGATTTTATTTTAGGAATGAGGATAGATTTAATTATTATAATGATATATTTTTTCATTGAGGATTTATGTTTATTCAGGTTGTTATCATGTTTTGGTGGAATATATAATCAAGGTATTCACAAGTTTGGAATTTGAAATTATGATATACTTCATGTTGTATGAAGATACATGATAAATTTTATCTTAAAAAAATATGTGATTGAATATTTTATATTTTAGGGTTTTAAATTTTTACATGCATTTTTTGAGGGTTCATAAGGTTAACTATTTATGGAATGGATTAAGTTAAACATTGTGTGTTGTTTTTGAGGTTTTAGAGATTAATATATAATATTTATCCATATTGGATAACTTGTTCTAACCATTTTGGTGTTAGTTAATATTTAGAGATATAGGTAATGGCGTTTCATTCTTTTATGGGTCTTATGATTCATTAAAAGTTTCTTTTAGTGCTTCAGTCACGAAAAATTCATCTTGAATATTTATTTCTTGGAGTAATAGATAAAGTATAAATTGATCAAAGCACAACCAAATGATGAAATTATTCTTATGAAATGAAACTAAATCTAGTATATATTTTTTATCTTGTTCTCTTCCTTCATATTAAAATAATCCCTCAAAATTTGGAAAAATATCTTCAAATAAAAATTTATTATTTTACCTTCATTTTTTATGAATTGATGGTATTTTAACACCTCACTAATTTATGGTTATGGGGTTATTATCCTTCTCATGACCATGTTCTACATTATCCCTTGTATTTTATTTTTCTCCCCCATGTATATATTTTATCTTCCAAACAATGTTATCTATATATAGTAACCAAATTATGTGTTATTTTAGGTAACCCTTTGGTTTCCCACTTCCCCTATTTAAAAAAATTATTATCCTCTTGAATGATGTGGGTTTTCAACAAATGTATTTTCAAATATTTGACCTTTAATGACTAAGATAAAATCATGAGGACTCAATTTATTTAAGGTGGAGAATGTAGAAATATGAAAATTTAGTTTAGAAGAATATTATTCTCAATAGCATGCTAAACATGCAACACCAAACTTTATGTGAATTCAGATATACTATAAAAATATTACTATTTAAATGTTGCCATAAAAACATAGTTTTTTAATTAGAGGATATGAATAATATTAACAATATTATGAAATATATATATAATTTTCCTACTCAATAAAAATTTATTGATTAATTATTCAGATGTAAGTATACAGATTTTAGTAATGTCATTTTATGATTATAAAAATATGTTTTCTTCAAAAATGATTTTTATGGAATTTTGTGTGCATATATTATAAATAATTTCTACCAATTTTCTGAATTTAAAAAGGATATAATTTATTAAATAATCATATCAAAATTATCTTTGGGTAATATTTTGGTAATTTTCTAAAAAAGTTTATTTTTGGGTGAATATTAAAAATACCGATTTTTAAATAACACTATATTTTATTTTTGATTATTTTTAAAGAAAATTTTTGATTTTTATTATATTTAAAATTTAATTAGTTTGTTGTTTGTAAACATTATTCAATTTATAACATTTGGATCAATATTATACTTCATCTTGGTATAAAAATACATTTAGACTTAAAAGGTATTTTTCATAAAACAATTTTCATTGTGTTTTGTGTTTTGATATTAAATTAATTTCTACTATTTCAAGAGATTTAATCTTGAAAATTGGATTCCATATTTGGAAAAATAATTTCCAAATTTATTAATGAGTCCAATTTTTTCCATTATTAATAGTAACTATGGTAAATATTTATAACCACAATTAATAGTAAATCAGGCTAATTAAGGATAAAACAAATGTGAAATTACTTTAAAATATACCAAACACTTGAATTTAAACTATTTTATGAGTTTAGTTATTTAATAATCATATAATTTTCTAATTTATGGACACTTAGATCATTTTTTCTTTTATAATGACCAATATAATATTTTAAGCAAAGAAAAATACAAAATAACACTCGTACCTTTAAATTTATCTTATATCATCGCATAGAGATAAAAATAATATGTGAATAAATATTAAAGTATATTTTGATAATAATTATATTATTTTCATTTTGGGAATTTATTTATAATTTTTAGTTATTATATAATTACCTTAAATTCTTATAAAATACTGACATGGTGGTTGTGTAAGCAGTGGAAAAATCAAAGTAAATAATTTTAAAAACATTAAAAGTAATGTATTTTGGATGAATTATGGTTCCAAAATAATTTTATAGTTAATAATATTGTATTATTTATTATTAAATTTATTATATTTTAATTTCATTATTGTCTTGATATTTTTATAGTAAAATTTTGTGAGTAGTTCTTAAAATAAATTTAATAGTGTTTTATATTAAATAATGTTTTATTAAATTATCTAAAAATCAAAATTATATTTTAAGATAACAATTAGGATGATAAATGGTCTAAAATTTCATCTCTGGTCCATTTATTAGAAAATTGTATTTCAACTATATTATATCGTAGATTTAAAATTATGCCCACATGGTTCCACTTTCACATGAAAATTAATTTATTATATTTAAATATTTATAGTAATTTATTGTGTGTCATTTACACCACCATAATAGGACACCACTTATCCTCTATTATTTAAAGTACCCTCATCCACTTTTCTCAAAATAATATGAAAAAAAACTTTTCTAAACATCATTATCAAAGTTATATAGGTTCTTTTATTTCCAAAATACCATCCCTATGGTCCTTAAGGGGAGATCTAAAAGATTTCTTTCAAATAAGAGGTAATTATCTTCACTGAAAACTTTCATTTTTTATCCCTCTTTTACCACCTTATATTATTTCCAAAACATTCCAATATAACAAAATCAGTACCTCCCACATAATAAGATGTTGTTTTTTGATTGAATAATATTTATTCATCATCTTTTACATCAAATGTGAAACAAATCCATCACTCATGTGTATGATGGACTACTGACTGTAAATTAAATTTTATTTCAAAATAACTTTTGAGGAAATAGTAGGAAACCCAGTACAAGAAATTGCATAGATCAAGACTACAAGGAACTACCCCTCCCCAACAACTACATAGATATGTTAAGAATCCACCTCACATGACCGCTTAGCCAGTTGTCCCATGCAGAATTAAACGAGCCTAGTACTGATGGAAAATCCATACCCTCTCATTCATCCAAATCTAAATGGTCATGCACAGATGAAAGCTTCCTGCTCTGTAATGTATGATGGACCTTCAACTTACAAACTGATGTAATTTTTTTCCATAACTACATCACAAGGATTGTAATTATGATGAAATTAATAAATATATATGATACTTATAACATGATTTTTATTATGTGGTTATAACATATAATTTACCTAATTCCCCTTCTAATTGTTAAAAAATTATAATGTCACTTGTGTGTTTGTGTAGATTATCACCTCCATAAAGCGATGTGATTCATTTTACATGACTACTTTTCAGGGATGAAAATAAATATTTATAAAATGAATCTATATGATATTTATATCATGATTAAAAATTTTTATATTATGGAACCATGCTCAAAAATTAATAATTGAAACTTCAAAACCAAAACTGACATAAAAAATAAAATAGTTAACACTCGAAAACAATGATTTTAATAAATAATTATTAATAAACTGGTGTTAAAATGTTTGAAGTGGATCATATATGATTCTATAAGTATGTATATGGTTCTATTAAAGAATTATAATATAATTGAATTTATTATACAGGAGGTTTAAAGAACATATGAGTCAAGTAGGAGCTGAGTTAAGGGTTCTTCATCACAATATTGTTTTTTGGAGACATATTTGATGTTATGCACCAATTTATGTTTATAGGTTATATATATTACCACGTTTATAAGTTATATCATGGATCCTTTATAATATGTTAATTTACAACTCAAATGATTTTATCCAAGGGGTTTTGATTTGAATGTTACAAAAGTGGTAAGGGTTTATTTCACAATCTCATCATTATTCATGATTGTTTATGTTTAAGTTTACATTGGGGGAATTAAATGATATTTCTCTCTTAAAACCAATAATTTTTATCCTATTCTAATTATTTATTTATTTTCAAGTATTAGCTCTATTTGTACCTTATTTTGGAACATAAAAAGACTATGATAATTTTTTAAAGGAAAACAGACTTTGTTTTCTTTCAATTTGGTCAGGAATCATTTTCTTCCATTTATATATGTTCTTTAAAATCATTTCAAGAATGTTTTCAATATTCTCCAATGACTTATTAAATACATTTTTACCCGTGTTTTACTTTCTATAAAAGAAATTAAAGGAATCTTCTTATCATTTTCCAAACAAGGTACTTTTTACTAAAGGTTTGAATGAAATATTTTTTAAATGTACACCACAAGAATAAATTTTCTCACCATCATGAATACTCTTTACTTTGAACTTCCTTTACAAGTTTTCATAATTCCTTCAAAAGAAGATGTTTTTCCTAATATTTTGGAAATTTTTAGATTTTAAATTAGTGATATCAAAATGAAAACTATATTTTCTTCAAGAAATATCACAATGATTTTTTAAAATTATTTTCATCTATATTAACATCCTCTAGTAAATATTATTCTTTTAAAAGGTTATACTCTAATGATAACATCCACCATATTTCTATGGATGGATTATTATGAGTCTGAATGGGGAAAGTGTAACGACCCTAGTATTGATAGAATAATACTTTTTCTTTACAATTAATATTTATAAATAAGATATTAATTTTACATTAAATGGTATTATTTTTACGATATCACACTCAACACACAACAATGGGTTTCTCTAAAATCTAACTTTTCACACAACATTGAGTTATATTGAAGAATAATAAAATAATATTATTAATATTTTAAATAGTAGTTAACACCTAGCCATTGGGATGGTGAGAATAAATAGTATCAACTGAATTTTTAAATATGGTTTACACATTTTATAAATAATGTTTCATTGGTTACCAAATTTATTAGAAATGGAAATAAAAACCAATTGAATATAAAGGATATGTTTTTATAAAGACCTATTTAAAAAGAGAATAATTGGGTTTATAAAATCATTTCACTCTTTATGAATTTTTATGAAAAATATGTGTTATATATTCAATGAAATGTTTTAAATTCATATTATATGTTTTCAAGATATGATATAAGAACAAATTCAATTTTTTAGATAAAAGAAGTATTTTTCTAAAAATACAGTTTTACCTCCTTTTGATGGAGAACCCGTTTTAAATTTAGTTTTTGATACATTTATATGTTTTATTTGAAAAAATAAACTTTTTATTTAGAATCTATAAAAAATTACTTCGGATGAATTTTGGATATTTTTCTAATAACTATCACGTATTGGTGAATAGTAAAAATACGCTATATTTTAATTAAAAACAACTTTTTACCTAAAGATAAATTATATAGTAATATCATATTATTTTATAGTTTTAAAGTATAAATATAATATATTTTTATAATTTAATCCAATTTTGTTCATTGGAAGTAATTTATCTTTAAAATTAGACATAAACACATGTCAATCTTTTTATAGTTATTACTTCTTAAAAACCCACTTTTTGGTTTTGACAACGGGAATTAATTTTGAATTAATTACTAAAAACTTCTATGTTTTTAATTTGGAAAACATTATTCCATATTTGTAATCATAAGGTTCATATTTGGTGAAAATGTACCTTTTATTTTTTGGACATTATGAATAGTAACTTCTGTAATTATTTTATTTACCATGGTTAAAGGGTAAATCTGGTAAATAAGGGTAAAAAATAATATTATAATCATATTAAACTACCCTAACATGTGTCCTAATCTTATTGGATGATATATTTTGTACCATGGTCATCCTTGGATCGATTTTGGGACCCCATGGATATACGACCCCAATATTTCATAGTAAGTTATTTTCCTTAAAGAAATTCAATAGCTTGTGTTACACGCAACACCAAGTTCGAGGACACCACGACTTACCAATTTAGCTGTTCAAAATGAGGTTATGAATAGTATTAATTAAATTTTGAATTTTATATAATCCATATAATTTTAACATTCAGATTATGTGTTTCTTAGACATAATATGTGAACAAATTCAATTTTTCAGATAAAAGAAGTATTTTTCAAAAAAAATACAATTTTAATGCATTTTAATGGAAAACCCTTTTTAAATATACTATTTCACATTTTTATATATTCAATTTTACAAAATAAACTTCTTCTTTAGAATCAGGGTATAAAAATTTAGTTTGGATAAATTTACGGTGCTTTTCGGATAACTTTTATATTTTGATGAATAGTGAAAAATACTAAATTTTAATTGAAATCTATTTTTTTAATAAAAATAATTTATAGTATTAATTTAAACATTTGAATGGTTTTTAAGTATAATTAGATTATATTTTTATCATTTAATCCAATGTTGGTCATTGGAAGTAATTTTACATTTAAATTGGACATAAATACATATCAATCTTTTGATAGTTTTTACTTCTCAAAAACCCCCATTCTGGTTTTGAAAACGGGAATATTATTAAATTACTTAATACAACTTATATGTTTTGAATTTTTTAAAATAGACATCATTTTTTAATTTGGAATATCAAAATTATCTTTAGGTGAATTTTTAGTATTTTTCTAAAAACTTTCAATTTTTGATGAATAGTGAAAAACATTGTGTTGTTGTTTAAAGCCAACTTTTTATTTAAATAAATATTTTTAATTTAAATTTATTTTAAAGTCAAAAAAGATACATAATACATATATTATTACAATTTAATTCATTGAATTCATTTTATAATAACATTAGATAAATAAAAAATTTGAACTTTTTATCGTCTTTTCCGATCTTCTAGGCACATTTGCAAATTTGCATAAAACACAATTTTTCCACTTTTGTGAACTGAATTTAAAAATTCTGAGAGAAATAGTTGACATCAGTAAGTAAAATAAGGTTCAATAGGATGAAAATAATTTTTGGTGAATAGTAACTTTTGAATTTTATTTACCACTGTTAAAAGTAAATAAGGTAATTAAAGGTAAAAATGATATTATAATTACCCTAAAACATGTCCTAATTCTATTGGATTAGTTTATTTCAACCAAAATCAACCTTAGGGAAAAACTATGATCCTTTTTTATCCACTTGTATTAGATTAGGACATTTATTATATTTTATTTAAAGAAGAGTTAAAAGTATTAAACTCAAAATTGAATAACAAAAACATTTTTAATATAGGGTTATACATAAGATAAATTCAACTATAAATATTAATTATAAAAATAAATATATTTCCCACATCATGTTATTTTATTTATAATTTTTAGGTATTAGATAATTAAATTTATTTATGACACAATGATGATGTAGTAATTACCTTATTAATGAAAGACTAAAATAATCGATGTTATAAATATTAAAATAAATGTAAATTGAAACTTTTTATTCCATAAAATAATTTTATTGTTTACTATGACATTTTAGGGTTGATTAAATGTATTTTATTTTAAGAAATATGATTTTTATGACTTTCACAAAAACCAAATACTAAATAGTTTTAAAATTTACATAAATGAGTTTTTAAAAACAAATACTATTTTATTAAATTATATAATAGTCTAAAAATATAAGGTTCATAAAAAAGACTTATATAATGATATATATGTCATTAATGAACCACTTGAAGTTATCTTGTCATTTTATAGTAAGTTTATTAACCATGTAATATAAAAATACAAGAAGACATGTTAAATGTTAAACTATTTAACTAAGAGTTAAATCTAGAAGATAAGGTTAATATCATGACCTAAACATGTCTAAAACCTATTGGTTGATCATATTTTGACCCATTACCACCTTATCCTTGAAATAAATCCATTTGGAGCCATTAGAAACCGAAAATGATTTTATAATAAAATAATATTTCAAGCTTTTCCTAAAGTGACCCTCATCTCTCTTATAAAAGGGTATTTCCCCTTCTCTTAATTTCACACCTCCAAAGCATTTTGTCTCAGAAAACCCCTAATCAAATATCCTTCCAACTACCCTCACTTCATCATAGATTCCTTATTTGGATCATAAATCTAGCCTAAGAAGCCCTTTTGATCAAATCAAACGAAGCACCCAAAGAAGAGATGATTATTTCATCACCTCTTTCAAGGTTCTTTTCTTCTTCCAATTCTTCTTTATTTTTAGTTCCATACCAAAATAATAAATCCAGTACATTATATATATTTTGATGTTATTATAAATATGGTACAACCATATTCATTATTCTATCCACCCTATGAATGATTAAGTCACCATACGTGCTTATGTACAGCTTACCATCTCCACGTCGTGGTGTAGTTTGTTATTCAACACTTCATTATTTGGATGGGTATAATAATGAGTATAATTGACATAAATAATAAATATAACATTTCAATTATTCTGTATATATATAATATACCATCCAATTACATATGATTTTACCATCAACAGAATGATATTGTCGCTCGTGCGTACGTATGCTTTACCGTCTCCACGATGCGATGAGATTTCAGTCCCCATCGTAACCATTCAAGAATAATTTTCATTTTATGATTAAATTTTTTTAAGAACTTAATATAATTCTATATATGAATAAAATACATCATATCCATGAAAAACATGACTTAAATAACAAAATATATAAAGGAAAACAAATCAGTTTACACCCCAAACAATGATACTACTGAAATATTATTAAAAACAATATTAGAGGATCATATATGATATCATATTTATGTATATAGTTCTTTTATAATTTAATAAAAATGATTTATCCATTATATAGAAGGTTAAAATTACCCTGTACTAAAATAAAGTATAAGGTAAAGGGTTTTCATCACACTTTTTATTCCCGTGATATTCATGCTATATTTGCCACTATTTACTTTTTTGTGGTGTATGTATTGCCCATGATTGTATTATATGAATAATATACTTTAATTTATGGGTATTTACATCTTCATTCTATGATACTTCTTTCATGAGGTGTATTTTTTGTAAGTTACCAAATCGGTAAGTATATTTCTTATTTTAATTTCCACTCATTGGGTTTTAGGAAAACTTCATTGATTGTTTTACTCACAGATTATGTGTGAAATCACTATTTATTTATTTATGTAGTAATTTACACTCCAATATATGTGGATATACGTTTGATACACATAATCACTCAATTTATAAATTCTCAAGTCATCGATATGAATTTGATAAGAGTAATCTTAAATCAATTTCCATTCATTGAGTTAAAAATTCAAGTCATTGGTGTTGTTTTTACAAGAATATGTGTAAATGTACTCTGATTGATTTACATTGAATATAAAATCATATTGAGTGTATTTATATTTTTCACACATAATTAAGTCATTTATTTACACTTAACCTAAGGATATAGTCTTTATAATGTATTTTATCTCAATTTATATTCCATTGAGACTTCTTTGTTGTTATGCACCAATTAAATTTTATATGGTGTATATACTATACTTTGACATAGTATATCATGAATCCATTAATTCTCATGATAATATAATGTTTTCATTACCTAAACTATTTTTAATCAATCATCTCTCATTTGGTTAGGAACTCTAACTAAAATATCATTTTAAATGTTTTAAATATTTATTCATCTAAATCTTTCTCATTAATGTCCATGTTTTAAAAATTGTTTTAAGGATTTATTTATATGTGCATGAATGTTTTAAAATTAAAATTCCTTTTAAAAGTTTTAAAGTGGTATGGGACACTTTGATTCAAAAATATCTTTTAAACTGTTTCTTGATAAATAGTGATACTTTTAAATGTTTCCAAGAAAAAGGGGATATTTCTCTCAAATAGTTTTACTGATTATTTTCATCTATGCAAATATCCTTCATTATTCTTAAATGAGGTTTATTTATTAAAATAAAATCTTTCATATTGTATTTAATGAGTTATGTTTTACTGTGGATGTAATATTTTTATACCATTTATGGTTTGTGGTTAAAGTATTAACATTTTGTATGCTAGTTTTAATAAAAATGTTTATGTTATGTTTCAACCTTTTTATATAAGGAATGAATTGGACATAGTAAGTGATGGGAGGGGCCTACTATATCACCTTGATGCATCGGTAGGTCTCATGAGAAAACTAGTTTCTTAGCACAAGGCCTTGACACAATATTTATTTGTAGTCTTGGCATGAGTCTTTGACTATGTGGTTATGATGTCTGGCATTATGCATTCCATCATTATGAAATTAGCTATTTATATTACATGTGATTATTTGACTAGTAGAATATCTATGTGAATAATTAAATGGAATTATTTGATTTATCATTGCCATATTATGATGAAGTTTAATTTTAAAAGGCTTGGGTTTTAGTTTTATACATTTTCTTAAATGTTTATGTTTTCTTATGATAGTTTCCACTATATTTATTATCCTTACTGAGCATCTAAGCTCACCCCTTTCTTATGTTTTATTTTCTCAGGACGCCAAGAAGTGTATTATGTTTTATATAGAGGTTTAATCTAGGATAATAATGTAATTCTCAAAGTATTATCTATTTTGTGTTTTAAGTTAGAAATTATAATGTGAAGTTCATATATGTAATCTATTTTCCAAGACTCTTAAACTGATTGGTCCTTCAGGACTAGATTCATTAAAATTATTCCAAAGTTATGTAATAATGCACCAAATTTAGGTAACTAGGTTTTGGGAATTAAAGTTAGTATCAGAGAAAGTTTAGTACAAACCTTGGAAACTAGATTTAGCAAAACTTTGATTATAGAACATTACCCTAAGATAGACTTTTAAGATTAGTATAGAAGAACTTCCTAGAATTTTGGTAATGTAGAAATTTTGTGAATTTTCCATGAAATACATCCATGTCCAGATACGAGTAGGTAGAGGCGGCTCTAGCACAGATGTATCTAGGGGTAAACCCCTAAAACACTACTTTGAGCTAGACTCGAACGGGAACTGGTGTATGACAACGAGCCTTGTTGCACTCTTGGTTTTGACACTCCCGGGGGATATGCTTAGGATAATTTATGTTTTCTTTACAAACTGATTTGAATTATTTTAATATAAGATTAGAATAAATAACCTTGGTTAATCCTAAGGTGCTTTAGATTAAAAATAATGTGTTATGATATTCTCTAAAAGATTTTATGACTATTGTTACTAACACTATGCTTTCTTGTTTTTGTCAATGGATGGATTCCTAGGAAGTCATAGTAACATTGAAAATGATGTACAAGGTGGGAACTATGGTGTAAATGAGAAACTAAATGCAATGTTGATAGGTGTAAAAGATATAGTGTTCATGCCGAAGTAGGTTTTCAAAAATATGATCAACAATATATACATTAACCAACTCCCAAACTCAACAAATAAGATAAATGAGTAGAATGATAAGCGCTCCAGTAGTGAAGATTGTTGAGAAAAGAAAGATCAATATTCATCATGCAGGAAATGTGTATGGAGACACCTAGTAAAGTGTCTCAATGGAAAAAAATTCATTATGTGTGGGTAATAAGGACAAAAAGTAAAGAATTGCTGAGAAAAAAATGAAGAGTTCTATGGATGAAAATAAAAATGATCCTAAGAATCCATTTACAGTTATTTTCCATACATGTAGGGGATATGGACATTACCTGAGTCAATGCCTTATTCTATAGGCTAACCACTAGGTGAACAAAGAACCTATGTTGAAATAAATGGATGGTAAAATGTTTAAAAGTATTAATTCTCTTTGTTGATGGTAATACATTGAATACATTTCTATTATATGTATAACCCTATAGTTTTTTTGTGTGAAAATTCAATTTGAGGAAGAATTATCTTTTCTTTCATGGATATAGTTATAAAGAACTATTTGGGTATATATGATCCTTGAATTTGTGGTAATTACAGGTTTTTAATTTTTGGGATGAAAATTCAAGGTATGAGATAACATTTGTGGTCAAATTATTTTATCATTATTTTGAGGAATTTAACTCATTTTGGTAATGTTATAAAATATAGTTTTTAAAAAAGTACAACACGGAGACTATTTGACAACCCATCGTACCGGACAAAGCTGCGGGAATCGAACCCACAACTAAAGTGCGACTGTGATTTATTGCCTATCACTAGACTATGTGAAGTCCCTAGTTAGTGTGACTAATTTATTTTAGTTATATGATTTTATTGATCAATAATAAGTTTATTTGGGATCTTATGTTTTATCAAATGGATATCCTTAGTATAGGAAAGTGATTTGGTGATTAGGTGATAAATGTTATTTTGGAAGACGTTCGCTCTGTTGGGAACACTATATGGCTAAGAAAAATAGAATACTATGTGATTTCATTTGAGGAGTAATGGTGGATTTTTATTTTGGAAGAATCTATGTTTTTTATAGAGATTCAAGTTATTAATGGAAATTATTAACCTATCATAGATAATATGTGATTAGGTTAATTAATTTTAATTATGGGACTTTAAGAGTGGATGATGTTTTTTAGAGATAAATGTCCATATTTATCATGGAAAACTATGTGATCAAATCCTTCTAAATTTTGGGATTCAAAATTATTTTCAATTATTCTGAAGAATTTTAAGGACAGTTGTTTGTTGAATATTCTTTGTTGAACTTTGGGTATGGTTTTTTTAATTTTTGAGATTAAGATTAGTATTTATTTCTATAAAGGACTATCAATTTTTGGGATCATATGATCTTGTAATGACCATTTTGGTTTTGGTTAATCTTTAAATACAATGGAAATATATAGTTCATCCTTTGTGAATTATGTGATTCTCTAGAAATTTATTCTAACGCTTCAAGTGTGACCAAGTCATCTTGAATACTAATCATTCGGAGAAAATATGATTTAGTGGTATAAATTTATTAAAGGATTAAACTCTACTTAAAAAGTAACTATATCTCTTTATGTTCTTATTCAATCTCATAAATAAATTCCTCAACTTTAATAAATGTAAATTAAAACAAAAAATATTGTCCATTTACTTTTCCAACTGGGAAACTAATGACCGTTTAACCCATCACAAGATTGTGGTTTTCTTGTTGTTAAATTTATCCAGATCATGTTTTCTATCACTCTCCATCAGTACTTGACATTTATTTTATCTTCTATATCCATTTTTTATTACAAGGAATCCTAGTATGGGTTATCTCGGGTGACCTTTGTACTTCTCTTTCTTTCTTTTAAAGTGATAGTTTTATTGAATCTTTTTCTGATGTGGGACTTTCAATGAATTTCCCAAGCCCAATTTTAAAATTGTGAGGATGAAATTTCAAAATGGGGGGAAGAATGTAACACCCCAAGATTCCATCGTAAGTTATTTTCTTTAAAATAATTCAATAGTTTGCGCTACACACAACACCAAGTTCGAGCACACCACGACTTACCAAGCTAGCTGTTCAAAACGCAGTTATGAATAGTATTAACTTCATTTTGAATTTTATACACTCCATATATTTTTAAAATCCATATTATGTGTTTCTTAGACATAATATAAGAACAAATTCAATTTTTCAGATAAAAGAAGTATTTTTTTAAAAATGCAATTTTACAGCATTTTAATAAAGAACCCTTTTTAAATCCTATATTTGACACTTTTACATATTCAATTTGTCAAAATAAATTTCTTATTTAGAATTGGAACATAAAATTTTAGTTTGGATAAATTTACGAAGCTTTTTTGATAACTTTCATATTTTGATGAACAGTGAAAAATACTAAATTTTAATTGAAAACAACTTGTTTTTACTTCTCAAAAACTCACTTTCTAGTTTTGACAATGGAAATACTTTTTAAATTAATTAAGCCAAATTATATGTTTTTAATTGGGTAAAATAGACATCATTTTTGAATTTGAAATATCAAAATTAGCTTTGGGTGAATTTTTGGTATTTTTATAAAAATATTCAATTTTTGAGGAATAGTGAAAACACTGCGTTATTGTTTAAATCCAGCTTTTTATTTAAATAAATATTTTTAATTTAAATTTATTTTAAAGTAAAAATACATAAACAATACCTATATTTTTCAAATTTAATTCATTTAAGTCATTAAATAATAATATTAGATATATAAAACTTTATTGAACTTTTTACTGTCTTTACCCACCTTCTAGGCACATTTGAAAATTTTCCTAAAACATAATTTTAACACTTTTGTGAATTGAATTTCAAATATCTGAGAGACATAGGTTACATCAATAAGTAAAATGTGGTTCAATATGATAAAAATAAATTTTGGTGAATAATAACTTTTGAATTTTATTTACCACGATTAAAAGTAAATAGGGTAATTAAAGGTAAAAATTATATTATAATTACCCTAACACATGTTATAATTATATTGGATAACTGTATTTCAACGAAAATCAACCTTAGGAAAAAATATGATACTTTTTTATCCACTAGGATTAGATTAGTACAATTATTATATTTTATTTAAAGAAGAGTTAAAAGTGTTAAATTCAGTGTTTAATAACTAAAAAATTTTTAATATAAGGTTATACAAAATAGAAGTTAAACTATAAATATTAATTATAAATCTAAATATATTTCCCACATCATGGTATTTGTTTTATATTTTTTAGACATTAAATAATTAAATTTATTAATGATACAATGATGATGTTGTAATTACCTTATTAATGAAAGACTAAAATAATTCATGTTATTAATTTTAAAATAAATGTAAACTGAAACTTTTGATGCCATAAATGAATTTTATAGGTCAATATGACATGTTAGGGTTGATTAAATGTATTTTTCTCTAAGAAATAAGATTTTTATGACTTTCACAAAAACCAAATTTAAATAGTTTTAAAATTGACATAAATGAGTTTTTAAAACAAATACTATTTTATTAAATTATATAGTGGTCATAAAAATATAAGGTTTGGAAAAAAGACTTATATAATGATATATATGTCATTAATGAACCACTTTAGGTTCAAATATCATTTTATAGTACATTTATTAACCATGTAATATAAAAATACAAGAAGACATGTTAAATGTTAAACTATTTAACTAAGAGTTAAATCTAAAAGATAAGGTTAATATGGTGACCTAAACTTGTCTAAAACCTATTAGTTGAGAGTTTTTAGACCTATCCCCACCTTATCCTATAAATAAATCCATTTTTATCCATTATAAACCGAAATTTATTTTATAACAAAATAATATTTCAAGATTTTCCTAAAGTGACCCTCACCTCTCTTATAAAAGGATACTTCCCCTTCTCTTAATTTCACACCTCCAAACCCTTTTGGTTTGGCAAAACCCTACTCAAATATCCTACCAACTACCCCCAATTAATCCTAGATTCCTTAATTTGATCACTAATCCAACCTAAGTATCCCTTTTGATCAAATCAAAAAGAAGCACCCAAAGAAGAGGTAATTATTTCATCACCTCTTTCAAGGTTCTTTTCTTCTTCCACTTCCTCTATCTTTGTTGTTTCCATACCAAAATAATAAATACAGTACCTTATACATACTATGATATTATTATAAATATGGTACAATCATATTTCTTATCCTATCCATCCTATGAATGAAAACGTCACCATACGTGTGTGTGTGTGTACGGCTTACCATCTCCACGTCGTGGTGTAGTTTGTTATTCAAAACTTCATTATTTGCATGGGTATAATAATGAGAATAATTGATGTAATTAATAAACATAAAATTTAAATGATTATTTATATATATAATATACCATCCAATTACATACGATTTCACCACCAATAGAATGATATTGTCACTCGTGCGTACGTACGGCTTACCATCTCCACGACACGATGAGATTTCATTCCCCATCGTAACCATTCAAGAATAATTTTCATTTTATGATTAAAAAATAAATTTTAAGAATTTAATATAATTATTTATATGAATGAAATACATCCTATCCATGACAAAAATTACTTATGTAACAAAACATATAAAGGAAAAGGAATCAGTTTACACCCGAAATAATGATACTACAGAAATACTATTAACAAAACAATATTAGAGGATCATATATCATATCACATTTATGTATATGGTTCTTTTATAATTTAATAAAAATGATTTAACCATTATACAAGAGGTTATAATTACCCTTTACTAAAGTAAATTATAAGGTAAGGGGTTTTCATCTCACTTTTTATTCCCGTGAGATTCTTGTTATATTTTCCACTCTTTCCTTTTGTGTGGTGTATGTACTTCCCCTGATTATATTATTTGTGTAATATAATTTAATATAAGGGTATCTAAATCTTCATTGAATTATATTTCTTTCATGGGGTGTATATTTCGTAAGTTACCAAATCAGTAAGGGAATTTCCAATTTCAATTTTCACTCATTGGGATTTACGAAAAATTCATTGATTATTTTACTCCAATATTATGTGTGAAATAACTATTTATTTATTTATTTAGAAATTTATACTCCCCTTTGTGTGGATGTACTTTTTATACACATAATCACTCAGTTGATAAATTCTGAAGTCATCGATATGAACTTTATAACAGTAATCTTAACTCAATTTCCATTAATTCAGTTAAACATCCAAGTCATTGGTGTTGTTTTTACAGGAATATGTGTGAATGTACTATAATTTATTTACACTAAATATACAATCATATTAAGTGTATTTATATTTTTCACATATAATTATGTTATTTATTTATCCTTAACCTAATAATATTATCTTTATAAGGGATTTCATCTCAATTTACATTTCATTGAGACTTCTTTTTTGGTATGCACCAATTCACTTATATATGGTGTGTATACTGTACTTTGAGATAGTATATCCTGAATCCCTTTATTCTCATGATATTATAATTTTTTTATTACCTCAATTATTTTTATTCAAGCATCTATCATTTGGTTAGAAACTCTAACTAATATATCATTTTAAATGTTTTAAATATTTATTCATCTAAATATTTTTCATTACTATCCATGTTGTAAAAATGGTTTTAAGGATTTATTTATATGGACATGAATGTTTTAAAATTAAAATTCCTTTTAAAAGTTTCCAAGTGGTATGAGATACTTTGATTCAAAAATCTTTTTTAAACGGCTTCTTGATAAATAGTGATACTTTTAAATGTTTCCAAGAAAAAGGGGATATTTCTCTCAAATGGTTTTACTGATTATTTTCATTTATGTCAATACCCTTCATTATTCTTGATTGAGGTTGATTTATTATAATACAATATTCCATATTTTATTGAATGAGTTATCTTTGAATGTGGATGTGCTATTTTTATACCGTTTGTGGTTTGTGGTTAAAGTATTAACATTTTTTATGTTAGTTTTAATACGAATTTTTTATGTTACGTTTCAACCTTTTCATATGAGGAATGCATTGGATGTAGTAAGTGATGGTTGGGGCTCGATATATCCCCTAGATGCATCGGTAGGTCTCATGAGACAAACTAGTGTCTTTGAAAAATTCCTTGACAAAATTCCTTGGCAAAATATTTATTTGTAGTCTTGTCACGAGGAATTGACTATGTGGTTATGATGTTTGGCATTATGCATTCCATCATTATGAAATTAGTTATTGATATTACATGTGATTATTAGACTAGTATAATATCCATGTAAATAAGTAAATGGAATTATTTGATTTATCATTTCTATATTATGCTAATGTTTAAGTTTAAGAGGCTTGTGTTTTAGTCTTATACATTGCCTTAAATGTTCATGTTTACTTTTTATAGTTTCTGCTATATTGTTTATCCCTAATGAGAATCTTAGCTCACCCCTTTATTATGTTTTATTTTCTCAGGATTCAAAGAATTATATTATGTTTTATATACAGGTTTAATCTAGAACAATAATGTAATTCTCATGGGATTATCTATGTTGTATTTTAAGTTAGAAATTGTAATGTGAAGTTCATATATGTAATCTATTTTCCATGACTGATAAATTGATCGGCCCTTCTGGACTTGATTACTTGTAATCATGTCAATGTTATGTAATAATTTACCTACTATAGTTAACTAGGGTCAGGGTATCATAATGGAGCTACTTGGGTGTGAAAATGACATTTTATAAGAGTTAATTTAAAGTAAAGAAAAATATAACATAAACATTTATCTTTTACTAAAACAATTTTTATATGAGTTTATATAAGTGATCCCATATACTATAAATATTCATTAGAAATATAAAATTATTTCCTATATCATGATATTTTATTTATAATTTTTAAACATTAAATAAATAAATTTAATTATGACACAATGATGATGCAGTGATTTCTTCATTAATAAAGGATTCAAATAAATGAAATTATAAATGTTTAAATAATGTTAATTTGGTTATTTTGATGTCATATACAAATTTTATGGATTATATTGACATATTAGGATTTATTTAATTCCTTTGGATCAAAGGAATCAAGTTTTTATGAATTTGTAAAAAAAAAGTCAAGATGAATAGAGTCCAAAATTGACATAATTCATAACTTAAAATATAAGATAGTTTATTAAATGATATTAAATTAAAGAAATATAAGATTCATAGAAATGGTTATGATAAATATAAAATTTTAGTAATTACTCTTTCTTTGGACATTTTTTATTCTTTGGTAACTATTTTGATTCTTTGAGTGTTGAATGCTTGATACAACAGTAAGAGTAAAAAGGGTTAAATAAAAAATATAAGGATTAAAAAATATCCAAAACCTTTCTAATTACTATTGGATGATTTTATTTCCACTTATATTCATATAATATTATAAATAACTAAATTTTGAATCATTTTTAATTGAAATAGAATTTTACAATAAATTAATATTTGTAGACTTTCCAAAAGTGCCCCTCCTCCCTCTTATAAAAGGCCACCACGTCTACCCATTTAAGAACACCTCTCAAGCCCCTTGTCTCATCAAAATTCTGATAAAATAAGACCCCAACATCCATCCCTTACTCCTATAATCCTTACCTTGGTCATAAGGAAATTCAAGAAAGCCTTTTGGCTCAAATCAAAGGGAGTTACACATTTTAAGAGGTAGTGTCTTCTCTAAAGTTCCTTTCCATTATTTTACTTCTTAAATCCCTATTATATTCTTATTCATTGATAACATAAAAAACCAGTATCATCAACATACTAGGATGTTTTTATGAGAATTATTCTAACTACACTTATACACACCTCCATCTAATGGATATGAACATACTGTTTTTGTGTATGGCAACCTACTGCCTCACAAAACGAGGATTGTTTAATTTTACCCCACCACCTCCCATGCTAGAAATTATGATGGAACTGTATTTATACATGATATATATTATATTTATATTGTCTCTATGATTATTTATTTTTCATTTACATAATTCCTTTATGCATTCCAAAATGTGTAAATACGATAATTTCATTTCAGGAAGTGCGGACTACCGCCCCCTCAAAGTGATATGACTCGTTCATGACATGCATGGAAAAGTATAAATGATGGAATTAATGAACTCATGTAATGTATATAAAATATGATATTATACATTAATTTTAATATAGATATGTATCAGTTAATTTTCATTCCTTTAAATATGAAAAAGAAATGAAAGTAATGTTCATGCGTACGTACGGCTTACCGTCTCCATGAACGGTGCATTTCATTTATTATCTCCCAATGTTATGGAATGTTATAAAAACATATATAATGGATATATATGATATATATGAAATTTAAATGATGAATAATTTTGTGGATATAATTTACTTTTGACCACATGGACAATTTGTAATTATAACAAGTTAATCTTTGACTCAAGTACCGAACAACGAAAAAACAACTGATATGAACTTGAATAATAATACGATTGTTATAACAAGATAATAAGTGATATAAAAGGAATAATAAACTTTAAAGTGATTATAAAGAAAGTATAAATTAACATAATTTTATTAATCAGGTAGATAAACATCGGACAACAAAATTTGGGCTCAAGGTAAGGGAACCTTTCACCCTTATATTTTAGTTAACCACTTAATTTATGTTATGTATTTAAATTTACATTTTACTAGGTTAGGGTATGTTATTATATATCCTTATTTCTTTCCATTTTATGTCCAAATTATGAGAGACCCTTTTCTCTCTCATCAACTCATTTTCATAATTTTTAAGTGACGCAGTCAGGCTGCCGATTTTTCATAAGGGAACTTCTTAACCCAATTTCTATTCTTTGGGTAAATCTTATACTTATTGATGATGTCGTGCTATGATTATGTGAGAAATAAATTTTGATGCCCTATATTGTATTTATACTTTATTTATGTGTACTTATAGTGAATACACATAATCAATCTATTTTATTAACAAAATGATCTTTTTAATGGAATTTCTAAACTAAATTTCCATTCATTGGGTTTTACGCATATTTCGTTGATTATATTATGCCAAGATTATGTGTGGAATAATTTTTTATTTATTTATGTTATAATTTCCACTTCCATTTGTGATTATATATTATTTCTACACATAATCACCCCATTGATAATATTTTTTTCATTGATACAATCTTTGTAAGGGACTTCATCTCAATCTTCTTTCATTTAGGCCTATTTTGGTTTATAAATGACCTTCCTTTATATAGTGTATAATTATAAATTTTTTCCTTTAATTAAATTCAATAATTTTCAAAATTAATCTTTTTCTACGAAGCATTTTAATGAACAAAAAAAAGAATGTTTCTTTTTAACGTACATGGAGATAACAACCTTTCTACCACCACGAGCATTATTTTATATTTGGATTAATTAACAAGTTGTTATGTTTTTAAAAGGAAAATAAATCCCATATACCCATTTTAAATATTTTGGTATTAAATATGGTTTTGATAATGGATTGATTATGTCAATATATTGAACCGATATCTTGTGATTGCAATGTGGAAATGTTATCTTTTCATTATGCTCGTTTTTTGTGTTGTGATTATGTTATGGTTCTTGGGAATTATTTACATATACATGTGGTTCTATGATAAACTGAGGGAGGGTGAGCCTGAGATAGCTCTCCAATGCCTTGGGTAATGTGACAGAGTTAAACATTAATGTTTCTCCTAAGATATTTAGTGAATATACTATGATGGGTATTCCAAATGTAACTCCAGATGTAACTATGAATGATAAAATTTATGTATGTTATGGATGTCGAAGGTTACCTTTATAATTTATTATTTCTATGAGTTATTCATAAATCTTATGATTTCATGAGGTATGTTAAATATCTTATGTTTTATGATTGAAAAGTATAATTTCTTTGATCTGTATGTATTCATTGACTAACGTTTTATTTCCTTATTTTATACCCCTTACTAAGATTTTTTTGTTCATACCAAGTTTTTGAAATATTTTTCATAGGGTATAAGGAAGGATAAGAGAAAAGAATAATTCTAGAATATTTTTATCAAGAAAATTGTTCTTGTATTATTTAAGGAGATTTATTATTGTGAAAAAATTAGTCAGAGTAGAAGTGTCTACTTTCTAATTTTTGTGATGTAATGTAATATTTATGGACTAATTATCTAAAATTATAAACCTTAAGAGATAATAAATGTGAAATAAAGTAAATTCTTTATCAAAAATCAATATTATGTAATGTTTAAGGTTGGGGCCTTATAGTTGGTATCAGAGGTCGGTTTAGACAACTTTGGAGATTAGGTTGTTTTCTTAAGGGTTAGGGATATGCTTATGGGTTTATAATTTTAAGGTATATTAAAAGTTTAATGCCTTAGAAACCCCTTTTAGGCTTATGTTATTTCATGGAGATTAACTGTATTTTTGGAGACATTAACCTTTGAGTAAATTATGGGTTATTAGTTTTCCGGGTGAAAAATGTGATGTATGAAATATCCTTTGAGGTTAAAACATGTTAAGGTTATTTTTAAGGATTTTATCTAATTTTTTTAATGTTATAATAATTATTCAGTTTTTTAAAAGGTACAAAATGAAGATCATGTGACAACCCATCATGTCGAACAAAGCTGTAGGAATCGAACCCGCAACCGAAGTGCGACTAGGATTTATCACCTACCACTGGACTACGTGAAGTCCATGGTTAATATGACTTATTATTTTTTGTTAAATGATTTTATGGATAAGGAATAAGTTTATTTTGGGAACTTGTGTTTTATCAAATGGATATCCTCAGTATAGGAAAATGTTTTTTTAATTAAGTGATAAATTTTATTTTGGAAGACGTTCTCTCTTTTGGGAAAAATATGTGCCTAAAAAATAGAATACTATTGGATTTAATTCTTGGAGTAATGGTTGAAATATTATTTTTGAAGAATCTATGTTTTTTTTGTGGACATATGGTGATTTTGGTTGTTTATGGAAATGATTAACCTATCATAAAGAATATGTGTCATGTTAATTACTTTTCAGTATGAGACTTTAAGAGTATTCGATGTTATTTGGAGATAAATGTTATGATTTATCGTGGAAGCCTATGTGATCCAATTCTTCTGAGTTTTGGGTTTCAATATTAGTTTGGATTATGTTTAAGAGTTTTAAGGAAAAATTTTTACTGAATGGTCTTTGTTGAACTTTGGTTATTATTTTTTCTACTTTTGAGATTAAGTGCATTATTTATTTTTATAATGGATTATTCTTTTAGGGGGATTATCTGATCTTGTACTAACCATTTTGGTTTTAGTTAATGTCTAAATATAGGGTAAATATATAGTTCATTTTTTTGTATTATGAAATTATCTAGAAGTTTATTCTAGTTCTTTAGGTGTGACCAAGTCATCTTGAATACTCATCATTTAGAGAAAAGATGAGTTTGTGGTAGAAATTTATTTAATGATAAAACTCTACTTGATAAGTAAGTATATTTCCTTATGATCTTAGACTGGGTAGTAATAAAATTATTATACTATATAAAAAAGATCTTTAAGAAAAAAATTATATGCTTTCTTTTATCAACAAACTTTTATGTAGGACCTCGGGACACCCTGAGAGGGGAGGGGTGAATCAGGGTGTCAACTTTTTCTTTTAAACTGATGGATCTTGTTCCCATGTTGGTAGGAACTAGTTTAACATTTATGATGGATATGAGAAGCAATCAAACATTCACTATAAGTCCCCAGCCTTAAACCTTACTTAATATTGAATTAAATGAATAATTCACATTGAGGATCTTTTCAGGTTTAGAGTTTTAGAGAATTAGAACATAACTATTACATCTCAAAAGATTACAAAGTAGACACTTCTACTAAGTTTCCATAATAAAAAAAAACTATTAAAAATAAACATGTCTAGTTCCATTTTTTATATAGCATGACATTCCCTTGATCCCATCCTTGACCTTATTCCACATTAAGTCCTGTGAAAAACATTTCAAAAAAACTTGGGGTGAGCATAAAAAGCTCAGTAAGGTATACGCAAAGAATGAAAACTATTAGTTTTTTCAAACATCAAGTAAACCATGTATACTTTATCAAAGTAATACCTTCACCTTCCTGAAGTAGTAAAAAGTCTTCACTGAATAAAGTATCATTAATTACCTTTTTGTAACCAAAGGATTACTATAAAACCCATATAAAGAACACATAACATATATAACGATAACTTGGGACATAAACATACTAAAGTGGAATAACCATACGGTCGACTTCCACACATATCACTTAATGGAATAGCCATACGGCCAATTTCCATACATACTTAATGGAATAGCCATACGGCCGACTTCCATACCCAATGCATTGGAGGTTATAACGTAATCACCCGTCCTGGTATTAACAGCACAACCCGTCATATGGTTTATCACGTAACCACCAGTCAAACGTCCAAGTACCAATATAAAATCATAAAACATAAAACCAATATAAAAGAATGATAAAATTTCCACATTTAAATCACAATATATCATTTAAATATATTGACATAATATAATCCTTTATCAAAACCATTTTCAATACCAAAATACAGAAAAGATTATATGGTATTTATTTTATTTTAAAAACATTACGGCTTGTTGAGGAAGCCAAAGACCAAATAATACTCGCGGCGGTGGAAAAAGTCGTTGTCACCGCGTACGTTAAAAGAAACATTCCTTTTTTTCATTTTGTAAAATGCTTTATAGAAAAAGATTCCTCTTGTATAAAATTAAAGTCAAAGGGGTTTATACACCGTATAAAATAAAGTTGTGTATAAAACGAAATATGCCTCAATGAAAGGAGATTGAGACGAAGTCCCTTACAAAGATCATTTTTAAATAAAATAGATCTATTATGTGTATTGTCACGACCCGCCCTCGGGGTCCGTGTCGTGACTACCCCAAGCCCGCCTTCCATAGGCCAGGGGCTGGCGACTAGCACCAAGGCGTAAATCCCAGTAAAAAGGGAAGGCATTGCCTTTGAAAAGTAACAAACACCACAGAGTAAGCAAGCGGAAAGTAAACACTAAACAAAGCAGAGTACAACTGAAAGTGCGGAAAAGTAAATGGGCCAGAATACAAACCCAAACTAAAAGTAAAGTACAACTCGAAAGGGAAAACAGCAACTGAAAAGTAAAAGCCGCTACACCGAGCTATCCACTGGAAATCCCACCTGAAGGGTGGGTACAGATAGCTCCTCTGCTCCACGGGTCCCGCCGTCCGCTCCGTGCACGTCCCGCCCAGTGGTCCACCTCCGGGTACCGTCCCGCTCTACAAGCCTCAGCTAAGGTCAACGATGTCCGTCGTCTGCAACCAACACAACGTAGTGCGGGCGAAGCCCGTGCAGGGGTGAGTATAAGCTACTCAGTAGGGACCCCGAGACCCCTGAAGGTCTCTCAAATCCACAAAGGATAAACCACGAAGAGAAGTACAATCACGAAGTAACAACCGACACTGCTTAGGTATATGCCCATACATATACCTAAGTCATCAATTAAAATACGCTCCAACCTCCGAGCCCAAGTACAACTCAGTACACGCAGGAAAGTATACGTATTCCACATAGGAAAGAAAAACATAATCCACACAGGATTGGACAACACAATCCACACAGGAAAGCAACAGGATTCAGCTCACACAGGTATACTTCTTCAAGGACGATAAAGATGATCACTGATCCATCTAAGTCGTCGGACCCACGAAGGATCGATAGGTAACTAACCCCTGCAAAGACCCACACAGGATCGGGCCCACACAGGACCTGTAGGCGCTGGTTCACACAGGACCGCTGAGCGCAGAGACCCACACAGGATCGGACCCACACAGGATCGGTAGCACTGATCCACGTAGGATCGCTGAGTGCTGAAGTCGTCGTCGTCGAATCCACACAGGATCCCTGTACTGTCGTCGTCGCAGTCACAGTAGCAGTCGTAGCAGTAGTAGTCACAGTAACATTCGCAGCAGTAGTAGTCACAGTAACAGTCGCAGCAGTAGTAGTCACAGTAACAGTCGCAGCCAGCACTAGGGTTCCCGCACAAAGCAAGCTCGTTCGGAGGGTCCGCTCCACGAGCCGAGAGGCTGATACATCAACTGTCACGAAGACCAGGGTTGATGTATCCAAAAGTTCTGTATCGTCAACAGGAACTCAACGTAACAGACGGCGCGTCGATCGGACGCCCGGTCTGAGAGTTATTGGCATTTTCGTCTCCGGGGCCCGGTTGGTTTTTAAGGCAAAACCAACCCGACCGTACTCCACCTGCGTCCAAACCTCGGGTGGAGTATGCCAAAAGATTCGTCTCACTAAGAGGGACACAACACAGCTGACGGCACGTCAATCGGACGTCCGTAGCTCAAGATATGAGCGTTTCCGCTCCGAAGGCCCGGTTGGTTTCGTGAACGAACCAACCCGGCCGAACTCAAAGTAAACCGAAACCTTGAGTGCGATATACCGAAACGACCGTCTCGATCCAAGGATCGCGTTTCCGCAGACGGTTCGTCATTCGGAGGTCTGAGGCTCAAGATATGGCCCAAAAACCGATTCTGGTTCGAAACGGGGGGTCCGGGTCCGGGCCGACCCAGCCCGACCCCCCCCCCCCCCCTAGGGCGGCGCGGCGGCGCGGCGAGCCGCGGCGGCTTGGCGGCTGGCGCCGCACGTGGTCGGCACGCGGGGGGCAAGCCCCCGCTGATTTGGGAAGCGGCGCGGCCTTTGTGCCGCGCCTTTGCAACAAAACGGTCCCCGCACGTCGGGGCCGGCTGGAAACAAACCGGGGGGCCGGCTGCCCCCCTCTCTTCAAAGAACCGCCCCCCTCATAATGAGGGGGGTTTTGTGTGTTGGCCGGGGGAATTAATTCCCCCGGTTTAATGCCTTCCGGCCGGCCAGCTGGCCGGCCGGTTTTCTCCAACGGGACCGGAAATTCCGGTCCCCCCTTCGGCTTCCGACGCCGGCGGCCCGGCCGCCGGTCTTCTCTTCCCGCCGCGGCCCGGAACCGGCCGCGGTCTCCTCGTCCCGCCGCGGCCCGGAACCGGCCGCGGTGTTCGTCATCCGGCGCGGTGCGACGGCACCGCGCCCCTTCCCGTGCCTTGATTCCTTTCAACGCGGCGCGACGGCGTCGCGTTCTTGAAGATTCTTCCTCGGTGTGGCGCGACGGCGCCGCGTAAAAAATATTTGCACGATCATCCGCGTGGTGCGACGGCACCACGCCACTTGCTTCCACCCGCAAGAATAAACAAGAACGATGGAGGGGGTTCGGCCGTGTTCGTGCGGTCCGGCCCCCTCACGTTAAAATAATAACGCGACTTTAAATAATTCAAAGCCACACGTTAGACTTGCTAAATTCACGATCAAGAATAAAATAGTTAAACCAAAAAGAAAAACAACAACCCCTACCTCGGGTATAAGGTTCGAAGATTTGTCTACGTTCTGCGGAAGACGACGTCGCGGAGGTCGGGCGTCGCGGTCGTCGTTCGTCAAATCCGTTGACGAAGGGATGCGTCCGATGCGATACGTCGTTGGCGAAACTTCTCAAGTCGACGAAGAAAAACCGAGGAGGAAGCGGTGTCTCCCTTTCTTTGACGTGGAGAGAAGATAGAACGGCGTGTCGGTGTTCTTCGCGTTCTTCAAGGAGGAAGATGAAGTTCTTCAAAGTGTAGAACTCTTCCTCTCTCAAATCTCCACACAACACAGCAACTCCCAAAATAAAATAAGCTACACCTTATTTTATTTTCACTTTGCCAACCTTTCAAAATTCAAAAGTTGAATTCATTACATTAATTAAATCTAGAGTTGACAAAAATTAAATGATGAGATAAGTTGGCAATAATTAATGTAGGGGAGAGTCACATAATTAAGAGGGGGTTTAGAGGGGTTAGGGAATTTGAAAAGGTGGGGGCTCGTGTGGGCCCCACCTCCCTCATAACCACACATGGGAAGTTGGGTGGTTGTGGGCCCCACCAACAACTTCCCATGAGAGAGTCTAACTACCACGAATAAAATAAAATTCAAACATAATTTTATTTTACTTATCTTTTAATCCCCAAAACTAACTTTCAACCGGCAACAAACGCAACTCCCGAAAAGGTCTATTTAAGCGAATTTCGGCGCTGCGAGTTCATCGGTGCCCTCAGATTTCAATTCCGAGCACCGGATCAAAAGTTAGGAATTCCCGCTCGTTCGTTCACTGAACGTACCCGAGCCAAACTTCAGAAATTAATTCCGGGCACTCTGGGCCTCGGAATCAGGTGCCGTCTGAAACCGCGCTCTTGTAAAATTCTAAAGAAAATTAAGAAAAAAATTTCCTTGAATTTTACGGGTCTTTACATTACTCCCACCTCAGGGCTTTACGTCCCCGTAAAGATACATCAAAAACTAGGGAAACAAATGAGGGTACTGAGCACGCATCTGAGCCTCCCGCTCCCATGTGCTCTCCTGGAGATTCCCGTGCTGTCATCTGATGCGCACAAGAGGAATTGATCGCCCACGCAGGACCCGCTCCTGTCGATCCTCTATCTCCACCGGGACCTCCGTAAAAGTCGCCCCATCGTCAACGTCAAGATCCCCATGATCAATGATGTGTGTCGGGTCGTGAACGTATCTCCTCAACTAGGATACGTGGAAGACGTCGTGCACCCGGTGCAACTGAGATGGTAGAGCCAGGCGATAAGCCACCTCACCAATCCTGCGGAGAATCTGGAAGGGTCCGATGAAGCGCGGAGATAACTTGTCGCCTCGGCCAAATCTCCGAATACCACGTCGAGGTGAGACCCGCAAGAAGACGTGGTCGCCATCCTCGAACTCCAGTGGCCTCCGCCTCCTGTCAGCATATGACTTCTGCCGGCTCTGAGCTGTCCTCATCCGCTCCTGGATGACCTGGACCTTCTCTGTCGTGGCCTGGACCATCTCCGGTCCCACCAGTGCTGACTCCCCAGGGTCTGTCCAGCACAAAGGAGATCTACATGGTCGGCCGTACAACGCCTCGTACGGTGCCATCCCGATGGTGGAGTGGTAGCTGTTGTTGTACGCGAACTCCACTAAGGGTAGGTGGTCCTCCCAGCTACGACCAAAGTCGAGGACACATGCGCGGAGCATGTCCTCGAGAGTCTGAATGGTCCTCTCCGTCTGACCATCCGTCTGAGGGTGAAAGGCTGTGCTCAGACGTAGCTGTGTCCCGAACGCTTCCTGTAACCCCTTCCAAAGTCGGGAAGTAAAGCGGGCATCTCGATCGGAGACGATAGATGATGGTACGCCGTGGAGCCGCACAATCTCCTGAACGTAGAGACGTCCCAAGCTCTCTACTGAGCCCTGCTCTCTGATGGGTAAGAAGTGTGCCGACTTGGTGAGTCGGTCAACAATCACCCAGATGGAGTCGTGACCTCTGGATGTGCGTGGAAGTCCAGTCACGAAGTCCATAGATATGCCGTCCCACTTCCACTCCGGAACCTCCAAGGGCTGTACCAAGCCTGCTGGTACCTGATGCTCTGCCTTCACCTGCTGGCAGGTAAGGCATCGAGAAACGAACTCTGCTACTGCCTTCTTCATGCCCGGCCACCAGTGCTGTCGTCTGAGGTCCTGGTACATCTCCGCCACTCCAGGATGTACCGCTAAAGGAGAAGTGTGAAACTCTCTCAGTACTTCCTCTCGCAATGCGACTGGCACCATGGTACGTCCTCTGAAAAGGATGTCGTGCTCTGCTCCAAGGGAGAAACCATCAGGTGCCTGTATCGAGGATATCTGTGCTCGTCGTGTCTCACAGTCAGCGTCCCCACGCTGTGCCTCCCTGACTCACTGCAGTAGTGGAGGGGTGACTGTGAGAGACTGGAGGAAGGCTGCTCCATCTCTATCCACGAAGGTTATCTGCAAAGAGGCTAGCTGCTCCGTCGCCTCCTCAAGTAGTTGTATGCCCGTCCTCCTGCTGAGGGCATCGGCTACTACGTTCCCCTTCCCAGGAGTATAGACTATCTCAAAGTCATAGTCCTGGAGGAACTCGAGCCATCGCCGCTGTCTCAGGTTCAGGTCCTTCTGCGAGAAGATATACCTGAGACTCTGATGATCGGAAAAGACTGTAAAGCGCTCGTCCATCAGATAATGTCGCCATGTCTTCAGAGCGAAGACCACTGCTGCTAACTCCAGGTCATGGGTAGCGTAGTTCTGCTCATGCGGCCTCAACTGTCGTGATCCATAGGCGATCACTTCCCGCTCCTGCATCAGAACACATCCGAGTCCGGTCCCTGATGCATCGCAGTAGACTACGTACCCTACTCCCTCCTCAGGAAACCTCAAGATAGGTGCGCTAGTCAATCTCTGTCTCAGCTCCTAGAAGCTCTGATGACATCTGTCTGTCCAAACGAAGGGTTTCCCCTTCTTCGTCAAAGCTGTGAGTGATGCCGCAACTCTAGAGAAGTCTGGTACGAATCTCCGATAGTATCCAGCTAGTCCCAAGAAACTCTGAACCTCAGTCACGCTCCTGGGTGGCTCCCAAGCTAACACAGCCTCAATCTTCGCGGGATCCACTGCAACTCCCGCCTCAGAGATAACGTGTCCCAAAAAGTGGACCTCACGTATCCAGAACTGGCACTTCGAGAGCTTACCATAAAGCTGGTGCTCTCGGAGTGAGTCAAGAACAAATCGCAAGTGATAGGCGTGCTCCTCCTCTGTCGTAGAGTAAATCAGAATGTCGTCGATGAAGACCACGACAAACCGATCGAGGTATGGCTGAAAGATCCTTTTCATGAGAGCCATGAACACTGCTGGAGCATTGGTTACACCGAAAGGCATAACCAAGAACTCATAGTGGCCATACCGACATCTGAAGGCTGTCTTCTGCACATCCTCGTCTCTGACTCTGAGCTGATGATAGCCTGACCTGAGGTCTATCTTCGAGAACCACCGTTCTCCCTTGAGCTGATCAAAGAGGTCATCAATCCTCGGTAGCGGATACTTGTTCCTCACTGTCACCTGGTTCAGGCGACGATAGTCAACACAAAGTCGCAAGCTCCCGTCCGCCTTCTTGGCGAACAATATCGGAGAAGCCCAGGGTGAAACACTGGGTCGGATGAACCCCTTTCCCTGCAAGTCCTCCAACTGTACCCGTAGCTCTCGAAGCTCGGCGGGGGCCATCCGATATGCTGGAGTAGATATCGGGGCTGTCCCGGGGTACAAGTCAATATAAAAGTCTACCTCTCTGCGAGGAGGTAGCCCTGGGACGTCGTCGGGAAAAACGTCCGCAAACTGATCCACCACTGCAAGAAAACCAGGACTCCGCACGTCAACTGCTCCAAGGATGAGGCTAGCCAACTGATGAGTGATGGGTTGTCCTCTCCTCCGCGGAAGTCCATCCTGTGCTGCAAAGGCTCCCTTCTCGCCGGTGAAGGTGAACCTGCTCCCGTCGGTGCGTACACATCGCACCTTGCGCCTAAAACAGTCAATCTGTGCATGGACCGTAGATAGCCAATCCATGCCCAAGATGACGTCGTAAGGCCTCGACGTTGCTACAAGAAGATCCCAGCCGAAGCTCTCGCCTCCTAGAGTAAGCTCACACTGCCGGCACCAGTGCGTAATCGTCGAGTCTGCTCCCGTAGGAGTCTCTAGCCGTAAGGATCGAGCCAACGGCTCTGTCGGAATCTCCGAGCTCCGAACAAGGGCAGCGACTATGAAAGAGTGACTCGCTCCTGTGTCTATAAGAACTGCAGCAAGGGTGGAATAGACACAGATAGTACCTCGAATCATCTCGGGTGCGCCGTGGTCGTAGGCCTCTGCTGCCTGGAGCTGTGCCTGTCGCTGCCCGCCAGCTCCCTGTGGTCGGGGTGGACCTCCTGGTGGTGGTGGTGGCAGAGCCTCAAAGCGTCGCCCACCACCGGCTGCTCGTCCAGCTCCTCTGCCTCGTCCGCCTCCTCCCTGCGGACCGCCACGGTCGACCCTCTGCCTCTGCCTCGGTGGTCCATCAACTGACTGCTGCTCCTCGGCACGGCGGGTCGGGCAGTCGCGAGCCATGTGGCCCTGCCCGCCGCATGAGTAGCACTGTCTGCCTCTCGAAAGACTGGCTCCGCGCTGTCTGCCCCGCACTACTGAGCCAGTGCCCTGAGAACGTCTGCCCGAAGGTCTGGTCTGTCTGGACCCCTGAGTCATCCGTCGACTGCCTGCTGCAGATGACTCTTCCACGTGCCGCCCTGCGGTGGGTCGCTGTGCTGGTGTAGACTCAGCAAGGAAGCTCTCGATCAGAAGGGCCCGCTCCAGTACTCCTGTCTGAGTCGGTATGCTGAGGGAGATCAGCGATACCCTGATCTCGTGTCTCAAACCCTGCTCGAAGGTCCGGGCCCGGAAGAATGGGTCCCGTACCATGTCGGTCGAGTAGCGCGAGAGATCGGTAAATCTCGCCGAGTACTGAGCGACCGTCATGCTGCCCTGCCGCAGTTGTAGAAGCTCCTGGATACGCACCGCACGAAGGGTGGCTGGGACGAACTCTGAGCGGAAGAGGCTCTCAAAGTCCGTCCAAAGTAGGGATGCCTCATCGTGCACCTGGAGCATCAGGCTCAACCATCGCCCTGCTGCTGCGTGTAGTAGGCTCGCAGCAAGAATCACCATGAGGTCTGCTGGTGTCCTCACTAGCCTAAACACTCGAACCACTGCCTCCAGCCAGTCCTCTGCTGCCTGGGGATCCGTCTCCCCGCGAAACCTGGGTGGTCGCTGGCGCTGAAACTCATGCAGTGCACTGAGGCGACGTGCATCGTCAGCGGCTGCTGCTGGAAGCATCGGGGGCTCGGCGGGTAAAGCTACCGCCGGTGCCACTACTGGAAAAGGGCCCTGTACCGAGGCCTCGTCACTCGGTGGGTTGTCGTCTCGCTCGACTCTCGGAACCCTAGCTGGCTGCCGTCGTGGGGCCATCCTGAAAAGGAAACAGGTGCGCCATGGTTAGAACAGTATACCTGGTGAGCTGATATAAGTAATCACAAAGAAAACTTTGAAACACACACGCAATCAATGTTTTCATGCATTAAGTCGGAAATCAGAAGTCAGGGTCCTGGTGTACGGATACGTCGGCCGCCGCACCAACACTGGACTCCCTGGACTGATAACCACACTCAATACGCTAAACATTATTGCTTCACATAGAAAAGATCAGAGTTCGCGGTAGAACCGAACTCCTCTGATACCAATTTGTCACGACCCGCCCTCGGGGTCCGTGCCGTGACTACCCCAAGCCCGCCTTCCATAGGCCAGGGGCTGGCGACTAGCACCAAGGCGTAAATCCCAGTAAAAAGGGAAGGCATTGCCTTTGAAAAGTAACAAACACCACAGAGTAAGCAAGCGGAAAGTAAACACTAAACAAAGCAGAGTACAACTGAAAGTGCGGAAAAGTAAATGGGCCAGAATACAAACCCAAACTAAAAGTAAAGTACAACTCGAAAGGGAAAACAGCAACTGAAAAGTAAAAGCCGCTACACCGAGCTGTCCACTGGAAATCCCACCTGAAGGGTGGGTACAGATAGCTCCTCTGCTCCACGGGTCCCGCCGTCCGCTCCGTGCACGTCCCGCCCAGTGGTCCACCTCCGGGTACCGTCCCGCTCTACAAGCCTCAGCTAAGGTCAATGCTGTCCGTCGTCTGCAACCAACACAACGTAGTGCGGGCGAAGCCCGTGCAGGGGTGAGTATAAGCTACTCAGTAGGGACCCCGAGACCCCTGAAGGTCTCTCAAATCCACAAAGGATAAACCACGAAGAGAAGTACAATCACGAAGTAACAACCGACACTGCTTAGGTATATGCCCATACATATACCTAAGTCATCAATTAAAATACGCTCCAACCTTCGAGCCCAAGTACAACTCAGTCCACGTAGGAAAGTATACGTATTCCACATAGGAAAGAAAAACATAATCCACACAGGATTGCACAACACAATCCACACAGGAAAGCAACAGGATTCAGCTCACACAGGTATACTTCTTCAAGGACGATAAAGATGATCACTGATCCATCTAAGTCGTCGGACCCACGAAGGATCGATAGGTAACTAACCCCCGCAAAGACCCACACAGGATCGGGCCCACACAGGACCTGTAGGCGCTGGTTCACACAGGACCGCTGAGCGCAGAGACCCACACAGGATCGGACCCACACAGGATCGGTAGCACTGATCCACGTAGGATCGCTGAGTGCTGAAGTCGTCGTCGTCGAATCCACACAGGATCCCTGTACTGTCGTCGTCGCAGTCACAGTAGCAGTCGTAGCAGTAGTAGTCACAGTAACAGTCGCAGCAGTAGTAGTCACAGTAACAGTCGCAGCAGTAGTAGTCACAGTAACAATCGCAGCCAGCACTAGGGTTCCCGCACAAAGCAAGCTCGTTCGGAGGGTCCGCTCCACGAGCCGAGACTCTGATACATCAACTGTCACGAAGACTAGGGTTGATGTATCCAAAAGTTCTGTATCGTCAACAGGAACTCAACGTAACAGACGGCGCGTCGATCGGACGCCCGGTCTGAGAGTTATTGGCATTTTCGTCTCCGGGGCCCGGTTGGTTTTTAAGGCAAAACCAACCCGACCGTACTCCACCTGCGTCCAAACCTCGGGCGGAGTATGCCAAAAGATTCGTCTCACTAAGAGGGACACAACACAGCTGACGGCACGTCAATCGGACGTCCGTAGCTCAAGATATGAGCGTTTCCGCTCCGAAGGCCCGGTTGGTTTCGTGAACGAACCAACCCGGCCGAACTCAAAGTAAACCGAAACCTTGAGTGCGATATACCGAAACGACCGTCTCGATCCAAGGATCGCGTTTCCGCAGACGGTTCGTCATTCGGAGGTCCGAGGCTCACGATATGTCCCAAAAACCGATTCTGGTTCGAAACGGGGGGTCCGGGTCCGGGCCGACCCGGCCCGACCCCCCCCCCCCCCCTGGGGCGGCGCGGCGGCGCGGCGACGCGGCGGCGCGGCGAGCCGCGGCGGCTTGGCGGCTGGCGCCGCACGTGGTCGGCACGCGGGGGGCAAGCCCCCGCTGATTTGGGAAGCGGCGCGGCCTTTGTGCCGCGCCTTTGCAACAAAACGGCCCCCGCACGTGGGGGCCGGCTGGAAACAAACCGGGGGGCCGGCTGCCACCCTCTCTTCAAAGAACCGCCCCCCTCATAATGAGGGGGGTTTTGTGTGTTGGCCGGGGGAATTAATTCCCCCGGTTTAATGCCTTCCGGCCGGCCGGTTTTCTCCAACGGGACCGGAAATTCCGGTCCCCCCTTCGGCTTCCGACGCCGGCGGCCCGGCCGCCGGTCTTCTCTTCCCGCCGCGGCCCGGAACCGGCCGCGGTCTCCTCGTCCCGCCGCGGCCCAGAACCGGCCGCGGTGTTCGTCATCCGGCGCGGTGCGACGGCACCGCGCCCCTTCCCGTGCCTTGATTCCTTTCAACGCGGCGCGACGGCGTCGCGTTCTTGAAGATTCTTCCTCGGCGTGGCGCGACGGCGCCGCGTAAAAAATATTTGCACGATCATCCGCGTGGTGCGACGGCACCACGCCACTTGCTTCCACCCGCAAGAATAAACAAGAACGATGGAGGGGGTTCGGCCGTGTTCGTGCGGTCCGGCCCCCTCACGTTAAAATAATAACGCGACTTTAAATAATTCAAAGCCACACGTTAGACTTGCTAAATTCACGATCAAGAATAAAATAGTTAAACCAAAAAGAAAAACAACAACCCCTACCTCGGGTATAAGGTTCGAAGATTTGTCTACCTTCCGCGGAAGACGACGTCGCGGAGGTCGGGCGTCGCGGTCGTCGTTCGTCAAATCCGTTGACGAAGGGATGCGTCCGATGCGATACGTCGTTGGAGAAACTTCTCAAGTCGACGAAGAAAAACCGAGGAGGAAGCGGTGTCTCCCTTTCTTTGACGTGGAGAGAAGATAGAACGGCGTGTCGGTGTTCTTCGCGTTCTTCAAGGAGGAAGATGAAGTTCTTCAAAGTGTAGAACTCTTCCTCTCTCAAATCTCCACACAACACAGCAACTCCCAAAATAAAATAAGCTACACCTTATTTTATTTTCACTTTTCCAACCTTTCAAAATTCAAAAGTTGAATTCATTACATTAATTAAATCTAGAGTTGACAAAAATTAAATGATGAGATAAGTTGGCAATAATTAATGTAGGGGAGAGTCACATAATTAAGAGGGGGTTTAGAGGGGTTAGGGAATTTGAAAAGGTGGGGGCTCGTGTGGGCCCCACCTCCCTCATAACCACACATGGGAAGTTGGGTGGTTGTGGGCCCCACCAACAACTTCCCATGAGAGAGTCTAACTACCACGAATAAAATAAAATCCAAACATAATTTTATTTTACTTATCTTTTAATCCCCAAAACTAACTTTCAACCCGCAACAAACGCAACTCCCGAAAAGGCCTCTTTAAGCGAATTTCGGCGCTGCGAGTTCATCGGTGCCCTCAGATTTCAATTCCGAGCACCGGATCAAAAGTTAGGAATTCCCGCTCGTTCGTTCACTGAACGTACCCGAGCCAAACTTCGGAAATTAATTCCGGGCACTCTGGGCCTCGGAATCAGGTGCCGTCTGAAACCGCGCTCTTGTAAAATTCTAAAGAAAATTAAGAAAAAAATTTCCTTGAATTTTACGGGTCTTTACATGTATTAACTATAAGTACACATAAAGAAGGTAAAAATACAAGATATGACATAATAATATCATGACATAATTTGAAAGTAGGAGATTAACCCAAATAACGGAAATTGGGTTAAGAAGTTCCCTTACCTCGGGTCCGACTTGACACGATCGTTCTTTAACGTCCTGAAAAATAAACTTGAGTTAATTTATACTTTATTAAGAACCTTTTTAAAGTTCATTATTCCTTTTATATAACTTATTGCCATGTTATAAACATTATGTAACCATTTAAGTTAATAATGTTTGTTTTGTCGATATTTGGTTCTTAAGTCGAAAGTGGACTTCTTACAATTACATGTTGTTCGTGTGGTCAAAGGTTCTTTATATCCAGAATGACATTCCTGATTTGGATAGCATATATATAATATATATCCAGCATATACATGTATTTATAATATTACATAATCATTTAGAGGTAAGAAATGAAATGCACCGTTCATGGAGACGGTAAGTCGTACGTACACATGAACGCTACTTTCATTTCTTTGTCATATTAATGGAATTAAAACTAAATGAGAGGTATGTATATTTTAATTCCAGAATTATATTCATTATTTAGATCTATCATTCATTATATATATCCTTTATATACATGTACTTTTAATAGTACATTACATTTGGGGATAAGAAATGAAATGCACCGTTCAGGGAGACGGTAAGCCGTACGTACGCATGAACGCTACTTTCATTTCTATCTCATACTTTAATGGAAAGAAATAATAATGATATATAGTTATATTATAATTCCATTATAACATCATATATAATAACTTTAAATCCATCCTTTATACGTCCCACATATGGCATTAACGAATCACATCACTTTGAGGGGGCGGTAGTCCGCACTTCCTTAAATGAAGATATCGTGTTTAACCATAATGGAAACCATAAAGGTATGACCAAAATGAAAAATAAAGAAGCTTAAGGAAAACATAAAAATATTATATATCATATATAAATATAGTGTCATCTTAATGGCCACCTTTGAAGGTGTTAAAATAATGTTGAACAATCATCGTTTCGGGAGGCAGAAATTCGCCATCCACGGAAACAATATGTTCTTTAACCATTATATATAGGTGTGTGTAAGTGTAGCTTGAATAATTATTATAACAACATCCTAGTATATTGAGGATACTGTAGTTGTTACAAAAGAAAAGAATAAAAAGATTTTAGGGGGTTGGAGAAGCAAAATAAAACAAAAGGACTCAAAAGAAGACATTACCTTAAAATCGGGTAACTCCCCTTGGTTTGAGCTCAAAGGATTCCTTGGGAAGACTTCTGCCAAAAGTGAGGCTTCAAGTAGTAATATAGGTATTTGGAGAGCCAAAATGGGCAGGTGTTGGCCGAGCCAAAGGCTTTGGGAGTGTGGGTAAGGAGGTAGAGGTGGGGGCCTTTTATAAGAGGAGAGGAGGGGCACTCTTGGAAAGTAAAGATAAGTTACTTTATTTTGAAATTAGTTTCGAATTAAAAAGGTCCCACATTGATATAATTCGAGGCTAAGGTGATAAGGTTTCTAAATCCACTCATCCAATAGGTTTTGGACATGTTTAGGTCTTAGATATTACATTATCTTTCTATTTTATTTAAATTGTTAAATAATGAGGTCATCGCTGCATCATCATGATGTCATAAATACTTTAATTTATTTAATGTCTAAAAATTATTAAAAAAATACTATGATTTAGGAAATCTTTTTAGATTTATAATGAATATTTATAGTCAAAAATCTGACTTGTATAACCCCATGTAAAAATTGTTTTAGTAAAATAACTCATGTTTGTGTCATTTTTACTTTATCATTAAATAAAAAGTTATTTATGTCATTTCCCAAACAAAGTGGCTCCATGGGGTCCCCAAGTTGACCCATGGCTTGTCTGGGTCGGCCATGACACATCCAATGAGGGTAGGAAATGTTTCAAACTCATCTAATATTATTAAAACATTATTTTTACCCTAAACTACACTAATTACCACTAATCGCGATTAAGAACTTAAAAGTTACTATTCACCAAAAAATTATTTTAATCTCATTGAACCGCATTTTACTTATTAATGACAACCATGTATGTCGGATTTTTGAAAATCAAATCACAGAAGTGGAAAAGTTTCATTTAAATGGAAAATCAGTCTCTTTAACTACCACTTAGTGGTTCACTATTCATCAAAAATTGAAGTTTTTCAGAAAAATACCAAAACTTCACCCTAAGCTATATTTTATATTATGAATTCAAAAATGAAGTCTATTTTACAAAATTCAAAACATATAAGTCAAATTAATTAATTTAATAATTAATTCCCGCTGTCATAACAAATAGCATGTTTTTATGAAACAATAAGTATCAAAAGATTGACACTAGTTTAAGTCCGATTTCAAAGTGAAATTAATTCCAACGACCACTATTAGATTTAATGGTAAGAATATATTCAAATTTCACTTTAAAACCAATTCAAAAGATAATATAATCATATAAATAAATTAGATTAAAAATAGGTTTTGAATTAAAATACAACACTTTACACTATTCATTAAAAAATGAACTTTATTGGAAAAATACCAAAAATTTACACAAAGTAAAATTTGATGTCCCGATTCTAAAGAAGAGTTTTATTTGGTCCAAAAGAATGTATAAGAGTGATCAAAACTATATTTAATGACAGTTCTCCATCAAAAGGCGATAAGTGAACCTTTAGTGAAAATTATGGTATAAAAGCCTAAAATTGAATTCTTTTCGTATTTTAAGCCTTTATCCTTTATTAGATAAATGTAAAAACATTTAACAAGCATATATAATCATATTTTAGTTATTTCTATCCATTCCTGCCAGTACAATGGCTACGTTTTAACTAACATTTAAAATAATATTATTTTATTACTAGTGTGCAACGTAAGTTTTCGAAGGAACTCATCGTTGCGTATCGGGTACGCTATCGATCATAGAAACCCCTTTAAAGTAAAATTAATATTTAATTCGTAATTATTAATAAATATGAAAATGTATTATTCTTTATTTACTTGGGATGTTACACTCACAAGGAAAGATATGACACAACACTTTTTACTTGGTTCACCACTAAGGGCTACGTCCAAGGAGCATATGCTGACAGGTTGTCGGTCATACCAAATTCCACTATTCTTCACTAGTTGTGGATTACAAAGGTTCAGGAATAGTCACTCTACCCTAGGCTCACTGCCTTTATAACTATTCAGGGATAGACCACTACATCCCTCGAGTCACTCCCATTGACTCCCCCTAGCACACTGCCTTTGGTGAAGTCTCAGTCAGTTTATAGACATGAAGTTCTCTTCAATAGATTCGCATTAAAGTCTTTGCCTCTTCTTAGCACGAGACTCTGCTTGCATTGAAGTCTGGAAACGATGCTCTTGAACACACTGAACCACTGATCTGAATAATCAGAAAGTGAAAATAGGATATACAAATGATTTCGTACAGCACCTACCCTTTACGCGCAAGTTCACACTTTTACGCGCAATACATTATTTTCACACGGAAAAAATATTTCGCGCAACTTCATCTTTTTACACGCAGCCCAAAATTTTTCGCTCAGATGGATGTTTTTTGTGCAGCTCAAATTTTTCGCACAACTCGGCCTTTTTCATGCACGTTTGAATTTTTCGCACAGCTAGGCCTTTTTCGCGCAACTACGAATTTTTCACGCAACTGCCTTTACGCAAACCTTTTACGTGCATCAGACCTCAAATCATCTCTAAGTCTTCAGTCGTACGTAATGAGGGGGTCACCTCTTATTTATAGGCGTCTCAGACCCCATTGTGAAAAACCCCCTATGGCGCAAAAAACCTCTCATTTGGCACGTAATATTTCATGCAGGTATCATTTTTTATGCACATCGCCAGGTTTTTCACGCAGCTCATGCCTTTGCCATTTTTCGACGTTCTGATTCTGAGAAAATATTTGCGAAAAAAACCTTGCTCCACTATTTTGCGCACCATGTTGTTTTTCGCGCACAACTCAAATATTTCGCGCACAACCCACCTTTTTCGCACACCACTTCCTCTTTGCGCGCACCTCCTTTTACCAACAATTCATGTCTTTATTTTCCGATTTTGAGGCCCAAAATTTTGGCAAACACTTGGAAACAATGCCACCTTTAATATTGTTGTCTCCTTAACTGTATGATCACTTTACTGGCACACATTCTAAACTTCCACTGAGTATTGACAACAAACACAAACCATACTCTAATTCATGCATATAATATCCATGGTTTCAACATTTTACTCAACCACAAATTTATGGTACTGAGGTGATCAACATTCTATGATCAAGTTCTCTATCACTCTCTATTAGTCTATGAGAGTTAGTTTTTCTTACATATCCATGTTTTCCTATGTCGAACCCCAGTATATGTAATATTGGGTGACCTTTTCACTTCTCTTTATTTCTTTTAAAGTGATAGTTTTATTGACTCTTTTTCCAATTTGGGATTTTCAATTATGTTTCTGTACAAAATTTTAAAATTGCAAGGATGAAATTTCTAAAAGGATGAATGATGTAATGACCCAGGTATCTATAGAATAATACTTTTTATTTTCAATTAATATTTATGAATAAGATATATATTTTACATTAAAGGGGAGTCTTTTTCATATAGCGTACTTGACACAAAACAACAGGTTTCTCTGAAATCTTATGTTTCACACAACATTGAGTTATACTGATAAATACTATAATATTATTATTATTATTTTAAATAGTAGTTAATGAATAGAGATTGGGATGGAGGTAATGAATAGTATAAACTGAATTTTAAAATATGGATTACACATTTTTTAAATAATGATTCATTGGTTACCAAATTTATTAGAAATGTAAATTAAAACCAATTGAATATAAAGGATGTGTTTTTATGAAAACATATTTAAAAAGAGAATAATTTTGTTTATAAAATCATGTCACTATTTATGTATTTTTATGAAAAATATATGTTATATATTAAATGCAATGTTTTAAATTCATCTTATATGTTTTCTAGATATTATATAAGAACAAATTCAATTTTTTGGATAAAAGAAGTATTTTTCTAAAAATACAATTTTACCGCCTTTTGATGGAAAACCCTTTTTTAAATTCCATTTTTGGAACCTTTATATATTATATTTCACAAAATAAACTTCTTATTTAGAATTGGGAGAAAAAATTTTACTTTGGATAAATTTTTGATATTTTTTTGATAAGTATTATGTTTTCATGAATAGTAAAAATATGCTAAATTTTAATTGAAAATAACTTTTTCCATACTGAAAATTCATATGGTTAAATCATATTATTTAATGGTTTTAAAGTAAAAATGAAATATATTTTTATCATTTAATCCAATTTTTGTCATTAGATGTAATTTATCTTTGAAATTGGATATAAACACATGTCAATATTTTGATAGTTATTACTTCTTAAAAACTCTTTTTTTGGTTTTGACAACAGGAATTAATTTTAAATTAATTACTATAACTTTTGTGTTTTGAATTTGTAAAAATGGATTCCATATTTTGAATCATAAGTTTCAATTTTTTTGAATAATTTCCTTTTATTTTTTGACATTCTAAATAGTAACTTCTGTAATTACTTTATTTACCATGGTTAAAGGGTAAATCTGGTAAATAAGGGTAAAAATAACATTATAATAATATTAAAATACCCTAACATGTATCTAAATCCTATTGTATGATATATTTATGACCATGGGAATCCTTGGGTCGATTTTGGGACCCCATGGAGCCACATGGGTGTGAAAATGACATTTTATAAGAATTAATTTAAAGTAAAGAAAAATATAACATAAACATGTATCTTTTACTAAAAAAAATTTTATATGGGGTTATATTAGTGATTTAATAAACTATAAATAGTAATAAGAAAGATGAAAAGATTTACTATATCATGATATTTTATTTATAATTTTTAGACATTAAATACAAAAAATTTAATTATGACACAATGATGATGTAGTGATTGCTTCATTAATAAAGGATTCAAATAAATGATATTATAAATGTTAAAATAAATTTAATTTGGTTATTTTTATGTCATACGAGAATTTTATGGGTCATATTGACATATTAGGTTTGAGTTAATGTCTTTGGTTTGAAGGAATCAGGTTTTTATGAATTTGTAAAAAAGTCAAGTATGAATAGTGTCCAAAATTGACATAATTCATAAATTAAAATAAAAAATAGTGTATTAAATGATATTACAAAAATATAAGATTCATCCAAACGGTTATGATAAGTTTAAAATTTAAAAATGACTCTTTAATTTTACGTTTTTTATGTTTTTATTACAATTTTGATTCTTAATGTGTTGAATACTTGATAAGACGGTAAGAGTAAAAAAGGGTTAAATCAAAAAGATAAGGATTAAAAAATATCCAAAAGCTATCTAATTCTTATTTGATGATTTTATTTAGACTTATATTCATATAAAATTATAAATAACTGAATTTGGACTCATTGTTAATCGAAATAGAATTTATAATAAATTAATATTTCTAGACTTTCCTAAAGTACCCCTCCTCCCTCTTATAAAAGGCCACCACCTTTACCCATTTAATAACACCTCTAAATCACCTTACCTAATACAAATTATGACCAAATAAGCTCCCAAAATCTCTCCATTCATCCTATAAGCCTTTCCTTGGGAAGAATCAATTCAAAAAATCCTTTTGGGTCAAATCAAAGGGAGTTACACATTTTAAGAGGTAGCGTCTTCTCTAAAGTTCCTTTCCATTATTTTACTTCTTCACTTCCTATTTTATTATTATTATTTTATTACATAACAAAAAGTAGTACCCAAAATATACAATGATTTTGTTATGATAATTATTTTAACTACACTTACACTCGCCTACATCTAATGGATGCGAACATATAGTTTCTGTGTACGGTGAACTACTACCTCACAAAATGATGAATGTTCAATTTTCCCCTACCACCTCTCATGGTGTCCATTATGATGGAAATGTTTTTATATATGATATATATTATATTTATATTGTCTCTATTCTTATATATTTTTCATTTATATCATACATTTATGTTTTCCATAATGTGAAATACGATAATTTCATTTGAGGAAATATAGACTACCTCCCCTTCAAAGTGATATGACTCGTTCATGCCATACATGGAACGTATAAGGGATGGTGTTAATGAAATTATGTAACATATATAAAATATGATATTATTTTTTAATTATAATATACGTATGTATCATTTAGTTTTCATTCTTTTAAATATGAAAAAGAAATGAAAGTAGTGATCGTGCGTACGTACAGCTTACCGTCTCCATGAACTGTGCATTTCATTTCTTATCTCCAAATGTTATGTACTGTTATAAAAACATATATACTGGATATATATGATACATATATAATATTTAAATCATGAATAATATTATAGAGATATTATAATTTTTACCAGATGGACAATTTGTAATTATAACAAGTTCATCTTTGACTCAAGTACCGAACAAAGACAAAATGATCGATTTGAACTTGAATAATTATATGATTGTTATGACAAGGTAATAAGTGATATAAAAGGAATAATAAACCTAAAAAAGGTTTTTAATCAAGTATAAATTAACTTAAGTTTATTATTCATGGAGATAAATAACGAACAACACAAGTTGGACTCAAGGTAAGGGAACCTTTCACCTTCCTCTTTTAGTCATAGACTTCTTTTATGGTATGTATTTTAATTTAGATTTTATTATATTGGGGTATGTTATTATATATACTTATTTATATCCATTTTATGTCAAAATTATGAGGAACCTTTTTCTCTCTCATCAACTTTTTTCTGAATTTTTAAGTGACGGTGTTAGGCTGTCGAATTTTTGTAAGGGAACTTCTTAACCTAATTTCCATTATTTTAGCAAATATTATAATTATTGATTATGTTATGATATGATTATGTGAGAAATAAATTTTGATGTATTATATTGTATTTATACTTTATTTATGTGTACTTATAGTGAATACACAAAATTAATCGATTTTATTAACAATGTGATCTTGGTAAGGTAATTTCTAAACTCCATTTCCACCCATTGGGTTCTACACATACTTTGTTGATTATATTATGCCAAGATTATGTGTTCAATCACTATTTGTTTATTTATGTTATAATTTCCACTTCCCTTTGTGTGGATATATGGTTTATACCCATAACCACCCCATTGATAAATTTTTGTGTCATGGATACGATCTTTGTATGGGAGTTCATCTCAATCTCCTTTTATTGAGGCCTATTTTTTTTATACCTGACCTTATTTATATGGTATATAATTATAACCTTTTTATTTTAATTTAATTCAACTATTTTAAAAAGTAATATTTTTCTTTGAAGCATTTTACTAAATGACAAAAGAAATGTTTCTTTTTAATGGATGTGGCGATAATAACCTTTCCTCCATCGCGTGAATTATTTAAAATTTGGATTTCTTAACAATCCATAATGTTTTTAAAAGTAAAATAAATATGATATACCCTTTTTATGTATTTTGGTATTGAAAATTGTTTTGATAATGGATTGATTATATCAAAACATTGAACCGATATCTTGTGATTACAATGTGGAAATGTTATCTTTCCTTTATGCTTGTTTTATGTGTTATGATTATGTTATGGTTCATGGGAATTATTTACATATATGGGTGGTTCTGTGATAAATCTAGGGTGGTTGATCCTGAGATAGCTCTCCAATTCATTGGGTTACATGACATAGGTAAACATTAATTCTTCTCCTAAGAGATTTATGGAATATACTATGATGGGTATTCAAAACGTAACTCCCTATGTAGATATGAAAGATATAATGTAATTTTGTTATTGGATGCCAAAATTTACCTTTATAATTTCTGATTTCTATGATTTATTAATAAATATACTGATTTCATGAGGTATGTTAAAGAGATTATGTTTTCTGATTTAAAATTATGATTTCTTTCATTTGTATGTATTCATGGACTAATGTTTTCTTTTCTTTATTTTATATCCCTTAAGGGGATTTTTATGCTAATCTTGTGTTTTTGAAAGAAAATTAATGGGGTATAAGGAAAGATAAAATAAAGGAAGAATTTAAGAATATTTTTATTAAGAAAATAATTATTGTATTCTTTAAGGAGTTTTATTATAGTGAAAAAATTGGATATAGTAGAAGTGTCTCTTTGTAATTTTTGAGATGTAATGTAATAGTTATGGCCTAATTATCTAAAACTATAAACCTGAAAAGATCCTTAATGTGAAAGAAAGTAAATTATTGATCAAAAATCAAGATTATGTAATGTTTAAGGCTATGGCCTTATAGTTGGTATCATATTTCTGTTTAGACAACTTTGGATATTAGGTTTTTTTCTTAAGGGTTAGGGATATGATCATGGGTTTATAATTTTAAGGTATATTATATGTTCAATGACTTAGAAACCCCTTTTGAGGCTTATGTTATTTCAAGGTGATTAAAGGTTTTTTTGGAGATACACACCTTTGAGGAAAATATGGGTTATTAGTTTTTGGGATGAAAAATATGAGGTATGAAATAAACTTTGAGGTTAAAATATGTTATGGTTATTTTTGAGAATTTTATCTCATTTTTTTAATGTTATAATAATTATTCAGTTTTTGAAAAATAAAAACACGAAGACTGTGTGAAAACCCATCACGTTGTAAAATGTTGTAGTAATTGAACCCATAACCGAAGTGCGATAGGGATTTATCACCAACCACTGGACTATGTGAAGTCCCTGGTTAGAATGACTTATTCTTTTTTGTTAAATATTTTTATGGATCAAGAATAAGATGATTTTGGGAAATTATGTTTTATCAAATGGATATACTTAGTATAGGAAAATGATTTGGTGATTAAGTGATAAATGTTATTTTAGAATATGTTCTCTTTTTGGGAACACTATATGCTGATGGAAAATAGAATACTAAGGGATTTCATTTTTTGGAGTAATGGTTGAAATATTATTTTGGAAGAATCTATGTTTTATTTGTGGACATATGTTGATTTGGGTTATTTATGGAAATTATTAACCTATTATAGAGAATATGTTATTAGGTTAATTACTTGTCAGTATGATACTTTAAGAGTAGTTGATGTTATTTGGACATAAATGTTGCGATTTAACGTGGAATACTATGTGATCAAATTCTTCTGTATTTTGGGTTTCAATATTAGTTTGGATTATTTTGAATAATTTTAAGGACAATTTTTTATTGAATATTCTTTTTTGAAATTTGGGTATTGTTTTTTGAACTTTAGAGATTAAGAGTAGTATTTCTTTTTATAAAGGATTATTCTTTTCGGTGTATTATCTGATCTTGTTCTAACCATTTTGGTTTTGGTTAATGTCTAAAGACGTGATAAATATAAAGTTCTTATTTTTTTGAATTATGTGATTCTCTAGAAGTTGATTCTAGCACTTCAGGTGTGACCAAGTCATCTTGAATACTTATCATTTGGAGAAAAGATGAGTTTGTGGTAGAAATTTATTAAAGGATGAAACTATACTTGACAATTAAGTATGTTTCCTTATGATCTTAGTCTAGGTAGTAATAAAATTCTTCAACTCTATAAAAAGGATCTTGAATCAAAAAATTTATATGCTTTCTTTAATCAAAAAACATTTACCCAACCACAAATTTATGGTTAGTTTTTCTTCCGTATCCATGTTTTACTATGTGGAAACCTAGAATTTTTTATCTCAGGTGACCTTTTTACTTCTCTTTCTTTCTTTTAATGTGATAGTTTTATTGACTCTTTTTTTGATTTGGGATTTTCAATGAAATTTTTGCGCCAAATATTAAAATCGCAAGGACGCAATTTTCAATAAGGGGTAATGATGTAATGACCCAGGTATTTATAGAATAATAATTTTTATTTTCAATTAATATTTATGAATAAGATATTAGTTTTACATTAAAGGGGATGATTTTTCTGAAATCATACTCGGCACACAACAACAGGTTTCTCCAAAATCTTATGTTGAACACAACATTGAGTTATACCCAAAAATAATACAATAATAGTATTATTATTTTAAATAGTAGTTAATGCATATCCATTAGGATGGCAGAAATGACTAGTATAAACTAAAATTTTAAATATGGTATAAATATTTTTTAAATATTGATTCATTAGTTACCAAATTCATTAGAAATGGAAATAAAAACCAGTTGAATATAAACAATGTGTTTTTAAGAAAACCTATTTAAAAAGACAATAATTACATTTATAAAATCATGTCACTATTTATGGATTTTTTTTAAAAATATATTTTATATATTCAATGAAATTTTTTAAATTCAACTTATCTTTTTTCTAGATATGATATAAGAACAAATTCAATTTTTAGGATAAAAGAAGTATTTTTCTAAAAATGCAGTTTTATGACTTTTTCATGGGGAACCCTTTTTTAAATTTATTTTTTGACACCTTTATATGTTTTATTTGGAAAACCAAACTTCTTCTTTAAAAGTGGGAGAAAAAATTTACTTTGGATAAACTTTTGATATTTTCTGATAACTATCATATTTTGATGAATAGTAAAAATATGCTAAGTTTTAATTGAAAACAACTTTTTTCATCAAGATAATTTATATGGTTAAATCATATAATTTAATGGTGGTTAAGGATAAATGGAATATTTTTTATAATTTAATCCAATTTTGGTCATTGTAAATAATTTCTCTTTGAAATTGGACATAAACACATGTCAATCTACTGATAGTTATTACTTCTTAAAAACCCACTTTTTTGTTTTGACAACGAGGATTAATTTTAAATTAATTAATGAAAATCTTGTGTTTTGAATTTATAAAAATATAATCCATATTTGGAATCAAAAGTTCCAAATTTTTAAAATAGGTACCTTTTATTGTTGGACAGTATGAATAGTAACTTTAGTAACTATTTTATTTTCTATGGTTAAAGGGTAAATCTTGTAAATAAGGGTAAAAAATAATATTATAATAATATTAAACTACCCTAAAACGTATCCTAATCCTATTGGATGATATATTTCCTACCATGTCCGTCCTTGGGTAAATTTTGGGACTTCATAGATCCACTTGGGTGTTAAAATGACATTTTATAAGATTTAATTTAAAGTAAAGAAAAATATAACATAAACATGTATCTTTTACTAAAACAGTTTTTATATGGTGTTTTATAAGAGATATCTTATACTATAAATATTCATTATAAATAAAAAAATATTTACTATATCATTATATTTTATTGATAATTTTTATACATTAAATAGATAAATTTAATTATGACACAATGATGATGTAGTGATTGCTTAATTTCTAAAAAATCCAAATAAATGATATTATATATGTTAAAATAAATTTATTTTGATTATTTTGATTTCATAAAATAATTTTTTGGGTGATATTTAAATATTAGGTTTGATTTAACGCCTTTTTTTAGAAGGAATCAGGTTGTTATGAATTTGTAAAAAAATCAAGTATGAATAGTGTCCAAAAATGGCATAATTCATAACTTAAAATAAAAAGAAGTTTATTAAATGATACTAAATTGATAAAAATATAAGATTCATCCAAATCATTATGATAAGTCTATAATATAATAAATAAATCTTTCTTTGAGATCTTTAATGTTTTGGTAACTATTTTTATTCTCAAAGTGTTGAATTCTTGATAAAATAGTAAGAGTAAAAAATGGTTAAATCAAAAAGATAAGCATTAAAAAATATCCAAAACCTGTCTAATTCTTATTGTATGATTTTATTTAAAATTATATTCATCTCATATTCTAAATAACTAAATTTTCAATCATTTTTAATCTAAATATAATTTATAATAAATTAATATTTCTAGACTTTCCTAAAGTGCCCCTCCTCCCTCTTATAAAAGGCCACCAACTCTACCCATTTAATAAAATCTATCAAGCCCCTTGACTCATCTAAATTATTCTAAAATAATCTCCAAACATCCCTCCAATACTCCTAGAAGACTTACCTTATGATGAAGTCAATTTAAGAAATCCTTTTGTCTCAAATCAATGGGAGTTACACGTTTTAAGAGGTATTGACTTCTCTAAAGTTCATTTCCATTATTTTACTTCTTCACTCCCTATTATATTATTATTCTTTAATTACATAAAAAATAGTATCCTAAATATAATAGGATGTTTTATGAGAATTATTCAAGCTACACTTACCCAAACATTCATCTATTTGATATGAACATATTGTTTCTGTGTACGGCGAACTACTGCCTCACGAAATGATGATTGATCAATTTTCCCCTACCACCTCTCACGGTGGACATTATGATGGAACTATATTTATATATGATATATATTATATTTATATTGTCTCTATTCTTCTTTATTTTTCATTTATATAATACCATTATGCTTTCCATAATGTGTAAATACGATAATTTCATTTGAGGATGTGTGGACTACCGCCCCCTCAAAGTGATATGACTCGTTCATGCCATATGTGGAATGTATAAAGGATGGAATTAATGAACTTATGTAATGTATATAAAATATTATATTATACTATAATTATAATATACCTATGTATCATTTAGTTTTCTTTCCTTTAAATATTAAAAAGAAATGAAAGTAACGTTCATGCGTACATACAGCTTACCGTCTCCTTGAACAGTGCATTTCATTTATTATATCAAAATGTGATGTAAAATTATAAAAACATATATAATAGATATATATGATATTTAAATCATGAATAATATTCTATAGATAAATTAATTTTTACCTTATGGAAAATTTGTAATTATAACAAGTTCATCTTTGACTCAAGCACCGAACAACGACAAAACGACAGATGCGAACTTAAATAATTATATGACTGTTATAACAAGGTAATAAGTCATATAAAAGGAATAATAAACTTGAAAAAGTTTTTGAAGCAATTATAAATTAACTTAATTTTATTATTCATGGATATAATTAACGAACAAGACAAGTCAGGTTCAACGTAAGGGAACCATTCACCCTCCTCTTTTAGTCAAAGACTTCTTTTATGTTATGTATTTTAATTTATGTTTTATTATGTTGTATTATGTTTTTATATATCCTTATTTATTACCATTTTATGTCAAAATGATTATAGACCATTTTTTCTCTCATCAACTCATTTCTGAATTTTTATGTGACTTTGTTAGGCTACCAAATTTTCGTAAGGGAACTTCTTAACCCAATTTCCATTATTTGGGTAAATCTTATAATTCTTGATTATGTAGTTCTTTGATTATGTGAGAAATAAATTCTGATTTCATATATTGTATTTATAATTTATTTATGTGTACATATAGTGAATACACATAATCAATCTATTTTATTAACAAAATTGTCTTTGTAATGGAATTTCTAAACACAATTTCTACTCATTGGATTTTACGTATACTTTGTTGATTATATTATGACAAGATTATGTGTGGAATCACTATTTATTTGTTTATTTTATAATTTACACTTTTATTTGTGTGGATATACTATTTATACACATAATCACCCCATTGATAAATTCATACATCATTGATACAATATTTGTATGGGACTTTATCTCAATATCCTTTTATTGATGCGTATTTTGGTTTATAAATGACCTTATTTTATATGGTTTATAATTATACCCTTTTATTTTAATTTAATTCAAATATTTTCAAAATGAATCTTTTTCTATGAAGTGTTTTACTAAATGATAAAAGGAATGTTTCTTTTTAACGTACGTGGCGATAATAACATTTCCGCCACCTCGAGCATTATTTGATATTTAGCTTCCTTAACAAGATGTAATGTTTTTAAAAGAAAAATAAATAAAATATACCCTTTTTATGTATTTGAAATTTTAAAATGGTTTTGATAAGAGATTGATTATGTCAATATATTGAACTGATATCTTGTGATTGCAATGTGGAAATGTTATCTTTCATTTATGATTGTTTTATCTGTTATGATTATGTTATGGTTCTTGGTAATTATTTACATATATGGGTCGTCTTGTGATAAACCGAGGGTAGGTGAGCCCAAGATGGATCTCAAATGCATTGGGTAACATGACAGATGTAAACATTAGTGTTTATCCTAAGAGATTTTGGGAATATACTATGATGGGTATTACAAACATAACTCCCTATGTAGCTATGAAAGCTACAGTGTAAGTATGTTATGGATGACACAAGTAACCTTTATGATTTGTTATTTCTATGAGTTATTCATAAATATTATGATTTTATGAGGTATGTTAAATATCTTATGTTTTATGATTGAAAAGTATGATTACTTTGATTTGTGTGTATTTATGGAATAATGTTTTCTTTATTTATTTTATATCCCTTACTGATATTTTTATGCTAATCTCATGTTTTTGAAATTTTTTTCACAGGGTATAAGGAAGTATAAGAGAATGGAATAATTCATGAAGATTTTTATCAAGAAAATAATTCTTTTATTGTTTAAGAATTTTTATTATTGTGAAAAAATTGGATAGAGTAGAGGTGTCTATTTTGTATTTTTTGAGATGTAATGTAATAGTTATGGCATAATTCTCTAAAACTATAAACCTAAAAAGATCCTCAATGTGAAAGAAAGTAAATTCGTGATCAAAAATCAAGATTATGTAATGTTTAAGTCTGGGTCCTTATAGTTGGTATTAGAGGTCAGTTTAGACAACTTTAGATATTAGGTTGTTTTTTAAGGGTTAGGTATATGATCATGGGCTTATAATTTGATGGTATATTATAAGTTCAATGACTTAGAACCCCCTTTTGAGGCTTATGTTATTTCAAGGAGATTATGGGTATTTTTGGAGACATTCACCTTTGAGGAAATTATGGGTTATTAGTTTTTGGGATGAAAAATGGGAGGTATGAAATAACCTTTGAGGTTAAAACATGTTATGGTTATTTTTGAGGATTTTATCTCATTTGGTTAATTTTATAAGAATTATTCAGTTTTTTAACAAGGACAGCAAGAAGATCATGTTACAACCCATCACGTCGGACATAGATGTAGGAATTGAACCCACAACCGAAGTGTGATTGGGATTTATCGCCTACCACTGGACTACGTGAAGTCCCTGGTTAGTATGACTTATTATTTTTAGTTAAATTATTTTATGGATCATGAATAAGTTAATTTTGGGAAATTATGTTTTATCAAATGAATATCCTTAGTATAGGAAAATTATTTTTTGATAAAGTGATAAATTTTATTTTGGAATATGTTCTCTCTTTTTGGAACACTATATACGTAAGAAAAATATAATACTATGGGTTTTCATTTGTGGAGTAATAGTTGAAATATTATTTTTGAAGAATCTATTTTTTTATTATGGACGTATGGAGATTTGGGTTATTTATGGAAATGATTAACCTATCATATAGAATATGTTATTAGGTTATTTAATTTTGAGTATGAAACTTTAAGAGTGGTCGATGTTATTTGGAGACAAAAGTTAAGATTTATCGTGGAAGGATATGTGATCAAATTCTTCTAAGTTTTGGATTTCAATCTTAGTTTTGGATTATTTTGAAGAATTTTAAGGATAATTTTTTATTGAATGGTCTTTGTTGAACTTGGGGTATTTCTTTTTGAACTTTTTAGATTAAGAGTATTATTTCTTTTTATAAAAGATTATTATTTTTGAGGGATTATGAGATCCTATAATAACCATTTTGGTTTTGGTTAATGTCTAATGATAGGGGAAATATATAGTTCATATTTTGTGGATTATGTGATTCTCTATAAGTTGATTCTAGTACTTTAGGTGTAACCAAGTCATCTTGAATACTCATTGTTTGGAGTCTATGGTAGAAATTTATTAAATAATGGAACTATACTTAAAAAGTAAGTATGTTTCTTTATGATCCTATTATAGGTAGTAATAAAATTCTTCAACTCCATAAAAAGGATCTTGGAGCAAAAATGTTGTACGCTTTCTTTTATCAACAAAATTTTACCCAACCACAAATTTATGGTATTGTGGTGGTTAACTTTGTGTGATCAAGTTCTATACCCTTCTCTATTACTCTATAATAGTTAGTTTTTCTTCCATATTATTTTTTTCTTACGTGGAACCCTGGTATGTGTTATCTCAGGTGACCATTGTACTTCTCTTTCATTCTATAAAGTGATATTTTTATTGACTTTTTTCCGATGTGGGATTTTCAATGAAGTTTCTGAGCCCAATTTAAAATTTTCAAGGACATAATTTCCAAAAGGGGGGAATGATATAACGACCGAGGTATTTATAGAATAATACTTTTTATTTTCAATTAATATTTATGAATAATTTATTAATTTTACATTAAAGGGGATTGTTTTTCTAATAGAATACTCGATACACAACAAGTGGTTTCTCTGAAATCTTATGTTGCACACTAAATTGAGTTATACCGGAAAATAATAAATAATGTTATTATTATTTTAAATAGCAGTTAGCGCCTAGCCATTGGGATGGCAGGAATGAATAGTATCAACTAAATTTTGAAATATGGTTTACACGTTTCTTAAATAATGAATCATTTATTACTAAATTTATTAGAAATGGACATAAAAACCAATTCAATATAAAGGATTTGTTTTTATGAAAACCAATTTAAAAGGTGTCAAAACTTCATTTTTAGAAAAATATGCTAAATTTTAATTGAAAACTGTGAAACTCCTCATGTATTAATCATGTTTTAATGATCACAAATCTCGTTACTGTTAACAAATCTTCTTCTTATTTACAAATCCCTTTACTAGTTACAAATCTTATTACTAATCACAAATCTCACTTATCTTATCAATCCACTATATTTATGTTTCAAGTTATCTCTTATACTTTATACTGGTTAAGTTCAAATCATCTTATGTATATTACTGTCTAAGTATGAATACAGATATTTTTCTAAGTATAAAGACACTGTGAATCTTGACACAGTAAGACAGACTGTGTGTAAGACACAGTCACAGTGAAGCAGACACGGTGAAGTCTAAGACTCAGACACCGTGACCAATGAGACACTGTGAAACCTTAAGTCAGACACTCTGATTGCCTAAGTGCTAAGACACAATTATCAAGACACAGTCATCAAGGCACCATGAATCCATACACTATGATCAAGGCACCGGAAGCTAGAAACCGTAAGTCAGACACCGTGACTCAGACATAGTAAAGGACACACCATGACACGGAGACACCGTGACGGTCATACCGTGAAGGTCATACCATGAAGGTCATACTTTGAAGGACACACTGTGAGCCACATACCATGAAGGTCATACCGTAAAGGACAAACCATGAATGAGACACCATTTTCCTAACTAATGTGACACCGTTTCTTAACCTTTCTATTAATATTATTTAAATATTGTTAATGGCCATATTTGATGTTTTTAATGCAATTGATGATATTTAATGATAGTTGTTGGTCTATCAGGAAACCGTACCTCATACCTATGAAAAGTAAATCATATTATTTCCAGAGCTCAAGGAATATAAGGAAGATTGAACTGCAGTATAAAAAAGAGAGAATAACATACGTACGTGTGACAACTAAAGAAACACTAGTGCACTGTACTGAATAGAAGAGAAATATTGAGCACCACTGAAGAACACATTGCAAGATCTTAAAAGAACTATCATGTGTGAAATCCAACACAACTGAAGAACACATGAAGAATCAAGAGAACTAATTCACATGTGAAAGACACCAAGCTGAACCACGAAACACTGTTTTTCAATTGAAAAATCAGAAAAGGACTCAGAAGCATTTATACTAAATCCAACGAGTCTAGAGCTGCACTGCCAATCACTAGAGCTTTTCTAAACTCATTCATACTTACTCTTAGTGATTCTTTGGTTTAATTTCTAGAAGTGTGTGTATCCTGTTTATTTTACACACACTGTCTCCTGTGCTGAACTAGAAGATACTAAATCCTCATTCCAAACTTTCTACACCTTATTGTGTCCCCCTGAGGATAGTGGTAGAGGTCAAGTAGGACCTGGACAGCCTATGTGTTGTTGTCTTTGTTTTCCCACGAAGAATGGTGGTAGAGGTCTTAGGACCTGGAAAGTTTCTAAACTGTTGTTAACCCCGATCCAGGGTGTGGATCAAATTAATATATAAATTTGAGAGTACTAAGTCTCAGCTTGAGACTGAACCTCTTGGTTATATCTGCTGTGCATTTTAGTTTAGGTTTAAAGTATACACTATCTAATTTATATTCTGCTGGTGTTACTTTGAAATAAAAAACTATTTTAAAGTTACTTTGATAGTTAATCTAGCAAGTTCTTGTATGTTTAGTAAAGTATTAGGTTAGATTCAAAAGTTAATTAATCTTCAGATTAGTTTAACTGAGAACTAATCAATCTTTGAAAACCTAACTAACCCTCTACTTTAATAAAAATTCACTACATATTATCTTGTTATTCAATTTGGGGGATTTTCATTGAAATATTTTTAACAAAAAATTTTATTGGAACTCAATTCACCCCACTCTTGAGTGTCCACTCCAACCAACATTTGGTATTAGAGGGTTGTTTTTGTTTTTCAAAGTTTTCAAAACATTCTGTTTTTCAACTGTGATTTTAGTTGCATCTTTAAAGATCTTAAATTTTTGTTAATTCTAAATTTTATCTCTTTAAATAAATTTTCTAAAATCTAGCTATGGATAATAGACTAGAAGGTTCTGCTACCAACAGGACACCTTTATTTAATGGTACAAATTATGCCCAATGGAAACTTAAGATGAAAATTCATTTGGAAAGTATGGGTTTTGATATCTGGACTGCTATAGAAACTCAATATAAAATTCCATAAACTGAAAGAATAACTTGGGATGAACCTACAAATACTGCTTATAATAATAATTGTAAAGCTATGAATACCATGTACTATGCTTTAGGAGATGAGGAATTTAATAGAATATCTTCTTGTAAAACTGCTTATGAAAAATGGGATACTTGGGGTGTTTCTCATGAAGGAATAAATAATGTTAAGGAAATGAGATTAAATACTTATACTATTAAATATGATAATTTTAAGATGAGACCTGATGAAACCATTTCTGACATGTAGCTTAGGTTTAATGAGATTGTCAACACAATGAGCTCACTTGGAAAAGATGTTCCAGCAAAGGAGAAAATCATGAGAATATTGATATGTCTACTAGACCGATAGAGAGGCACTTCTGTTTCAATCAGATAATCATGTGACATTGGTGCTCTGCCTATTAAAGAGATTATTGGTAAATTAATTATGTATGAGGAAGAACTCAAGGTGAATAAGGAGGAATATGATGAACCCAAGAGAAAGTTAGTGGCATTTAAATCTACTGATTCAAAGAGCAAGGACAAGGAGAAAACTCACATACCTACTGAAAGCTCAACTAGTGAAAGTTCAGAATCTGACAGTGATGCAGAAATGGCTCAGATGGCTAGGAGATTTAATAAATTCTATAAGAAAAAGAAATTCTTCATAAAATAAAACTACAAAGGTAAATATGACAACAAAGGACACTAGAAGAAAGATTGGAAGAAAGATGATAAGTGTGATGAAGTTATTTTCTATGAATGCAAGAGAAAAGGTCACATTAAAGCAAACTGTCCAAAATTGAAGCTCAAAAAGAAACATTACTACAAGGACAGCAAGTACAATAAAGCAATGAAAGAAACTTGGATTGATTCAGAAGACACTTCAAGTGATTCTGACTCTGCTAATGATGAATATTCTCATAAAGCAAACATTTGTTTTATGACAAACACATATGAGGTAACACTGGACCCTCCTGCTTTAAATTTATATTATTCTGGAATTGATTCTGAATCTGATTTTGAATCTAAAAACATGTCTAGTGAAGAACTATTTGAATATTGTAACATGCTAGAAGAGAACTATAATGAACTTAAGAACAAATATAATTCATTAAAAAAATATTATGCTCTCACTGCTACTGTTAAATCTTCCCTTGATATAGAAAAAGAAAATAATGCTCAAATGTTAAAGGAAAATACAAACTTAAAAATGTCTAATGAGCAACTTAGAAAAGACTTAGAAAAGTTCACAAATGGAGAAGAAACTCTAACTAAAATGCTAGGAAATAAATTGGCACTAAAGTACACTACTGGAATAGGTTACCAACCTAGAAAATGACAGTTCACTAGAACTAGATTTATCTCTAAATCTGGACAAAATTATTCTTGTTCCAGTTCTGGAAATTCATATGCTTCAAATATTTACTCACATATTTATAGATAAAATAGAGTTTACCTTTCAAAATATGTTGAATCTACTGATTATATTAGACCCATAAGAAAAATTTGGGTACCTAAAGCTTTGCGTTCTAACCTGTATGGACCCAAGAGAATCTGGGTACCAAAATCATTCTCGGTTTAAAACTATTTTGTAGGAAACCTGTTTGAAGAGTTCCCATAAGAAGATATGGTACTTGGATAGTGGATGTTCAAGGCATATGTCTGGGGATTACTCATGCTTCAAGAGCTTAATAAAGGTTTATGGAGGCTATGTCACCTTTGGTGATAATTCTAAAGGAAAGATAATCGGCCTAGGCCGAATTGGTATCACTAACTCAGTTTTAATTTCTAAAGTTTTATTTTTTGATGGACTTAAATATAAATTGTTAAGTATTTATCAGTTATGTGATGATGGCTTTAATGTTAATTTTGAAAATGATTCTTATAATGTTTTTAATTCTAATAATGTTTTAGTATTTTCTTCTTTGACAAATGAAAATGTTTATGCAGTTTATTTGAATTCTTTAGAAAAACAAAACATTACTTGTTTAAATGATTTTCATAAAGAATCTTGGATTTTTCATAGAAGATTAGTACATTGTAATATAAATTCACTTATAAAAATTACTAGGAAGAACTTAGTTAGAGACTTACCCAAACTTGAGTTTCCAAATTACAAAGTTTGTAATCCCTGTCAAAAGGGAAACCAACACAAAATCTCTTTCAAACCAAAGAAAGAAGTGTCAACTTCTCAACCCCTCGAGTTGGTTCACATGGACTTGTTTGGACCATCTAGAGTTTCTAGTATAAATGTGAATCACTATGTCTATGTCTTATTAGATGACTTTTCTAGATATACTTGGGTATACTTCTTAGATCACAAATGTGAAGCTTGTTCTTACTTTATTAAATACTCTGTGTCTATAGAAAACCTTAATGGACCTAAGATTAAGACCCTGACAAGTGATCATGGCTGTGAATTTAAAAATCATGAGTTTGACTCCTTTTTCTCACAAAATGTCTATACTCACAATTTATCTGCCCCTAGGACACCTCAGCAGAATGGTGTAGTAGAAAGAAGAAATAGAACCCTTCAACAAATTGCTAGAACTATGCTTAATGAGTATGATTTTCCTATTTACTTTTGGTTTAAAGCTGTAAATAAAGCTTGTAATATCATCAATAGAGTCTTAGTCAGACCTATTCTCAAAAAGACCCCTTATGAACTATGGAACAATAGAAAACCTAAAGTTATCTACTTTAGAGTCTTTCGTTGCAAAGTCTTTATTCTAAATACCAAGGATAATCTGGAAAAGTTTGCTTCTAAGAGTGATGAAGGAATATTTTTAGGATATTCTATAACTAGAAAAGCCTATAGAGTTTTCAATAATAGAACCAAGTGTGTGGAAGAATCTATTCACATCAAATTTGATGAAACAGATCCACATGAACCTAAGTCATCTCTTGAAAATCTTGAAGAAGATTTGTCTGTTCTGGAACATAATGATAAATTCAATGAACCAGCTGTAAAGACAACCAGTTCTAGAAATATTTGAGAATCTGCTCCTAATGAACCCGAACCTAAAGAAGAACCTGAAGTTTATAGTCCTACCTTTACTAGATCAACTAGGATTCTAAATAATCTTCCTTTAGATTTTGTTGTAGGAAATTTGGATAGAGGGACACAGACTAGAGCTTCTCTTATAAATCAAGTTGAAAATCAATCCTTCTTATCACAGCTTGAACCTAAAAACATTACTGATGATATTAATGATGAATATTGGTTAATTTCTATGCAAGAAGAACTTAATCAGTTTGAAGGAAATAATGTTTGGAAACTATTAGAAAGACCCAAGAACACTTTTGTCATAGCCACTAAATTGGTGTTTAGAAATAAAGTAGATGAAGCTGGAAACATAGTTAGAAACAAGGCTACGTTAGTTGCACATGTCTATAGTCAAGAAGAAGGAATTGACTATGAGGAGACTTTTGCTCCAGTAGCCAGACTTGAAGCCATTAGAATTCTACTTGCTTATGTTGCACATCTGAATTTTAAACTATATCAAATGGATGTCAAGAGTGCATTCTTAAATGGGTATATAGTTGAGGATGTTTTTGTTGAACAACCACCTGGATTTAAAAACCCTATTTTCCAAAATCATATTTTCAAATTATCAAAAGCTTTATATGGTTTAAAGCAAGATCCAAGAGCTTGGTATGATAGATTAAGTACTTTTCTAATTTCTAAAGGTTTTACAAAAGGAATAGTTGATCCTACTCTATTCATAAAACAAATTTATAAATATGTTTTTGTAGTTCAAATTTATGTAGATGAAATTATTTTTGGATCTTCAAAAAATTCATTATGTGTTGATTTTTCTAAAATGATGAAAAATGAATTTGAAATGATTTTAATGGGTGAACTAAAATTCTTTCTTGGATTTCAAATATTTCAAAATAATGATGGAATTATTTTAACTCAAAGTAAATATAGTAGAGATATTTTAAAATGTTTTGGATTGGATAGCACAAAAAGTAGTGACACTCCCATGAGTACCACCTGTAAGTTGGATCTTGATGAAGATGGAAAATCTGTTGATCAAACCACATATAGAGGAATGATTGGAAGTCTACTCTACTTAACTGTTAGCCATCCTGATATTATGTTTAGTGTGTGTATGTGTGCTCATTTTCAATAAATCCCTAAAGAATCACATTTAAATGCTGTAAAGAGAATTTTCAAATAACTCAAGCATACTCCCAATCTAGGACTGTTCTATCCAAAAGGACAATCATTTGAACTTGTTAGTTATTCTGAAGATGATTTTGCTGGATGTAAGTTAGATAGAAAAAGTACCTCTGGAACATGTCACCTTTTAGGCAAGTTACTAGTATCATGGTGTATTAAGAAAAAAAATTATGTTTCAGTATCTACTACAGAAGCTGAATACATATCTGGTGGAAGTTGTTGTGAACAAATTTTGTGGATGAAACACACTTTACTAGACTACGGATATCAATTCAAATATGTCCCAATAAATTGTGACAATACAAGTGATATTAACATTTCAAAGAATCCTGTTTCACATTCTAGGACAAAGCATATTGATGTAAGACATCACTTTTTGAGGGATCATTATCAAAAGGGTGATATCACTTTAGAATTCATTGGTACTGAATATCAACTTACTGATATATTCACTAAACCATTAAATTCTGAGAGATTAGATTACATCATACATGATCTTGGAATGATCAATCATAAATAGCTATCTTACTGGTCTTAGTGTTTAATATTTTACTATATTTTACTTTATGGTTTCATGCTCACTATTTCTTAGTTACTGTTTCATGCTTACGGTCTCATAGTTAACACCTTGTGTTCACTGTCTATCACTTAACTGTCTCACTATGATGGAACAGTTCACTCACTTTCTCGTCGTGACTGTACAGAATAGTTACTGTCTCACCGTGACAGCACAGAATAGTCACTTTCTCACCGTGACGACCAACAACTGTCTCACTGTGACGACTTCTTTTCATCGCACCGTAACATCTACTCACGGTCTCACCATAAAGATTATTTATGCATTTATTTTAATCCATATCACGGTAATTTTTGTTTCACTGCTATTTACTTTCCCGCATTTTTGTTTTTATGACGTTTGACATTCCCAAATGATAAAACTTAAGGGTTTCACTCGATTCCTCACCCAAACTCTCTCTCTAACCCTCTTTACCTTGCAAACCTTCTCTCCTTCTCTCTCGCTTGAACCTTCAGTGAATGCCAAGGATGAAGCGTCCATCTTCACCCTCATCTGAGAAGCGCCGCTCTAAAAAACAGAAGAGGACACCAAAGCTTGCACCCGAAGGACCCCTGAATCCTAACCTAGTAAGCCGTACTGTTGCTCCTGATAAGGAAATCTACCCTGAGTGGATTTTGTTCAGAAATTCTTTAGTCCTAAAAGTATTAAGAGAACAAGGATGGATCAAATGGTTCTCTAGACAAGATAGACCTATTTACCCGAGGTTGGTTGCACAATTCTATCAGTATGTAAAGTTTTCCATTAATGCTGGAGAAAGATATATGGTAACAATATGGATCAATGGACAAAAATTCTCATTCTATTCGAGACTACGGGCTGCATGCCTCAGGATTCCTCATTAAGTGATTTGTGATGATTACCAAAGATACCCTCCTCCTTCAACCAACATTTTTTAACTAGAGAATTACTTGGAAATTCTAACTGGAAATGGCACCAAAAGAAGGGCCATAACAGCTGAATTGAATTGGGAGACTAGGATGTTGTTTAAGTTTGTTCAGAATTTGATTAGCCGAGGAAGGGTGACTTTGCTATTTTGAAATATCAGGATGTCTGCATGATTCATCTAATGAAGAATGGCCATAAGAAAAATCTGGGCAAATATATCATTCACCACATGTGTGAATTGATTAAGGTCACTTCAAAATCCACTTCCCTATTTTACTCAAGGATGATTTCGGCTATGTTAGTTGCCAAGGGACTAGTTGGACCAAATGAAGAAAATCTTGTGGATTTTGAGTATTTTTTATCCAAGCCTACCATCAGAAGGATGAAGATAAACTAGAACCCCTGGAAGAAGAAGTGGGTTGAAGATAATGAAAAGGTTTATGAAAATTTTAATCCTGTGGATTATCCTACAAGTCCTAAAAACATTACTGATCCTGGTTTGGAACCAGATGAGATGGCTGAGTATCTAGAAGAGGAAGAAGAAGAAGAAGAAGAGGCAGCTAGAGTACCTCATAGAGAAGAGGTTGAAATACCTCAATAGGAAGTATCTTCTGTTGAGAAAGAAAGGATTTTTGTTCCTGCTGAAGTTTCAAGAGAAGAGGTTGTTTTTGAAAAGGAAAGGACTGTTGGTCCTTCTATTGTGCTTGAAGAAGAATTATCTCCTTCCCATGTTAATCAGGAAATCCAATCTGAAGTTGCAAGAGAATTTTTTGTTTCTGAATCTGAGCAGCAACCAATGGAAGAGACAGATCCTGTTGAAGAAGAACCCCTTGCTGAAAATGAAGCAAATCAGGAAGCACTACCTAAGGAATAATCTATTCCTGAGAACATACCCTCTGCTGAATAGAGGATGGAAATTTCCTTTCAATTGGAAAGGCAGGAAATGGCTGGGGAGATTAGAGATGATCCTGTTCCTGATCCTCAAGAATTTGAAATGGAAGCACATTTTGAGGGGGAGGAACCTCAAAATCTTGAGATTGATGAAGCTGGGCCTAGTGATGCATCTCCACCAACTGATTCATACTTGGTGTATACTCGATATGATTTCCCCAGCTTCTATGATGTGAGTGAATCATAGCAAGTGACTACATCTGGGATTTACCTTTGTTCTTTGTTTCAACTGAAGTTAGTCACACGCCTTCAACCTCAACCTCAACCTCAACCTCAACCTCAACCTGAATCGGAATTTGAAACTGAAACTGACTTAGAACCGCAACCAAACATTGAACCTACCCATAGACCACTTTATTCACCTGAATCCTTACCTGATCAGCAATATTTTGTAAGTAAAGAAGATTTGAAAGTCTTTTGAGAAACTATCTTAGTTGGAGTGGAGAAGATTATGTCCTCTCAACCTCATCCTGTGACTCAACTAAGTCCAGAAGATGCCTCGATTCTTTTGGAAAATATTATTCTACATATTCAACCCAAAATGATCCATGAAATTCCGTAAGTAAGGGTTGAAAAAAAATTCTTAGTGATGATGTCGCAACTCTGAAAGGTATGGTTGAAAACCTCTAGCAAGAACTGCATTCAAGATCAAATCATGCTCCTGCTCCTGCACCTCTTGCTACTTCTCCTGAACCAAATGTTTCCAACATTTCTAGAGAGATAGTATCCCAGATGCATCCCTACCTGTTTTTGTTTGATGAAAATATTAGATAAAGACACAAAAATATGTTGCAACTCATGAGAGAGATTGTAAAGAATCTGAATAATCTTACAGATGAATACACTGGATGTCTTCAAAAGGTTTTGAAACAGATCAAAGCTCTAACCATAGCTGTGAAGGCTTCTCCTCCCACTGGTCAGACCTCCACACCTTATTTGGAAGATTCTCTACTCAGATCCATAATCATGGAATAAATTCATAATGCTTTCAGTGTCTTGGATCTGTCTCCTTTGTCAGAAGTAGTTAAGAACAGTGATAGATCACTTGATCTTGTTCAGATTCATTCCAAGATTTCCAATGATAATCAACAGGAGATCACCAAGAAGATATATTTGTATCTCAATCTAATTTACTCCAAATCTGATATGAAAATTCACTTTAAGTATCTTGTGGATAATCTGAAAAATCTTTCCAGTGACCCAATATTTCAAAATTCAAGTTCAAAAGCTCACTGAGTTCACTAGATTATTGGATAAATTCATGGAGAATAAAGATGATTTTGAAAAGGCTATGCAATATGGTGGATAAATCATCACTATTTTCATAAATCTTCTGAATCCATATCTTCATGTGCATAGTACAGCTATAGTTTCACCAGCTACTTCCCCACTTCGACCAGGTCTACCTACCCTAGCCTCAACTGCTATGTTAGTCAGCCAAGCCCTTTCTCAGATCAGACCAATCATTCTTGACCAACCACAGACTAGATATTCTACTGCTCCTTCTTTGGCTCCATCTATTTTTTAAGGTATACCTTTACCTTCTTTTTCTACTACCTCTATACCGTATTCCACATCAGCAACTGATAAAGAAAAAGAGAAGGCCACATCCTGAAGAAGCCCAGCGACTAATTTCTTTTTGATGGGGATGTCTTTGATCATTTATTATTTATATTTCTACTGTATGATGTATTCTGAACGTTTTTAATGAAATATGCATTGTTTCACTCTCTTCTTTTCACTTTTTGATAATCCCAAAAGGGGGAGAATAAATAGGATAAGTTAAACGGGGAAGAAAAAGTTATAAGTTATTCTATATATGTGTTATTCAATATGCTATTTTCTCTAAAAGTTCAATTCCATTCTTTTTATTTTATCTGTACATGATTTGTGATCATCAAAAAGGGGGAGATTGTTGGACTCCTCATGTATTAATCATGTTTTAATGATCATAAATATCGTTACTGTTAACAAATATTCTTATTATTTACAAATCCCTTTATTAGTTACAAATCTTGTTACTAATCACAAATCTCACTTATCTTATCAATCCTCTGTATTTATGTTTCAAGTTATATCTTATACTTTATACTGGTTAAGTTCCAATAATCTTATGTATATTACTATCTAAGTATGAATACAGATATTTGTTTAAGTATAAAGACACCATGAATCTTGACACAGTAAGACAGACTGTGTGCAAGACACAGTCATAGTGAAGCAGACACCGTGAAGTCTAAGTCTCAGACACCATGACCAATGAGACATTGTGACACCGTAAGTCAGACACTCTGATTGCCTAAGTGATAAGACACAGTTAGAAAGGTAGAGTCATCAAGGCATCGTGAATCTAGACACTATGAGCAAGGCACCAGAAGCCAGAAACCGTAAGTCAGACACTGTGACTCAGACACAGTAAAGGACACACCATGACACAGAGACACCGTGAAGGTCACACCGTGAAGGTCACACCATGAAGGTCATACCATGAAGGTCATACCATGAAGGTCATACCGTGAAGGACACACCGTGAGCCACATACCATGAAGTTCATACAGTGAAGGACACACCGTGAAGGAGACACTGTTTGCATAACTACTATGAAACTGTTTCTTAACCTTTCTATCAATATTATTTAAATATTGCTAACGGTCATATTTGATATTTTTAATGCATTTAATGATATTTAATGATAGTTTTTGGTCTGTCAGGAAACCATACCTCATACCTGTGAAAAGGAAATCATCCTATTTCCGGAGCTCGGGGAATATAAGGAATATTGAGCTGCAGTAGAAAATAGAGAGAAGAACATACGTACGTGCAACAACTCAAGAAACACGAGTGCACTGTATTGAATAGAAGAGAAATCCTGAGCACAACTAAAGAACACATTGAAATATCTTAAAAGAGCTCTCATGTGTGCAATCCAACACAACTGAAGAACACACGGAGAATCAAGAGAACTTCTTCACATGTGAAAGATACCAAGATGAACCACAATGCTCTGTTTTTCAACAGAAAAATCAGAAAAGGACTCAGAAGCATTTTTGCTGAATCCAACAAGTCCAGAGCTGCACTACCAATCACTAGAGCTTTTATAAACTCATTCATACTTACTCTTAGTGATTCTTTGGTTTAATTTCGAGCAGTGTGTGTATCCTGTTTATTTTACACACACACTGTCTCCTGTACTGAATTGGAGGATACTAAATCCTCATTCCAAACTTTCTACACCTTCTTGTGTCCCACTGAGGATAGTGGTAGACGTCAAGTAGGACCTGGAGAGCCTGTGTGCTATTGTCTTTGATTTCCCATGAAGAACAGTGGTAGAGGTCTTAGGACCTGGACAGTTTCGGGACTGTTGTTAACCCTGATCCTATGTGTGGATCAAATTTAAATATAAATTTGAGATGACTAAGTCTTGACTTGAGACTTAATCTCTTGGTTATATCTGTTGTATGTTTTAGTTCAATTTTAAAGTATAAAATATCTAATTTATATTCCGCTGCTATTACTTTGAAATACAAAACTATTTTAAAGTTAATTTGATAGTTAATCTAGCAAGTGTTTGTATGTTTAGTAATTTATTAGGTTAGCTTCAAAAGTTAATTAATCTTCAGATTAGTTTAACTGAGAACTAATCAATCTTTGAGAACATAACTGACCCTTTAATTTAATATAAATTCACTACATATTATCTTGTTATTCAATTTGGGGGATTTTAACTGAAATATTTTTAACAGAAATTTTTATTGGAACTCAATTCACCCCCCTCTTGAATCTCCACTCCGACCAACAAAAACAACTTTTTCCATCAAGATAATTTATATGGTTAAATAATATTATTTAATGGTTTTAAAGTATAAATGGAATATATTTTTATTATTTAATCCAATTTTGGTCATTTGAATTATTTTTTATTTAAAATTGTACATAAACACATGTTTATCTTTTGATAAATATTACTTCTTAAAAACCTGCTTTTTGTTTTGAGAAGAGAAATTGATTTTAAATTAATTACTGAAACTTTTGTGTTTTTATTTGAAAAAATGGTTTCGATATATGAAATAATAAGGTCAAAATTATTTGAATAGGTACCTTTTATTTTGGGACATTATGAATAATAACTTCAGTAATTATTTTACTTACCAAAGATAAAGGGAAAATCTAGTAAATAAGGGTAAAAAATAATATTATAATAATATTAAACTACCCTAAAACGTGTCATAATCCTATTTTATGATATTTTTCCTACCATGTAAATCCTTGGGTCTATTTGGGGACCCCATAGAGCTACTTGGGTGTGTAAATGACATTTTATAAGAACTAATTTAAAGTAAAGAAAAATATAACATAAACATGTATCTTTTACTAAAACAATTTTTATATGGGGTTATATAAGTGATTTATTTAACTATAAATAGTAATTAGAAATATAAAAATAATTCCTATATCATGATATTTTATTTATAAATTTTAGACATTAAATATAAAAATTTAATTATGACACAATGATGATGCAGTAATTACTTCATTAATAAAGGATTCAAATAAATGATATTATAAATGTTAAAATAAATTTATTTTTTTTATTTTGATGTCATACATGAATTTTATGGATTCTATTGACATATTAGGTTTGATTTAATTTCTTTTTTTTGAATTAATCAGGCTGTTATGAATTTGTAAAAAATTCAAGTATGAATAGTGTCCAAAATTGTCAAAATTTATAACTTAAAATATAAAATATTCTATTAAATGATATTAAATTAAAAAAATTAAGATTCATCCAAATAGCTATTATAAGTCTAAAATTTTATTAATTACTCTTTCATTGGACATTTTTCATGTTTTGGAAACTTTTTTGATTCTCAAAGTGTTGAATGCTTGATAAAATAGTAAGAGTAAAAAAGCTTAAATAAAAAAGATAAGGATTAAAAAATATTCAAAACCTCTCTAAGTATTATTGGATGATTTTATTTAGACTTATATTGATCTCATATTCTAACTAAATAAGTTTGAACTCATTTTTAATTGAAATAGAATTTATAATTAATTAATATTTCTAGACTTTCCTAAAATGACCCTCCTCCCTCTTATAAAAGGCCACCACCTATACCCATTTAATCACACCTCTAAAGCCCCATGTCTCATACAAATTCTTCTCAAATAATCTATAAACATCCCTACCTTCCTCCTATAATAATTTCCTTGGGCAGAAGTCAATTCAAAAAATCTTTTTGGCTCAAATCAAAGGGAGTTGCACGTTTTAAGAGGTAGCATCTTCTCTAAAGTTCCTTTCCATTATTTTAATTCTCCACACCCTATTATATTATTATTATTTTATTACATAAAAAAATAGTATCATTGATATACTATGATTTTTTATGAGAAGTATTCAAACTACACTTACACACACCTCTATCTAATGTATACAAACATATTGTTTCTATGTACGGTGAACTACTACCTCACAAAATGATGATTGTTAATTTTTCCCCTACCACCTATAATGGTGGACATTATGATGGAAATATATTTATATATGATATATATTATATTTATATTGTCTCTATGATTATTTATTTTTCATTTACAGCATACATTTATGCTTTCAATAATGTGAAATACAATAATTTCATTTGAGGAAGTGCGGACTACCGCACACTCAAAGTGATATGACTCGTTCAGGACATACATGCAACGTATAAAGGATGGTGTTAATGAAATTATGTAACATATATAAAATATGATATTATAATGTAATTATAATACACCTATGTATAATTTAGTTTTCATTCTTTTAAATATGAAAAAGAAATGAAAGTAGTGTTCATGCGTACATACAGCTTACCATCTCCATGAACGGTGCATTTCATTTATTATCTCCAAATATTATGTACTATTATAAAAACATATATACAGGATATATATGATATATATAATATTTAAACCCTGAATAATATTCTATAGATAATGAAATTTTGACCATATGGACAATTTGTAATTATAACAAGTTCACCTTTGACTCAAGTACCAAACAACGACAAAACGATCGATATGAACTTGAATAATTATATGATTTTTATAACAAGGTAATAAGTGATATAAAAGGAATAATAAACTTAAAAAAGGTTACGAATAAAGTATATAATAATTTAATTTTATTATTCATGGAGATAAAGAACGAACAAGACAAGTCGGGTCCAAGGTAAGGGAACCTTTCACCTTCCTCTTTTAGTCATAGACTTCTTTTATGTTATGTATTTTAATTTAAATTTTTTTATTTTGGGTTATGTTATTATATATACTTATTTCTTTAAATTTTATGTCCAAATGATGAGATACACTTTTCTCTCTCATCAACTCTTTCTCTGAATTTTTAAGTGACATCTTTAGGCGGCTGAATTTTTATAAGGGAACTTCTTAACCTAATTTCCATTATTTCGATAAACATTGTACTTATTGATTATGTCAAGAAATGATTATGTGAGAAATAAATTTTTATGTATTATATTGTATTTACACTTTCTTTATGTGTACTTATATTTAATACACATAATCAATCTATTTTATTAACAAACTGATCTTTAAAAGGTAATTTCTAAACTCAATTTCCACTCATTGGGTTTTACAAATACTTCATTGATTATATTATTCCAAGATTATGTGTGTAATCACTATTTATTTATTTATGTTATAATTTCCACTTACCTTTGTGTGGATATACGGTTTATACACATAATCAACCCATTGATAAATTCTTACGTCATTGATACAATATTTGTAAGGGACTACCTCTCAATCTCCTTTCATTGAGGAATATTTTAGTTTATACACACCCTTATTTTATATGGTGTATAATTATAACCCTTTTTTTAATTTAATTCAACAATTTTCAAAAGGAATATTTTTCTAAAAATTATTTTACAAAACCAAAAATGAATGTTTCTTTTTAACGGATGTGGCGATAACAACCTTTCCTCCACCGAGAGCATTATTTGATATTTGGATTCCTTAACAAGACATAAAGTTTTTAAAAGTAAAATAAATACTATATACCCTTTTTATGTATTATGTTATTGAAAATTATTTCGATAATGGATTAATTATGTCAAAATATTGAACTGATATCTTGTGATTACAATGTGGAAATGTTATCTTTCCTTTATGCTTGTTTTATGTGTTATGATTATGTTATGGTTCTTGGGAATTATTTACATATATGGGTGGTTCCATGATAAACTGAGGGTGGGTATGCCCGAGATAGCTCTCCAATGCATTGGGTAATGTGATGGAGGAAAATTTTAATGCTTCTCCTAAGAGATTTATGGAATATACTATGATGGGTATTCCAAACATAACTCTTTATGTAGTTGTCAAAGATACAATATAATTATGTTATTGATGCCAAAAGTTACCTTTATGATTTATCATTTATATTAGTTATTCATAAATCTTATGATTTCATGAGGTATGTTAAATAGATTATGTTTTATGATTGAAAATTATGATTTCTTTCATTTTTTTGTATTCATGGACTAAGGTTTTCTTTCCTTTTTTTATATCCCTTACTGACCTTTTTATGCTAATCCCGAGTTTTTGAAATGTTTTTCACAGGGTATAAGGAAAGAAAAAAAAGGAATAATTCCCGAATATTTTTATCAAGAAAATAATTCTTGTATTATTTAAGGAGTTTTATTATTGTTAAAAAATTAGATAGATTATAAGTGACTGATTTGTAATTTTTGAGATGTAATGTAATAGTTATGGACAAATTCTCTAAAACTATAATCCTAAAAAGATCCTAAATGTGAAATAAAGTAAATTCTTGATCAAAAATCAAGACTGTGTAATGTTTAAGGTTGGGGCCTTATAGTTGGTATCATATGTCGGTTTAGACAACTTTGGAGATTAGGTTATTTTCTTAAGGTTTAAGGATATGATCATGGTTTTATAATTTTAAGGTATATTATAAGTTCAATGACTTATAAACCCCTTTTGAGGCTTATGTTATTTCAAGACAATTAATGGTTTTTTTAGAGACATACACCTTTGAGGAAATTATGGGTTATTAGTTTTAGTGGTGAAAAATATGAGGTATGAAATAACCATTGAAGTTAAAACATGTTTATGGTTATTTTTTAGGATTTTACCTCATTTTGTTAATGTTGTAATAATTATTCAGTTTTTGGAAAAGGACAACCCAAAGATCATGTGACAACCGGTTGTGTCGGAAAATGTTGTAGGAATCAAACTCACAACCGAAGTGAAACTGGGATTTATCGCCAACCACTAGACTACGTGGAGTCCCAGGTTAGTATGAATTAATATTTTTTGTAAAATAATTTTATTGATCAAGAATAAAATAGTTTTGGGAAGTTATGTTTTATCAAATGGATATACTTAGTATAGGAAAATGATTTTGTTATTAAGTGATAAATATTATTTTGGGAGATGTTCTCTCTTTTTTGAACACTATATGCCTAATGAAAATAGAATACTATGGGATTTCATTTTTGTAGTAATGGTTGACATATTATTTTGAATGGTCTTTTTTGAACTTTGGGTATTATTTTTTGAACTTTGGAGATTAAGAGTAGTATTTCTTTTTATAAAGGATTATTCTTTTTGGGGGATTATCTGATCTTGTTCTAACCGTTTTGGTTTTGGTTAATATCTAAAGACAGGGGAAATATAAAGTTCATATTTTTTGAATTATGTGATTCTCTGGAAGTTGATTATAGTTCTTCAAGTGTGACCAAGTCATCTTGAATACTCATCGTTTGCAGAAAAGATGAGTTTGTGGTAGAAATTTATTAAAGGATGAAACTCAACTTGACAAGTAATTATGTTTCCTTATGATCTTAGTATAGGTAGTAATAAAATTATTCAACTCTATAAAAAATATCTTGAATAAAAAAATGTTATATTCTTTATTTAATCAAAAAACATTTACGCAACCACAAATTTATGGCATTGTGATGGTTAAATTTTTGTGATTAAGTTCTTTGTTACTCTCTATTACTCTATGAGAGTTAGTTTTTCTTCCATATCCATGTTTTTCTATATAGAAACCTAGTATGTGTTATCTTGGGTGACCTTTGTACTTATATTTATTTCTTTTAAAGTGATTGTTTTATTGACTCTTTTTTTTATGTGGGGCTTTCAATGAAGTTTTCAAGCCCAATTTTAAAATTGCAAGGATGCAATTTTCAAAAGGGGGAATGATGTAATGAATTCGATATTTATAAAATAATTCCTTTTCATTTCAATTAATATTTATGAATAATATATTAATTTTACTTTAAAGGGGATTCTTTTCCTGATAGTGTGCTCGACACACAATAGGTTTCTCCGAAATCTTACATTGCACACAACATTGAGTTATACTGAAAAATAAAACAATAATATTATTATTATTTTAAATAGTATTTATCACCTAGCCATTGGGATGGAAGTAATGAATAGTACCAACTGAATTTTGAAATATGGTTTACATATTTTATAAATAATGATTCATTGGTTACCAATTTTATTAGAAATGGAAATAAAAACCAATTGAATATAAATGATGTGTTTTTATGAAAACCTATTTAAAAAGGGAATAATTACATTTATAAAATCATGTCACTATTTATGGATTTTTATGAAAAATATATTTTATATATTCAATGAAATGTTTTAAATTTAACTTATATGCTTCTAGATATGATATAAGAACAAATTCAATTTTTCAGATGAAAGAAGTATTTTTTCTAAAAATGCAGTTTTACTACCTTTTGAAGGTGAAACCTTTTTTAATTTTTTTTGACACCTTTATATGTTATATTTTAAAAAATAAACTTCTATTTTAGAATTCGGACTGCAAAATTTACTTTGGATGAATTTTTCATATTTTTTGATAACTATCATGTTTTGATGAATAATAAAAAAGATACTAAATTTTAATTGAAAATAACTTTTTTCATCAAGATAATTTATATGGTTAAATAATATTATTTAATGGTTTTAAAGTTTAAATGTAATATTTTTTATAATTTAATCCAATTTTGGTCATTTGAAGTAATTTCTCTTCTAAATTGGACATAAACACATGTCAATCTTCTAATAGTTATTACTTCTTAAAAACCTGCTTTTTGGTTTTGATAGCAGGAATTAATTTTAAATTAATTACTACAAATTCTGTGTTTTGAATATAGAAAAATGAACTCCATATTTGGAAACATAATTTCCAAATTGTGTAAATAGGTACCTTTTATTTTTGTACATTATGAATAGTAACTTCTGTAACTATTTTATTTACCATGGTTAAAGGGTAAATCTGGTAAATAAGGGTAAAAAATAATATTATAATAATATTAAACTACCCTAAAATGTGTCCTAATACTATTAGATGATATATTTACGACCATGGACATCCTTTTGTTGATTTAGGGACCTTATAAAGCCACTTGGGTGTGAAAATGACATTTTATAAGAATTAATTTAAAGTAAAGAAAAATATATCATAAACATGTATCTTTTACTAAAACCATTTTTATATGGAATTTTATAAGTGATATATTAGACTATAAATATTCATTAGAAATTTTAAAATATTTCCTATATCATGATATTTTATTTATAATTTTTAGACATTAAATAAATAAATTTCATTATGACACAATGATGATGCAGTGATTGCTTCATTAATAAAGGATTCAAATAAATGATATTATAAATGTTAAAATAAATTTAATTTGGTTATTTTTAGGTCATAAACGAATTTTCATGGTGGTATTTATATATTAGGTTTTATTTAATGCCTTTTTTTTAAGGAATCAGGTTTTTATGAATTTGTAAAAAAAACAAGTATGAATAGTGTCTAAAAATGACATAATTGAAAACATAAAATATAAAAAATTTATTAAATGATATTAAATTCAAAAAAAATATAATATTAGTCAAAATGGTTATGATAAGTATAAAATTTTATTAATTAATCTTTATTTTTCCATTTTTAATGTTTTGGTGACTATTTTGATTCTCAAAGTGTTGAATTCATAATAAAATGGTAAGAGTAAAAAATGGTTAAATAAAAAAGATAAGGATTAAAAAATATCCAAAACCTATATAATTCTTATTGAATGATTTTATTTCGACTTATATTCATCTAATATTCTAACTAACAAAATTTGGACTCATTTTTAATCGAAATATAATTTATAATAAATAAATATTTCTAGACTTTTCTAAAGTTCCCCTCCTCCCTCTTAAAAAAGGCCACCAACTCTACCCATTTAATCACACCTATCAAGTTCATTGGATCGTCCAAATTCTTCTCAAATAAGATTAAAACATCTTTATATTCCTCCTAAAAATCCCTACCTTGGGAAGAAGTCAATTCAAAAAATCCTTTTGGCTCAAATCAAAGGGAGTTACACGTTTTAAGAGGTAGCGACTTCTCTAAAGTTCCTTTCCATTATTTTACTTATTCACTCACTATTCTTTTATTATTATTTAACTACATAAAAAAAATATCCTATATATACTAGGATTTATTTATGAGAATTATTCGAACTACACTTACACACGGCTCCATCTAATGGATATGAGCATACCGTTTCCGTGTACGGCAAACTACTGCCTCACGAAACGATGATTGTTCAATTTTCCCCTACCACCTCTCATGGTGGAGATTATGATGGAAGTGTATTTATATATGATATATATTATATTTATATTATCTCTATTCTTCTATATTTTTCATTTAAATCAAACTTTTATGCTTTCTATAATGTGTAAATACGATAATTTCATTTGAAGAAGTGCGAACTACTGCCCCCTCAAATTGATATGACTCGTTCATGCCATACTTGGAACGTATAAAAGATGGAGTTAATTAACTTATGTAATGTATATAAAATATTATATTATACTCTAATTATAATATATTTATTTATCATTTTGTTTTAATTCTTTTAAATATAATAAGGAAATGAAAGTAGCGTTCAAGCGTACATACAGCTTACCGTCCGCATGATCGGTGCATTTCATCTCATATCTCCAAATGTTATGGAATATTATAAAAACATATATACTAGATATATATTATATATATTATATTTATATAAATAATAATATTATGGAGATAACATACTTTTGACCACATGGATAATTTTAATTATAACAAGTTCATCTATGACTCAAATACCGAACAACGACAAAACGACCGATACGAACTTGAATTATTATATAATTGTTATAACAAGGTAATAAGTCATATAAAAGGAATAATAAAATTAAAACGGTTTTCAAGAAATTATAAATTAACTTATTTTTATTATTAATTTAGATAAATAACGAACAAGACATGTTGGGTTCATGGTAAGGGAACCATTCACCCTCCTCTTTTTGTCAATGACTTATTTTATGTTATGTATTTTAATTTCCTTTTTATTTTGTTGAGTTATATTATTATATATCATAATTTATTTCCATTTTATGTCCAAATTATGAGAGACCCTTTTCTCTCTCATCAAATCAATTTTCTGAATTTTTAAGTGACGTAGTTAGGTTGCTAAATTTTCGTAAGGGAACTTCTTAACCCAATTTCCATTCTTTGGGTAAATTTTCTACTTCTTGATTATTTAGTGCTATGATTATGTGAGAAATAAATTTTGATTTCCTATATTGTATTTATAATTTATTTATGTGTACTTATATTGAATGCACATAATCAATCTATTTTATTAACAGAATGATCTTTGTAATGGAATTTCTAAACTCAATTTCCACTCGTTCGGTTTTACACATACTTTGTTGATTATATTATGACAAGATTATGTGGGGAACCACTATTTATTTATTTATTTTATAATTTCCACTTCCCTTTGTGTGGATATATAATATTTATAAATATAATCACCCCATTGATAAATTATTATGTCATTGATACAATCTTTGTAAGGGATTTCATCTCAATCTCCTTTTATTGAGGTGTATTTTGGTTCATAAATGACCTTATTTTATACAGTGTATAATTATACCCTTTTTATTTTAATTTAATTAAAATATTTTCAAAATGAATCTTTTTCTATGAAGCATTTTACTAAAAGAAAAATGGAATGTTTCTTTTTAAAATGTGTGGAAATAACAACATTTCCTTCACAGTATACATTATTTGATATTTGGATTCCTTAACAAACTATAATTTTTTTTAAAAGAAAATAAATACCATATACCCTTTTTATGTATTTTGGTATTGAAAATGGTTTTGAGAATGGATTGATTATGTTAATATATTTAACTGATATCTTGTGATTTCAATATGGAAATGTTATCTTTCCTTTATGCTTGTTTTATACATTATGATTATATTATGGTTCTTGGGAATTATTTAAATATATGGGTGGTTCTGTGATAAACTGAGGGAAGGTGATCTCAAGATAGATCTTAAATTCATTGGGTAACATGACAAAGGTTAACATTAATGTTTCTCATAAGAGATTTAGGGAATATATTGTCATGCATATTCCAAACATAACTCCCTATGTAGCTATGAAAGCTACAATGTAAGTATGTTATGGATGACACAAGTTACCTTTATGATTTATGATTTCTATGAGTTATTCATAAATATTATCATTTCATGAGGTATGTTAAATATCTTATGTATTATGATTGGAATATATGATTACTTTTATTTGAATGTTTTCTTGGAATAATGTTTTCTTTCCTTATTTTATATCCCTTACTAATATTTTTATGCTCATACCATGTTTTTGAAATGTTTTTCATAGGGTATAATGAGGGATAATAGAAATTAAGAATTCAAGAATATTTTTATCAAGAAAATAATTCTTATATTATTTAAGCACTTTTATTGTTGTGAAAAATTTGGATAGATTAGAAGTGTCTACTTTGTAATTTTTGAGATGTAATGAAATAGTTATGGCATAATTATCTAAAACTCTAAACCTGCAAATATCCTCAATGTTAAATAAAGTAAATTCCTGATTGAAAATAAATATTATGTAATTTTTAAGGATGAGGCATTATAGTTGGTATTAGAGGTCGGTTTAGACAACTTTTGAGATTAGGTTATTTTATTAAGGGTTAGGGATATGATCATGGGTTTATAATTTTAAGGTATATTATAAGTTCATTGACTTAGAAACCCCTTTTGAGGCATATTTTATTTCAAGGTGATTAATGGTATTTTTAGAGACATCCACCTTTGAGGAAATTATGGGTTATCAATTTTTGGGATGCAAAATGGGAGGTATGAAATAACCTTTGAGGTTAAAACATGTTATGGTTTTATTTGAGGATTTTATCTCATTATGTTAATTTTATAATAATTATTATGTTTTTGAACAAGGACAACACAAGATCGTGTTACAAACCATCAAGTTGGAAAAAGATGCAGGAATTAAACCCACAACCGAAATGTGATTGGAATTTATCGCCTACCACTGGACAATGTGAAGTACCTGGTTAGTATGACTTATTATTTTTATTTAAATGATTTTATTGATCAATAATAAGTTTATTTTTGGAACTTATGTTTTATAAAATAGATTTCCTTAGTATAGGAAAATGATTTGGTGATTAAGTGACTAATGTTATTTTGGAAGACGTTCTCTCTTGTTGGAACACTATATGCCTAAGTAAAATAGAATACTATGGGATTTCATTTGTGGAGTAATGGTTGAAATTTTATTTTGGAAGAATATATGTTTTTATTGTGGACATATGGATATTTGGGTTATTTATGAAAATGATTAACCTATCATATAGAATATGTGATTAGGTTAATTACTTTTGAGTATGAAACTTTAAGAGTAGTCAATGTTATTTGGAGATAAATGTTAAGATTTGTTGTGGAAGGCTATGTGATCAAATTCTTCTAAGTTTTGGGTTTCAATCTTATTTTTGGATTATTTTGAAGAATTTTAAGGATGATTTTGTATTGAATGGTCTTTGTTAATCTTTGGGTATTGTTTGTTAAACTTTGGAGATTAAGAGTAGTATATCTTTTTATAAAGGATTAATATTTTTGGGGGATTATCTGATCTTTTAATAAACATTTTGGTTTTGTTTAATGTCTAAAGATTGGGGAAATATATAGTTCATGTTTTTCGATTATGTGATTCTCTAGAAGTTGATTCTAGCACTTTAGGTGTGACCACGTCATCTTGAATACTCATTGTTTGGAGAAAAGATGAGTTTGTGGTAGAAATTTATTAAAGGATGAAACCCTGCTTGAAAAGTAATTATGTTTCCTTATGATCTTAATCTAGGTAGTAATAAAATTATTCAACTATATAAAAAGGATTTTGAAGCAAAAATGTTATATGCTTTCTTTTATCAACAAAATTTTACCCAACCATAAATTTATGGTATTATGGTGGTTAACTTTTTGTGATCAAGTTCTCTATCACTCTCTATTAGTCTATGAGAGTTAGTTTTTCTTCCATATCCATGTTTTACAACGTGGAACCCTAGAATGTGTTATCTGAGGTGACCTTTGTACTTCTCTTTCATTCTTTAAAGTGATATTTTTATTGACTCTTTTTCTGATGTGGGATTTTCAATGAAGTTTCCGAGCCCAATTTTAAAATTTCAAGGATGCAATTTTCAAAAGGGGGAATGATGTAACAACCCAGGTATTTATAGAATAATACTTTTTCTTTTTAATTAATATTTATGAATAATATATTAATTTTACATTAAAGGGGGTTCTTTTTCTGATAGCGTACTCGACTCACAGCGACAGGTTTCTATGAAATATTACGTTTCACACTACATTGAGATATACCAGAAATTAATAAAATAATATTATTATTATTTTAAATAGTAGTTAACGCCTAGACATTGGTATGGAGAGAATGAATAGTATAAATAGAATTTTTAAATATGGTTTTCATGTTTTTTAAATAATTATTCATTGGTTACCAAATTTATTAGAAATGGAAATAAAAACCAATTGAATATAAAGGATGTGTTTTTATGAAAACCTATTTAAAAAGATAATAATTGTGTTTATAAAATAATGTCACTCTTTATGGATTTTTATCAAAAATATATGTTATATATTAAATGAAATGTTTTAAATTAATCTTATATGTTTTCTATATAAGATATAGGAACAAATTTAATTTTTTGAATAAAAGAAGTATTTTTCTAAATATAAAGTCTTACCGCCTTTTGATGGAAAACCCTTATTTAATTTTATTTTTTGACAAATTTATATGTTCTATTTGAAAAAATAAAATTCTTCTGTAGAATAGAGACAACAAAATTTACTTTTTGTGGATTTTTTATATTTTTCTCATAACTATCATGTTTTCATCAATAGTGAAACTACGCTAAATTTTAATTGAAAACAACTTTTTCCATCGATATAATTTATAAGGTTAAATAATATTATTTAATGGTTTTAAATTATAAATGGAATATATTTTTATCATTTAATCCAATTTTTTTCATTTTAAGTAATTTCTATTTAAAATTGTACATAAACACATATTAATCTTTTGATAGTTATTACTTCTTAAAAACCCGCTTTTTTGTTTTGACAAAAGGAATTAATTTTAAATTAATTACTACAACTTCTGTGTTTTGAATTTAGAAAAATGGATTCCATATTTGGAATCATAAGTTCCAAATTATGTGAATGTGTACCTTTTATTTTTTGACATTATGAATAGTAACTTTAGTATTTATTTTATTTACCAAAGTTAAAGGGTAAATCTGATAAATAAGGGTAGAAATAATATTATAATAATATTAAACTACCCTAAAACGTATCATAATACTATTGGATGATATATGTCTGACCATGGGAGTCCTTGGGTCGATTTTGGGACCCCATGGAGCTACTTGGGTGTGAAAATGATATTTTATAGGAATTAATTTAAAGTAAAGAAAAATATAACATAAACATGTATCTTTTACTAAAATAATTTTTATATGGGGTTATATAAATGAACTCTTAGACTATAAATAATAATTAGAAATATAAAAATATTTCCAATATCATGATATTTTATTTATAATTTTTAGACATTAAATAAATAAATTTAATTATGATACAATGATGATGTAGTGATTGCTTCATTAATAAAGGATTCAAATAAATAATATTATAAATGTTAAAATAAAATTAATTTGGTTATTTTGATGTCATACACAGATTTCATGGATGATATTGATATATTAGGTTTTATTTAATGCCTTTGGTTCGAAGGAATCGGGCTGTTATGAATTTGTAAAAAAGTCAAGTATGAATAGTGTGTAAAATTGACATAATTCATAACTTAAAATATAAAATAGTTTATTTAATGATATTAAAACTAAAAAATTTAATATTTTTCCAAATTGTTATGATAATTATAAAGTTTTTTTAATTACTCTTTCATTGGGAATTTTTCATGTTTTGGAAACTATTTTGATTCTCAAAGTGTTGAATGCTTGATAAAACAGTAAGAGTAAAAAAGATTAAATCAAGTAGATAAGGATTAAAAAATATCCAATACCTATCTAATTCTTATTGGATGATTTTATTTAGACTTATATTGATCTCATATTTTAAATAAATAAATTTTTATTCATTTATAATTTAAATTTAATTTATAATAAATTAATATTTCTAGACTTTCCTAAAATGCCCGTCCTCCCTCTTATAAAAGGCCACCACCCATACCTATTTAATCACACCAATAAATCCCCTTGCCTCATCCAAATTCTGCTAAAATAATCTCCCAACATCCCTACCTTTCTACTAGAATCCTTTCCTTGGGAATAAGTACATTCAAGAAATACTTTTAGCTCAAATCAAAGGGAGTTACACGTTTTAAGAGGAAGCATCTCCTCTAAAGTTCCTTTCCATTATTTTACTTCTTCACTCCATATTATATTATTATTATTTGATTACATAAAAAACCAGTATCATAAATCTAATAGTATTTTGTTATTATAATTATTCAAATTACACTTACACACACCTCCATCAAATTGATACGATCATATTATTTCTATGTACGACGAACTATTGCCTCACGAAATGATGATTGTTCAATTTTACCCTACCACCTCTCACGGTGGCCATTATGATGGAACTTTATTTATATATAACATATGTTATATTTATATTGTCTATATTATGTATTTTTTATTTAAATCATACCTTTATTCTTTCCATAATTTTTAAATATGATAATTTCATTTGAGGAAGTTCGGACTACCGCCCCATCAAAGTGATATGACTCGTTCATTCCATACATAGAATGTATAAAGGAGGGAATTAATGAACTTATTTAATATATCTAAAAATATTATATTAAACTGGAATTAAAATATACCTATGTATCATTTATTTTTCATTCTTTTAAATATGAAAAGGAAATGAAAGTAGCATTCATTCATACGTACGGCTTACCGTCTCCATGAATGGTGCATTTCATTTCTTATATCCAAATGTTATAGACTGTTATAAAAACATATATACTGTATATATATGATATATATGATATTTAAATCATGAATAATATTTTGGAGATAATGAATTTTTTACCACATGGACAATTTGTAATTATAGCAAGTTCATCTTTGAATCAAGTACCAAACAACGACAAAACGACCGATATGAACTTGAATAATTATATGATTGTTATAACAAGGTAATAAGTGGTATAAAAGTAATAATACTCTTGAAAAAGTTTCTTAATAAAGTATAAATTAGCATAAGTTAATTATTCAAGGAGATAAAGAACGAACAGGACAAGTCGGGCTCAAGGTAAAGGAACTTTTCACCCTACTATTTTAGTCAAAGACTTATTTTATGTTATGTATTTTAATTTCCATTTTATTATATTGGGGTAAGTTATTCTATATCCTTATTTATGTCCATTTTTTTCAAATGATGATATACCCTTTTCTCTATCATCAACTAATTTTCTGAATTTTTAGGTGATATCGTTAGACTCCTGAATTTTCATAAAGAAACTTCTTAACCCAATTTCCATTCTTTGGGAAAATCTTATACTTCTTGATTATGTCATGATATTGCTATGTGAGAATAAATTTTGATGTCCTATATTGTATTTATACTTTATTTATGTGTAATTATAGTGAATATACATAATCAGTCTATTTTATTAACAAAATGATCTTTGTAAGGGAATTTCTACACACAATTTCTACTCATTGGGTTTTATGCATACTTCGTTGATTATATTTTTCCAATATTATGTGTGGAATCACTGTTTGTTTATTTATGTTATAATTTCCACTTCCCTTTGTGTGGATATACTATTTCTACATATAATCACCCCATTGATAAATTCTTATGTCATTGATATAATCTTTGTAAGGGACTTTATCTCAATATCATTTCATTGAGGCATATTTTGGTTTATACGCAACCTTATTTTATATGGTGTATAATTATACCCTTTTTTAATTTAATTCAACAATTTTCCAAAAGAATCTTTGTCAACGAATCATTTTACTAAAGGAAAAAAGTAATGTTTCTTGTTAACATACGTGGCGATAACAACCTTTCCACCACCACGAGCATTATTTGATATTTGGATTCCTTAACAAGTCGTAATGTTTTTAAAAGGAAAATAAATAACATATACCCTTTTATATATTTTGGTATTGAAAATGGTTTTGATAATGGATTTATTATGTAAACATATTGAAATGATATCTTCTGATTACAATGTGTATATATTGTCTTTCCTTTATGTTTGTTTTATGTGTCATGATTATGTTATGGTTCTTGGGAATTATTTATATATACTAGTGTTTCCTTGATAAACCATGGATGGGTGAGCTCAAGATATCTCTCTAATGAATAAGGTAACATAATGGAGGTAAACATTAATGTTTCTCTTAAGAGATTTAGGTAATATATTGTGATGGGTATTCAAAATATAACTCCCTATGTTGTTGTGAAAGCTTTAATGTAAGTATGTTATGGATTCCAAAAGTCACCTTTATGATTACATGATGTATGTTAAAGAGATTATGTTTTATGATTGAAAATTATGATTTCTTTGATTTGTATGTATTCATAGACAAATGATTTCATTCCTTATTTTATATCCCTTACTGAGATTTTTATGCTCATCCCAAGTTTTAGAAATGTTTTTCATTGGGTATAAGGAAGGATAAGAGAAAGGAGTAATTCATGAAGATTTTTATCAATAAAATAATTCTTGTATTATTTAAAGAGTTTTATTATTATGAAAAAATTGGATAGAGTATAAGTGTCTACTTTGTAATTTTTGATTTGTAATGTAATAGTTATGGTCTAATTATCTAAAACTACAAACCTAAAAAGATCCCCAATGTGAATGAAAGTAAATTCTTGATCAAAAATCAAGATTATGTAATGTTTAAGTCTGGGGACTTATAGAAAGTATTGACCTCCAAATCACTTTTTTCATTTTATGAATAAAAATCTTTGTGGAGAAGTGGAAACCTCACAATCAAATTCAAACATACCAAAACCAATGGCAAGGCAGTTTAACATTAACAGCAGATTACAAAGCAACAAAAACCTTGAGCCACGATTCAAGATTTAAAATTCAAAATGAAACTTTAAAAAACTTTCAAACAGGTCACAATAGCACCACCTCGGTAAGAAAAGCATCTTGAACCACGCAAGTAGCAGAAACCTCGATCCACGAACCAGAACGCCCCTCTCGTCACTGCCTCCACACAGTTACCGGCACAAATGCCGGATATCATTAGGACCTCTAGAAGAAAATCACTTCGTCATTGCCAATGTAGAAATGAAATCACCTTGCACAGAAACAGCAAAAATGGAAAACCAACACTGAAGGGACTCAAAAAGAGAGAAGACAACCGTAGACATGCCTCCTGGAACACCCACCGCCCGCACGAACACATCCCCAAAACCTCCACGGAATCCATCTCGCCCAACCGACCCGGAAAGGGGCAATGAACCTAGAAACCAGAGCAGCGTTCGAGCAGATGTCGAAACTAGAAGACCTTTGAAATGTGTGGGGGGAAACCTGAGGTCTTCGTTGTCACCGATGGGAGTGAAACAAGCATATCCCCTCAAGTCTTGACATCCTTTTTATATGACTCCCTCCAAAACCGCCTTGAAGAAGCTGTGGTAGCCCATTCTGTCCCATGAACTCGCTTCCTTGCTCCACTGAAAACTGAAAGACAAGCCAAGAGATGACGCCATCACGCTGTAAAGGAGACCTGCCGCCGTGATTGAGGTGTCTTCCCAACGATCTGAGTTGCCTATCTCAGCTGAAAACTGAATGTTAATCCAAGACATGATACTGTCGCATAGGAAAGGAGATCCGCTGCCAAGATTGAGTCGGATTCTAGAGGACCCAAGCCAAGCCGAGACCAGGATGTAGCCGCACAGGGAAGGCCGAGAAGCAAGAGCCGGCTTCCAGAACCGTCAATGCTGTGACTACCTTTTCCACCGCTGCAAACCACAAGCCGAGCCAGCTCCATCGCTATTGCATTCCTCCTTGGATCCGTACCACAAAATCCCTCCGTACTCTGATGACATGTGTCGCCGCCAGGAAGGCATCCGAAACCCTAGGGCACTCCCGATAAGGGATCTCCCGAGAGCGCCCCTTATAGAAAGTATTGACATTTATTATGCTATTTCTTCCAATGTGGACTATTATTGATTATTAAGGAAAGTTGATTAAGTTGTATTGTTTATTCGTATGTTGAATACATTGAATGTATTATGTTATGGTTGGGGCCTAGAATTGAATGGCCTCATGATGCATTCATAGGTTTCATGAGACAAATAGGTTGGTAATTTTTCCAAGTCATTTCCCATTTATGTAAGATATCTTGGAATAAGGCCTTGACGGTAAGTTTAAGATATTTGACATTATTCATTCCATAATTATAAAATCTATTATTGTTGTATCTATGATTATTCAAATATTTTTTTCATATAGGGATAATTTTTAATCTCATGTGATTATATATATGTCATTATTTTAAATTTATTTATTTATACCATATTTTTCATGTCTTATTTATTATTTGATAGCTTCTGTTGTATACATTCCCTTACTGAGCTTCTGATCTCACCCCTTTCTTATATTTACTTTACCTAGGATGTCATGAATTGTACTATTATTGATATTCAATTATATTCTAGAGGGAGTAATAATGTTCTTAAAGAAAATACTATGATGTATTTTATGTTTTCAAATGTAATATGAGATGAAATAATGTATATAATTTACCAATACTACTAAACTATTAGGTCTATTGGGATGTGATCAATTGTATATAGAGATATTTTAATAAATAAAACACCAGCTCTAGGCTCCTAGGGTTAAGTTATTTATAGGATTTCCCCTCAAGATGTTCAGAATAAAAAATTAAATATCCAAAAGAAAAATGTTTTAGAAGAATTCACCACCATACAGAACCCAACACAAAAAAATAATTCAAGGCTTATTAACTATTTTTGGTGTTTTGGAAAGTTTAGACTCGCTGCCATCGACTATGGGCATAATATTCCAATGTATTAAAAATAAATAAGTCCAAGAAGAATGATAATTATAAAAACAAGGGTAAAGGAATGAATAAAAAATAATCTCAAGTGAAGATATTTTTTACGTTGAGAGAACTTTCTTAGACCTATTTCTCTGTCTTATGAGAAAAGAAAATCTCACCTTATTACCTTATAGGTTTTAGAGTGCCTATATCGAAAATGGAATTAAAGGTGATGTAATTTAGGGGGATCCCTAAAATGAAGATGATTTTTGTTATTTCAGAATCCTTATAAGTTGATGTAAATGTCATATTCCGGACAACCAAGGTGCTCCCACACTGGATGCTAAAAAATATAGTGGATTTAAGATTAAATTACCCTAATAAACAATCTTCATATGATTAAAATGAAGCTAAATATAATGAAAATATGGATAATATATGTAGATTTCACCTTTGAGGTACAATTTCTATACTCTCCCATCCTCATATAAAAACTAAAGTTTAAATATAAATTGATAGAATTGATCTATTGATGATAAATTAAGAATTGTATTACAAAGGGGGAGAAACATACTTTTTATTCTTGATTTTCTTCTTATTTACTATGATGGATGAGGGAAAGTAATTTGTAATAAAATCTGATAAACTTACCCAAAAAAGAAGATGTTACAAAATTTGGGATCAATATTATTTTTTATTGATAGATTTAATTTTTAGGTTAATCAATCTTGTTTTCTACAATAAGAATGGATAATGTGGACTTAGAGTCATTTTATTTTGGTCTTATTTATTTAGAAAGGTTATTTTATCCTTCTCTCAATAAATTCTAGTTTTATATTTAGTTCAATGGAAGATAAGGGTAAAATATAAAAGAATGATGAAACATCCCTCACTTAAAGTTCTCAAAATGAGATAAAAGATAATTTGAATTTATTTTCAATAATGGTTAGGAAATATCATTGACTTTAATGTTTTGAATGGGTATAATGAATAAACCCAATGGGGGGTTGAAGTTCCCGTAGGATGTTTATGATTGTGATATATTGTATCTATTTTCAATAATTTCTTGAAAATTTAATGAGTATGTTAAAGGAAGAAGTTTCATATGGATGTTTCAAAATCATGGCCACCCAAAGGTTATATTCTATAAGTAGGAACAAAAAAAATTAGGAACCCTATAGATTCAAGAACTACTTCTGGAAGAGGATCAAAAGTAATAAATATAATTAGAGTTAGTGCTACTGATAGATTAAGGAGATATATATGGAAATTATTATATCTAGAAGTATCCTGGTACATCAGATGATTGTAGAATTAATCTTAAATGTATTCATGACTAGTTTGGAAGGATAAATAAGCACTTTCAATCTCATATTGAAATTGAAGAATTAAGCTACCCAGATATGGTGATTTGAAATATTGAAAGTGAATCCAATATATATGGAGATTTAAAAGAAGATATGTTGAAGAAAGTAATCTCAAAGGTAAAACTATAAAATGGTAATTAGTGAATAAATAAGAAACTTGGATTATTGGAAGGATGAAACACACTAAATAATTGTTAAATTCCATATGTTTCATTCCTAAGTAATTTAAGGTGTCTTTCACCTTACAATGAGAGTTTATTCCCTTAAAATGGAAAAGGAATGAAGTATAGAACCTCTAGAAGATGTGTTCAATATAATATGTTGAATGATCTATAGAATACTATACTAAAAATTTAATTGATAAACTTGATCTACTGAAGTGTTCAGAAGTTCAATAAGAGATTTAGGAAGGAGATTCTAAAATAAGTTTTATGAGTTCATCGAAGATAAATGTTGTAGTAGGTATAGAATAAAGTTAAAAGACTCCATAAGTACATGTTGAGAATATCGAACCACTGAATGTTTTGAAAGAACAAAGTTACAAGATTCTATATTTTTCATTCATTATAAGAACATTGCTTTGTATATAGAAACCCAAGCCTTTTACGCATATTATTACATTATTTTTGAAATAAATATCCATTAAATATATCCAAAGGATTTAAAGGCATAGTATATTTGGAATACTAGGTACATAAAACAAAAACATAAAATAAAATAATTTTTTTTTAATCTTTATAATGTTATAAAAAATCCATTTAAGTTCTTAAAAACATATGATAGACTGGGAAAAACATAAAAGAAAGGGGTGGGCTATAAACCTTAGTAAAGGAATAAACATTGTAATGAAGCATAGTGCATGAATCATAAGGAATAACATGATAACATAAATGATAAGAATCATGAATAAACATCTGGATACATCACATAATTAACAAGTAATCATAAGATTAAGGAAATATATAAATGTGGAAGCCACATAAAACTTTTCATAATCATAAGTCAATGCTAACTTCCAAGACAACATCACATAGTGGACTGAGTCCCTTCAAGGATTTAGTTTACTCCATAATCTCATATGTAACATCTAATGGGGGTAAAATATTTCCCAAATCAATATATTTATATATGGTTTCTCCCATAATATCATGTACATGCCTATGTGTGCTATAAAGGGAAATTAATCATAAGTCATAACATAGGAATTATCCCTGGAAAGAAATGGGATGCATAATCTTTCCTCATTAAGGGGAGCTTTAAAGAATATATTACCCCATTAAAGGAAGGTAGAATAAGATAGGTATATTTATAATATTCCTATATATATAATTTTAAATCAATTCATAACATTAAATAGAGATAGAAAGTGATTTAGAGAGATAAAGTTAATAACCCAATGAAAAAGTGTGGTTTGGATAGATCTCTTACATTATGTTCTAAAATATCTCTTCACTTGCAATTAAATTCCTATATAACCAAAATATATTCATTAATTACTTAATTAAACACCTTTTATATCTATATTTTATGTACAATTTTTTTATTATGGTCATTTATAACCATTTTAGTGAGATATAAATCTTAATTTCATCATTCCAGGGGTGTTCGTTTCATGGTTCCAAGTTCAAATTACATGTGTAATATTATTGATGTCATTTAAAATGGGACTATAATTCAAAAAGTGAAATGAAATAATATTCATGTTATTATAGAAATTTCAATGGTACAAAATTCTCATTTTTTTCTATCATTGGAATAATTTATTTAGTAAAATGTTAACTTTTTATAATAAATTCATTTTGATTGTTTTATCGAACAACGCAAACTAGTTTCATTTCTTTTTAAATTATGTCTATGTATCCATTCCAAAACATGGAATAAGTTATAATATAGTTATCATCATCTTATTTTACTATAATAATATTTTTAGGACCATCCTTGAAGATAGTGGAGAAAAATGAAGTGTGTTTCTTCATGGATGTGGTGAACCAACCATATTGTAAACAATACTTTTGTTTAAGAAAAAAAAAGTGAGGGTAGAAAATGAATATTCCACCATTATAATAAATTATTATAATATTTTGGGTACTTATGTTACTATATTTTTGTAGATATAGAACATAAGGGGGTGGTAAGAGGTGAAAAAAATTAAAATAGTTTAGTTTATATTTGCACCTCTTCCTTTGGATGCCTCCTCTTAAGATACCCCTTAAAGCTCCTTGAATGGTCTTTGGATGAAAATAGTAGCATGAGGACATAAAAAATATGGTTTTAAAGGGAATTGGGTAGAACTTTGGAAAGATTCATGTAATGAACTTACCCATCAGGGCCTATCTAGAGAGTAGAAGGCCCAGCCATAACAACCCCAAGCACGCCTCCAATAGGCCAGGGGCTGGCGACAAGCGTCGATAAGGAATAATATAAAATGGAAAGACTTATCCTAAAGTACCTATATGAACAGACAAAAACATATCCATGAAAATTTTATAGGAATAATAAAAATATAGTAACATCTTGAGTACAACCATGAATGCATAAACTCTAGGGAATACATCAGAGTGTGGTAGTATAATAAAAGTGAAAAGGTTGAAAAATACACATCCAACCATAAATGAAGTCCCAACCTGAAAAAACAAGATACAATAAATTAAAAATTAGGTAGATCGACTCCTGATCTCCAAGTATCTACCATCGTATGTGGTCTATGTACCCAAGTATCACTATGCTCCACCAAAGTCACCATCGATTCGTTTTTTCATCAGTATAAGACATTAAATGTTCATGAAAACCCCATGCAGGGGTGCGTATATACATTCCCAATAGTATTCAAAAAAACCAAAGAGGGAACAAGAGTGAGATAGAAATGGTCAATCAGTAAAATCAAACAAACCATATATATATATATACTCAAAGAAACCCAAATAAAAGAGAAAGGGGATATCCATCTGCACAGCCCAGTTAAGAATGATGATTCTACCAAAAGCTCTAAATATATATCTCTTATTCATAGAATCATGAGAAACCATACAGTATTCCATGTGGGGGTACCAACACATCACTAATGTTCTCTATAGCCAAGATAGCCACAACTCCAATCAAGCATCCCACACTACCTCACCAAAATCTATGTAGAGGGACCTACCCCTCACCACTACACTCTATAGCTGAGGGAGACACCACTCCCATGGAGGAAATTATCGTTATCATAGATCAAATAAGGGTAAGTACCACTCCATAGATAGAGGACCCATTCCCGGTGTATGAGAGTTCAGACTCTAACTGTATAAAGAGTATGGGGGCCCATGCCCTGGTGCGATATGGGAGTTCCAACCCCATCATCTCTCATATGATCATTCCCTAATAACTTTCAATATCAAGAATCACCTAAAGAATCATAATTCTTGGAACACCTCACATAATATCTCATATTCCTCAATGGAGACTACCACTGCATCTTATATGTAAATCTACTTAGGATTTGCTACTCATGGGCCCAAATATGAATCTGGAGGAAGAAGATATGAAAGGTAGAAGTCTCACATAAAAAGGGATACATGGAATGTAAAAGGGTTCACATTATATATGGACTCACCTCATCAAATGGGCATGCCCTTACCTAGAAATGGCTTGAGAAAACATGTCACCACACATGGAATGTCCACCTTGGGACATGGCGTCTTAGTCTACTCAGAGCCTTAGACATGTGCACCTGGTCGTGCCTGTGCACTCTAGCCATGCATATGTGTTTGGCATTAGTCATATGCATATACTCTTGGAGTAAATGTCGATCTTCCAGCACCGGTTCACATGGAATGTGGGTGTCCCACACAACATGTGGAATTTTTCTTCAACCCAAACCATAATCGATGTAGTCAGGGGACTACATGGCATGTGTTCATCTAAACCACACAAAATGTAGTCATTATTTTTCCAAAAATACAAGGAATCTCTATGTGATTTTCCAGCACAGCTGCCATTCCCACCATGACTCACACCGGGAGTCTCGAGTCAAGGGTCATCTACAACTGGTCTGTTGTCGGTGTTTGGATTTCAGCCACCCAAACTCTACACGGCTCCTCCCATCATGAAACACCCCTATCATAACCACTCCAGATAATAGATCCATGAAGAATCACCAATAAATTGACCCAATCCATCCATAAATCACTATCTCGATTACCATTTTCTAAACCTCTACAAATATGGGGGTTCAATCGTGCTCAAAACGACCCCAAAAATCTCGAACCACTACCATATTTTCCAATGATGAAGAACAGTGGAGATAAATGAACATAAAAAAAAGGTATACCATCATTGGCCAAGTGTTCTTGGACAATAATCACATAATTGTGAAAACCATGGGTGACAAAGATGTCTAAAAATTATAAATTGATATAATAATATAATATTTGTGGACGGGCTCATGCTAAGGGTGTGAAATAACAAATAAAGAATAATATATAAGAATCCATGATCAATAATTTAATAAAAAGGGAGAAAATCAAAAATGATGATCCCTAATTCGATTTAGGATAAATCATTGGTGAAAAAAGTGTTCTCCAATGATGAATAAGACCTGTTGTGTTCACTACCTCTCGATCCACCTTGATATAATCATACATCATTCTCTCTTATGATCTTCCAATGAAGAACATCTAATCCTCCTCTCAAATCTTCCAAGGGTTATGTGGCAAGCCATAGATAAATTTATTGATGAAATATATATATATATATAGATAATTAGGTTAGGAAATTTAAAATGAAGTAAAAATATTTATTTATTTATTTTAATTAAATGCACCCGCCAATGGCTACCTCCCTTGAAATGTCTAACACCAACAAACCTTAGGTAGAACCTTGGGTAAATCCCACATTCCAGAATCAACCATGGTCTCGTATTTTCCATCTAAGGTCCTTAGGAAATTCTTTTATAATAAAAATGATGTGTGGGAATGATAAAATATATTTAATATTTTAATATATGAAAACCAAGCCTCTCAATATATTCCAAAGTATTAAAAGGAAAAAATAGATTCAATACATTCTTCCATACTTTAAGACTTTTCACCCTAAAAGGAATAAGCTATAAAAAGGTTGGGATACTAAGACTAAATATGGATCTCATTCTCCCATGATCTCTCCTACACACTCTATTGTTATTACAACACCAAAAACAAAGGAATTTTCCATCTACATAGGATCCTCTTTTTTCAATCCTCAATCACCACCGAGAACTCCAAAAAGGTGGCTCAGTCCTCGATGTCCATCTCTCCCCAGTCGATAATGTGTGATGGGTGGTTCATGTAGCTTCTCAACTAATACACATTGAATACGATATACACTCAGTGAAATTGTATGGGTAAGGCCAAATGGTAATCAACCTTTTTGACCATATGCATAATCTAGTACAGCTCGATGGGATTCATGGATAGTTTGCCTCCCCGACCAAACCTCCAAAATCCACATCATGGGGAGACTATCAGGAAAACCTGATCTACCTACTTGAACTTCAAGGTCCTATTATCTATGTAATATTTCTATCATATCTAAGTTGTCCTCATCTATTTGTGGATAGCCTAGACTTTCTCTATCATTTCCTACATCATCTTTGACCCAACAAGAGAAGTCTCACCAATCTCATTCTAGAACATGGGTGACCTATAGGATCTCCCATAAAATGCCTCAAAATGGGAAATTTTGATAATATATTAATAATTATTTTTATAGGAAAACTCCACTGATGTAAAGTGGTCCTCCCAACTCTAGTTGAAGTCCAATACACAAACTCTAAGCATATCCTCTAACACCTAGATAGTGTGCTTAGTCTTCCCATATATCTGGGTGTGAAAAACCACAAACATCTTCAACTCAGTCCTGAATTCCTCATATAGTCCTCTCAACAAATTTTATTTGAACCAATAATCATGTTTGGAGACAATAATTGAGTCCACCCCATAAATATGGATGATATCCTATACATGTAACCACCATGGACTCTCTACTAAACTCTGCTCCCTAATAGCAAGGAAGTGTTCTCACTTAGTAAGCCAATAAAAAATCACCCAGATAACATTGTGGCATATTGATGTGCATAGAATACCTATCACAAATTCCATGGATATGTCATCCCATTTCCATTCTGAAACCTCGTGAGGCTGAGTCAAGCCTATTGGAACCTGGTGTTTAGATTTTACCTATTGACACATGAGGCATCGAGAAATGAACTTAGAAGCAATCTGCCTCATTCCATCCGATAAAAATTGTCGTTGAAGGTCTATTTACATCTTTATCACACCATAATGTACATCCAAAGGGAAAGTGTGAAACTCCATCAACACCACCTCATGCATCATGACTGGAACCACTATTCATCCTTGGAAAAGGATGATGTGCTCCCCTCCATCAATGATACCATATTTTGAATCTCCTAAGAATATATGATCATGAATTGCCTCATATTATATGTATCTCAACTGAGCCTCTCTCACATGTTAAATAATTAGAGGAGTCACCACCATCTACTGAAGATATGTTACACCTCCATCCTCCACCAGTTTCAGCAGAAATAAGCCAACTGCTTAAATACCTCCTCCACCAAGTATTAGCGTGACTTCCTACTAAGGGAATCTGCTACCATGTTGACCTTCCCAAGAGTATAGACTATACCAAATTCATAGTCCTATAGTTACTTAATCCATAACCATTTTCTCAGGTTAAGACCTCTCTGAGTGAAGACATACCTGAGACTATGGTGTTCTGAGTAAACAACAAAATTCTCACCTAGAAGATAGTTCCCTCGAATTTCTAAGGTGAAGACTACTGTAGAAAACTCTATGTAATGGTTCATATAGTTCTGCTCATGGGGTCTCAATTTCATCAACCCATAGGTAATCACTTCCTACCTCTACATCAAAACGCACCTAAGAGAATCTCTAGAGGCATCACAAGACACTACGTACTATACGCCCTCTTTAGTAGTCACAACACAGGGGTTCTATTAAACCTCATCCTCAACTGTTCAAAGGATATTTGACACTATTTGGTATAGATTAATGACTTTAATTTCCACATTAGGGTGGTGAAATGGGATTCTATCCTAGAAAAATTAACTAAAACCTCTTATAGTACCCTTCCAATCCAAAAAAACATTACACCTCTAACATTCTCTTAGGTGGATCCCAATAAATAACTATATCAATATTTTCTAGATCTATAGATAATCCATGATTCGATATGTCATTCCCCAAAAAGATAACCTCAAGGATCCAAAACTGGCACTTTGAGAGTTTACTTTAAAGATGGTTCTCCTAGGCTAAGTCTAAGACCATTCTAAAGTGATTTGTATGATCCTCTTATAAAACAAAGTAAATTAGTATTCCATCAATGAAAACAATCACAAATTTTTCCATGTATGGATAGAATATATGGTTTATATGATCCATAAACATAGTAGTGTAATTCATCACATTGAAAGGAATCACTAGGAACTCATGGAATTTTTCATGAAATTGGAATGTTTTCCTCAGAATATCAGCCTCATGAACCCTTAAGTGGTGGTAGCTGGACCTAAGATCGATCTTCAAGAACTAACTCATTCCTTTTAATTGGTCTAAGATGTCATAAATACTTGGAAATGGGTACTTTTCTTTATCGTTACCTGGTTCAAGTGTCGATAATAATCAAAAATCCTCAATATCTTGCCTTCCTTATTTTTGAACAACACCAAAGCTGCCTAGGAGGACACACTAGTTCCGACAAAACCCTTCTCTCAAAGGTCCTCCAACAGCACCCTCAATTCCCAAATCTCATAAGGGGATCACACCTAGGACCATTGGGGGACACCGCAAACCCAATATTGATCAAACCACTATATTTGGGATTGTATGCCTGATGATGTCATGAACTCTACTAAAATGGCCTTCTATATGGGGGATCGATTCCCTTTGCATGGAGGTCACGCTGGTTCTATGAACCCCAACTAGGGTATAATAAGGAATCATTGAGGATCACACCCCAGTATCATAGAGGGACACCACAAACTCTAACTAAGACTCATCCTTAATAAGGGATGATAATCCAGTGATAAGGATGTATTTATATATTGTACCCTTGAGGGGGTGGACCAAGGGAATGCGGTCAACTTATATGGGTACAAACTAAATAAAAAAAGGGCTCCACTAGAGTATGCAATGTGTACCTAAAAATATTAATCTACCCATGTCCATGCTTCTGTTTCTCTATCTGTTCCAATGTATACCTAGTTGTTCCCATGTACCTGGTCATGTCTGTGCATGTGTACTCTTGGAGTACACGTCAGGCCACCAGCATTGGGTCACATGGTGTGTGGTAGGGACCACATGGCATGCAATCCTTATATCCTCTATGGAAACACTATCACTATAGCCAGGGCCCCACAAGACGTGTGATCCTAGATTACATGTTGTGTAATGAAGGTTTTCCAAAAACCCTCAACTTTCATTGGCACAACGATCCTCAATCTGATCTTGATTTGTTGCCATCCATCAATGTCTCTTCAATGACTCCTCTATAGATAACCAGGGTTATTTGGCTAACCCTAATATTTTCCCATAACCATGTATTTATAGAGTATTAATTTGGTCACTTAATCATTGTAATAAAATCTATTTATTTATTTATTTATTTATTTATTTATTTATTTATCATTTTTTCCCAAAATAACTTTTTCAGAATCACCTGACATTAGAACAGATTATGTTGTTCCAAAAGTAAATACCATGTTTTTAACTCAACCGAAGCCTCATATTCCCTATATGAGACTCTATTTGGATGTTATTCCACTTTTTTAGGAAAACTACATGTCTTTGATATTAATAAATTTAATATTTTTCAAATATCAATTTTGGGCTCACTGATCCTCAGAATCTCACGTTGTCTCATAAACTGTCTCAAAAAATATTACTAGACATATTTCAAAGCATTATATGGAAAAAAACTAGACATTTAATTATCCCTACATTAAGGATTTTATTCCCTAAAAATAAAAGACTACTAAAAAGATGAGGGTATTGAGTTCGCATCTGGGTCTTTAATGCCCAGGTGTTCTCCTATATATTCTCATAATTCCATCGAACATGCACTAAAGGAATCACTCACCCATGAAGGATCAACTCATGCCAATCCTCGATCTCCAACAAGTACTCAGCAAAGGTAGCTTTGTTATTGATATCCATCTCACCCTATTTGATAACATGTGATGGTTCATACATGTACCACCTTAGCTATGATATGTAGAAGATGTTGTATTCTCTGTCAAACTATGGTGGTAGAGATATCACCACACCAACTCTACACATAATCTCGAAAGGGTAGATAATTCTCAAAGACAACTTGTTACCCCATCCAAATATTCATAATCCACTTTTAAGTGAGACCTTCAGTAACACATGGTCTCTTTACTTTAACTATAAAGGCCTTCATCATCAGTACGCATAGGATTTATGATGTCTCTTTGCAATCCTCATCCACTCTTGGATGAGTTGTACCTTCTTTATCGTAGCACACACCAACTCTAGTCCCATGAGTACCAACTCTCCTAGATCATTCCAACATAGTGGTGACCTACAGGGTAACCTGTACAAAGCCTCTAATGGTGTCATATCGATGGTGTAATGGTAGTTGTTATTGTATAAAAAACTCCATCAAGGGTTTTTGGTCCTTCCAACTATAGCTAATGTTCAACATGAAAGCATACAGCATGTCCTTAAAGACCTAAATGGTATGCTCAGTATGGCTATCAGTTGGGGGGTTGAACACCGAGATCAAACACAACTGATTCCCATATTCCTCCTAAAAACCTCTTCATAATCACGATGTGAAGAAATCATCATGGTTTGAAATTATTATTAAGGGCACTCTGTGAACCTAAACTATCTCCTGTACGTACAAAAATCTCATGATCTCTACCGAACACTATTCCTAAATAAATAAGAAGTGGGATGAATTACCGAGTCATTATAAAATCACCTAGATGGAATCATGTCCTATGTGATAATATGGTAACCCCATCACAAAGTTCATGGATATCTCATCCCACTTCTACTACATCACCTCTAGGGGTTGGGCTAAACCTACTGGAACCTAGTGTTCAGCCTTCACTTACTAAAAAGTAAGGCACTGAGAGATTAACTCTACATTGCTTATCTTCATCCCTAGCCAGTGGAAATATCACCAAAAATCTTGGTACATATTTTCTACACCTAGATGTACCACTAAGGGTGAATTATGAAACTCCCTCATCACATGCTTTATCAATTCAATTGGCCCCATCATCCATCCCAAAAAATGATTGACATGCTCCCCACCTTCAGAAAAATATATTGTGAGAATGTACAATTAATATATAAGTATATAGGGTCTCATAGTCAGTATGTCCAACTTGTTCCTCCTTAACTCATTGTAAAATCAAAGGGGCAATAACCATCAACTAGAGGAATGATGCTCTATCCTTTTCCAAAAAAGGATAGTTGCAATGAGCTTAACTACTATGATGCCTCACTCATTCACTATGAACAATATCTCCTACTAAGATCATTTTCCACAATGTACCCCATCCTAGGATTATATATAATCTTGAAGTCATAGTCTTGGAGGAACTTAAGCCACAACCTCTATCTCAAGTTAAGATCCTTATATAAAAAAAATATACTTGAGACTCTTATGATTAGAATAAATGAGAAACAAATCACCCATAAGGTAGTGTCACCACATATTTAGGGAAAATACTATCTCTTTAAGCTTAAGACCATGATTTTCATAGTTCTGCTCATGTAGTCTCAACTGTTAATACTCATAGGCAATCACATTCTGCATCTACATCATAACACAACAAAGTTTTTTCCCAGATTCATTATAGAACACTATATAATCAACACTCTCCTCTGATAATCTCAAGATGAATGCACTCATGAATATCTTCCACAACTCACGAAAATAATGTTGTATACTTTCTATCTAAACAAAAGGATACCCCTTCCAGGTCAAATCAGTCAAGGGAGTTGATATCCTAGAGAAATCGGGTATGAATCTCTATTAGTATCCTTCCAAACCAAGTAAGATTCAAACCTCCATAATGATATTAGGTGTCTCTCAAGATAACACTGCCTCAACCTCTGTCGGGTCCAATTCTACACCATCAAATGAGATGATGTGTCTTGAGAAGTGGACCTCCTAAATCCAAAACTAAAACTTCAAGAGATTCCCATAAAGTTGGTGCTCTCAGAGTATGTCCATGACCATCCTCAAGTATCTTGTGTACTCCTCATTGGACGCTAAGTATATTGTCAAAAATGAATATTACCCCCAAACTAGTCCATAAAGAGATAAAATATATGATTCATAATTCCCATGAACACTGCTATGGTGTTAATCACACCAATAGGCATCACTAAGAACTCATAGTGACTGTAGCAATATCTGAATGCCATCTTTGGTATATCCTCATCTTGTACTCATAGCTGGTGATATCCTGATCTAAGGTCTATCTTAGAGAACCATCTTTCCCCTATAAAATATTCAAATAGAACTTCGATACTTTGTAGTGGATACACATTCTTCATGTTCACCTAGTTCAAGAACTGATAATCAATACATAATCGCAAACTATCATCTGCCTTCTTGGAGAATAACACTAGGGCTGCCTGGGGGGAAACATTATGTCTCATGAAGCTCATCCTCTAAAAGTCCTCCAACTTCACCCATAGCTCATGAAGCTCTAAAATATCCCTCCAATATTCTGGCATAGATGTCAAGGTCATCCCATGGTGTAATTCAATGCATAAGTCTATATCTTGGTGGGGAGGTGAGCTTAGTAGGTTCTTAGGAAAGACATCCTGATACTTCACCACCACTATAAGGAATTGAATGATTGCATCATCCATTACACTAAAGGTAATACTATCCAATTGATGATTAATTTATTATTTCCTCATATGCATGGGTACATCCTATTCTGTCTAGGTTTCCTTCTCAACCATGAAGGAAAATCTCATCCCATCACCATGGACGCACTGAAACCTCCTACTGAAATAGTCGATCTGATCATAAACTATGGATAACCAAAAAATACCTAATATGAAATCGTAAGGACTTATTTTTGCTAAAAATATATCCCATAATAATCTTTCTCCATTGAGAATCATGTCTTGCTATTAGTAGAAGTGTGTGACCATAAAGTTGACTATTATCGAAGTCTCCAAACACAAGGGTCGAGCTAAGGGATCAACCGGAATCACTAAGTCAAAAACATAGAGGTATAAATAAAGTATTGGATTTCACTCATGTCTATTAATACTATTGATAAAGTAGAGTATACATAGATCATGATTCTAATCATGTCAGGAGCCTTGGATTTATAGGCCTTCATAGTCTACAACTTTCCCCATCCCTGACCACCAGCTCCCTGAGCCTGGAATGGACCACTTGAGGGTGGTGGCGTTCATAGGTCACATATCTGGACACCTCATGATTCTATACCTACCCATATTCCACATCCACCACCCTATGGAAATCATTTCTCCATCCACTGTCTCTGCCTAGGTGTTCCCTCAACCATCTCTTGATCAGTTATACGATAGGTCAGAAAATCCTATGTAAGATATCCCCTTCCAATACAAGAGAAACCTCACCACCCCCCCCACCCACAGATGACTTGATCCATCTTTAGAGACATTAATCACTGATCATCTATCCTAGGATCATATCCTAAATCATCTGGAACACACAGAACTCTATGACAATCATCACCTACTGTCGGCCAAGGTATCATCTCCTGGGTGCCCACTACCAACACCCACTATCATCATCCACTCTGTCAAGAAGATCTTCACTACCAAGGCTCTCTTAAGAACTCAAAAAAAAGGTGTGAATGAAAATATATATCACAAAATCCCTTATTACTTGATCTAAACACTGCTCAAAGGTTCGTGCCCTGAAGACCGGACCTCACACCATATCTAGGGAGTACAGTGCGAGATCAGTAAAACTCGTTGAATACTTCAACATGGTCATATTGCACTGTTGTAGATGTAGAATATCCTAGATGCATAAAAATCATAATGTGTCCAAATAAAAATCTCCCTAAAAGATTATTGAATTCTGATCATGGGATAGTTATCTTGTCATGTGACTGAGTCACCAAACTCCACCATCACTCAACGGAGTCTTGAAGAAGACTTTATATAAGGACTTCCATATGATCTCTAGGTTTTCACATAAGGTTGAAAAGTATAGTGACTTCCTCTATCCATTACTTAGTTACCTGGGGGATAGGATAGCCTCAAAACAGGGGAGGTCGCTACCTATGTAACTCATGTAGTGCAGTTAGCCAATGTGCATCCTCAAGCGGCACTGTCAGCGCTAACTGCTACCCAATGGGTGGTGGTATAACTGGTAAACCACCTAGAGGTATGAACTCCTATACAGGCCCCTATATTGAAGCCTCTTCACATGTAGGATCTTCATCATGATCACATAGTAGAATCCTATCTTACTATCTTCGTGGAGATATCCTGAAATAAACAAGATGTACCATAATCAAAGAGTATATCTGGGGAGATGACTTAAGAAGAACATGGAAAACATAACTCATTACTATATTATTCATGTACCAATTTTTTCCCTAATACCAATGTCTTTATGTACTAAGCCAATAATTAGTTTTTCAAAGTCCTTGTGAATGGATATATCAGTCACCACACCAACACTGGGGTGCATATATTGAAAGAAGAACTTGAAACACTTTAAAACTTTTTCCATAAATCCAAAACCATCCTCATAGACTCCAGTTCTAAGGTATAACTAACTACTTTGATACCACTCTCACATGACCATCCTCGATGGGGTTCAAGTTGAGACTACCCCATGCCTACCTCCAATATGTCAGGGACTAGTGACCAGTGTCGAGTAAGCATATCACACCCATGAGAGACATTTTCCTAATGTACTTGTACACACACATATCTAATCCCATAGAGTACTAAAATATAAAACAATTGATACTAATGGGTTTATAAATCTATGATCCTACAATTAGAGTATGACAATAAGGTACTGAAAGAAATAAAGGTTCTGAAACAATCCCAACAAAAAAACTACATAGGGTCCAACCTATTCAAAAGTATGGGACGACTGTCAAATGAAACCATGAAAAAAACACCATGATATATCTATCCCAACTACTCCCTTTATACTCCCCATCATCCTAATACACCATCAAAAGTTTTATCATCTTTATAAGAAACAACACATGCAAGTAGTGCCCATGCAGAGGTAAGTATTACAATACCCTGTAGGAAACCCCAAAATTACTAAACATAAAGAATCAATAGTAGGAAGATCATAATTTTAATACAATAATAAAACCCAAATATATTCATAAGAGAGTTCTTGTCTCAAAATAGGTCTCAACTACAACCAGCCAGAGGATACTGCTCAAGGCTTTTAGGCAATTCTCATTCTAGGAGAATCCACTCTACGAGCCATGTGAACACTGGTGAAACTCATCCAATAGGTCATGATCATTGGGACCCACCCATGAAAAATCATGTTATATATTAATATCTCAATACACAGTTTGGATATCACACCCAGGACCATTGGGGGATGAAAACAAACCCAGTCTAGATCAACCCTCTATGTTGGGGATTGTATGTCTAACAATACTATGAACCCTACTAAAACAGTCTGTTAGATGGAGGATATATGCCCTTTATATGGATTCCATGGTGATTCCATGAACCCCACCTAGGGTATAATAAGGAATGATAGAGTACCACACTCCAATCTCATTAAGGGACACCATAAACTTTATCTAACAGTCATCCTCAAGAGGAGATCACAATCGAGAGTTGAGTAAATAATTTTACAAAGTACTCTTGAGGGAATGGACCAAGGGAACACACTCAATTGATACTGGTACAAAATGAATAAATTAAGGTCTTCAATACATCTCTATGGAAGTACATGACGTGTACTTAGAGTACATGATGTGTACTTCTAAATCTGGACCTACTCATGTATGTTCCCATGTTCCTCAGCCTATGCTCATGTAAACTTGGTTGTGCTCTTGTACCTAACTGTGTTCATGTACATGTACTCCTAAAGTACATGCTAGTACATTAGAATTGGGTTACATGGTGTTTGGTAGGGACCACATGATGTCTGATCCCTATCTCCTCTGCAGAAATCCAAGTGTCGTAGCTAGGGCCCCACGTGGTGTGTTATCTTGAATTACACACCACATAACATAGGTTTTCCAAAACCTCGTGGCTTCCTTCATGTGTCATTTGGATATTCAACTGAATCCATTTATCTCATCATGAAATTCATATTTTGGGGTCATCTAACCCTTTCCATCACTGTTCACCAAATTCGAGCCACATCCATTGATCAAGAAAACAACATCGTCACCCTACCATTATTGTATACCAAACCGATGAATGAGGAACCTCCAAGCTGGTATGATCTACCTTTGTTACTCATCCACTATTTATGATCCTTGATTATATACTTGATTATATGTCTTACCCACGATATCGATCATTTGTTCCAAATAATGGTTATGCAATGATTTAATATCGGATATTCATCTAATTGTGTGCCAAATAAATTTCTTGTAATGAACATACAAAGAAACGAGGGGGGTAAATCCATAATATACTAAAGTGGAATTTACATTGGCCCTACTCGGGAGGGCCTCTATCTATTTTGGATAGAAAAATGAATGAATATCAAACAATTAATCAAATCGGCAGTAAATAAATCATTCATCGATGCCCGAATCAATCATTGTTAATAGAATTGATCTACATTCAACATAGGATAAAATAATAAGATGAATCCACAGACATCTAACATCCTACCTGGTGTTTTTATTGATCATTGATGAAGAATGATCATGCATTTTCATCATTGGTGAGATCCATGAATTCTATTAGTGTAATGATACTTGATCCAATCTTGATCTGTTGTCATATGCCAATGTCTCTCCAACGGCTCGTCCCTTGATCTCCAAGATTATGTGGCTAACCCTGATAATTTCCCATAACTAAGTATTTATAAAGGAGTAATGTGGTTGTTGTATAATTATAATAAAATAAATTTATTTAGTTATTTATCATTTTTTCCCACAAAAAAAATTTCACAATCACCCGACACCAATAAAGATTACATCATCCCTAGGGAAAATCTCATATTCTAAACTCAATGGTGGCCATAGATTTCCAATCTCGGACTCTGTTTGAGAATTATTCAACAATTTTAAGAAAACTGCATGTTTTTTATATTAATATATTTAATATTTTTCAAACATCAATTTCAAGATCACCAGGCCTTAGAATCTCATGATGTCTTAGTGCCAAACTCCAAAAATATAACTATATCTATTTCAAAGATTTACATGGAAAAACCAAGACATTATAAAGTATTTGCTTCATCTCTTTTCAATTAATCCTTCTTCTAAATAAATTTTTATGGTAAAAATTCTTATATTGGGGAGTATTATGGCATCCTAGTCCAATTACATCCCTCTTTTATGTATAATAGGTTATATTTCTAGTTTGAGGGGGTGTTAGAGATGACTTAGTGGGATTTCAAGGTGCCTTTACCTTAAAAGGTGTTTGTAGATAGCCAGCGGCTAGCCGATAGAATGCTAGTAGATTAGAGTTTATATAATAACTCCATCAAGTAGCTGATGGGGATCCCCATGCTACAATTATTCTACCTATATTCACTAGCCAATCGGTGGTCCTCCACCAACTTTCTAGTAAGTCAGGCAGTAGCCATTGCACCTCAATAGTGTCCATCATCTAGCCATTAGGGTTGGACCATGTTAATTAAATAATCCTATAAACATATTTTTATTATAATAATACCCCTAATAAAAAAATTAATCTATATTTTGGTGAACATAATATGACCATGTCTCTTGGAAAGGATTACCTTATGTTTTCTTAGCTCTTTAGAACTTCTTCTCTTGGCATTTTGATCTCTAACTAACCGTTTGTCATCAAATTTGTAAATTTGATTGAATATAATATTGTTCTTCCTTCCTTATTAGATTTGGAAATGGATAGATGATATGTTTATTGGTTTTATCATTAATTTTATGTTTCATTATCTATTTATTATATATTTGTTGTATGTTTGTCTCGTGGAGGCTAGTTCTCTTATAGATTGTGGTGAAGCGTGTGTGACCATTGAGGTATGTAGTGATATAACCTCTTAATCAAACTTATGCTTATGGAAACTAAGTTCTAAGATATATGAAAAAAATAGGGTCTCCTATAAATTTCTTTAATGTTCAATTTCTTTCCAGTGTGTATATCCTATTGTGGTTAGTGTGCAACCCAAGTGTGAGGGAGGTGGTTCTATCCCTAGCCTTTGTTTGGTGAACTATAAATGATATTGGTTTTCTAAATGGTTTTATTAATAATGTTTATCATGATATTTCTTGATATGTGTGTGTAAATTGATTTTAATAAAAGATTGTTTCCCCATTTTTTGGTAAAGGAAAGATGGTTTTCAAAGCACTGTGAAGTGGTTTGTGAAATTGGTTTTCAAAGATTGATTTTTATGAAAATATTTGTATATAAATTGTTTATAAAATGTGATAATACATTTAAAATGAAAACTTATTCTACATATTTAGCACATGGGGGTCTTGGTTATCTTCAAAAGGTTTTTAGTATTGGGTCTTCTTCTTGTTTTATATGGGGTTCACTCATGGGGTGTTCCTTTATTCCCTAGGACCTATTATTCTAGGGACTTGATTCACAAACACTATATGGAGTTCACTCTTAGGGTGTTCCTCTATTCCATAGTCCCTTTTTTTCTAGGTATTTGTATAGTGTGGACTAGTCTTGATTTGATTACTAAGGTATGGGTAAACCAGGTAGTCTAAACCTATGTTATCCTAGGGGTGATCTCCATTATTATTTGGCTTTGTATTTTATTTTTGCATTGATATGATATATGATGCATGCTTTGATAAATGTAAAATGGTATATTTGAAATGTTATTTGAAACTATATTATCTGGTTTTTGGTTTTAGAACAATAAAAGGGGGAAAATTTTACCATGCTTTTAAAATAAATGTGAAGACTATTTTATCATTCCATGTTTTTGATATGTCGGGCATTCCTAGTTATTTGACGCAGACTTGTTATGGAACACTTTGGTGGGATATTACTGAGCCTATTTAGCTTACACCCTGCACACTCCCTTGAGGGTGTGTAGACCTTGTTTTTTCTGATGCCGAAAAGTGAAAGGTGCTACAGTGAGGTAGAGAGGTTTATGTCAGTTGGTCATGGGTAGCTAGCAGTGAGATTGTGGGATGTTTTTCATATATCACATGAAGTAGTTGTTTCTAATTTAGTTTGTCCTTTTTGGTTTTATTTTGTACATGTAACTTGGTTTTGTATTGTTTCCTTGTATCACTACCATTGTTGTTCATTTTAACTGTGAAATATTTTCTTTCTAGTTATCTTTCTCTATATGTATTTCATGTATCATGTATCAGGTTGGAAAAAAAATTTCCCACTGATCATTTTTGGATGCATAGGTACTCATGATTATCTCATGGGGATTGGGAAATTCCCTTAAAGTCTTATCACGGTCCAGTTTCGGAGCCTAGTTGGATTGATTGTCTAGGTTGGGTCGTGACATACAAAAAAGTTAAAAAAATGATTATAATTAATTAATTACAACTAAATAAATGGTCATTAATATATAAATATATATATATATATATACAAGTGTATTTATATTAATTTATAGATACACATATATATATTAATATATTTATATGTACATATAAATGAATATGAATATACTTATAAATGGATACATGTGTGTTTTTGTGTGTGTGTGTTAACATATTAATTAATATATAAATTTAAAAGTATAATCACACATATGTATATTAATTTATTAAAATTATATTAGTATATAAATTTATAAATTTATAAATATATTTAATGATGTTAATGATTTTACATTTATATATTTATGTGTGTGTGAATGTGTGTGTGTGAATATACATATAATAATATTACAAATTACTAATTTTGTGTGTATATTTACACACATGTATAAAAATATAAACATGTTATTTTATATTTGTATATAAATGTAATATATATATATATATATATTAGTTTATATATATATATTAGTTTATATATATATATATATATATCTAAATATATTAATTATTTCATATATATTCATGCATATGGATATATAAATTAATATATAAATTTATAAATCTATATTTATTAATTTATTTATGAATATAAAATAGAATAATTTTTAAAAAGAAATAATTGTCTGACCAAGTGGTTTTGGATATGGGTTCATAGGATTGTTTTCCCTGATTTGAATCCCAATCGGTCATTGTTTTCTCCCATGAGGAATAAAATGGGTAGTTGTTTCGGATATGCATGAGCACAAGAAGGGATCTTGTGTAGTCATGGGTGTGCAGTGGTGGGGTTCCAAGTTAGGAAGTAGTGGTGGGTGGGGGTCCAATCGGCCATGATGAAGAATAGTGATTATCACAAACTAGCTCAAGTAACCTAGTAACCAACTAACCAAGATGGTCCTGACATATCCCAAAGGGCGTTCCCGATCCCCATGGGTTGGCGACTAGCACCTAGCATCATATACGAAGAAAGTGGGAATGAATTTTCCATAAATAGTGTGGATGAAAGATAACGAATCAGTATAAATACAAAAGAAACTCCATTGGGAGTAATGTACCATAAATCAAACAGTTATAAAAACACAAAGTACTATAACCAGGTACTAGAAAATAGAATGAATAGCCCAAGTCTCAATGGATGCAACTCTCCAAGTCTACGGATTAATATCTAGAACCACCTTCAAGTGATTCTTTTCCCCTACTATAACTTGGAAGGAGATAATCAACAAACCCCAAAGGCATGGGTAGGGTGTGAGCTAGAAATCTCATTAGGGTCTCACCAAGGATTCCATAACAAATTCCAATATTAAATTAACCAAAGAGATATTTTAATTTAAAACAAATAGGTTTAGAACTTCAAAGAATATTTAAACAAATCATTATTTACATTTAAAAAGATAGTATACATTTTAAATGATTTAAATACTTTAAACAATGGCTTAAATAAACACTTCTATAAAAAACAGATTATATAAATCAGAAGGCATGTAAAACAGTTTACAATAATGGGATATATTCATTTTAAATACAAACAAGCCTGAAATATGGTCATATTCCTAAGAAGGTATGATAGTTCCATGATATAAGAACTCTACACTCAAGGTAACACAAAAATATGTACATATATCCCTTTGAACTTAGGCTAAAGAGGACTCATTGCCATCGCCTAAGGGATGTGACGTGCTACATTTATGTTTTGGAACATTGTAAATCGTAAAGTGTCATCCAAGTAATTCACTAAATACTTAATGATTTCACGTTATCTAATAAAAAATGATGGGAAATTTATTTAAATAAATATTAAAATAAAATTAATCCCATTATTCATTTCAAATATGAAAATTTTCCATTTAAAAATCATAATGGGTTTTTAATCAAAAACATGTCTTTTCACCAAGATAAAACCCTAAGGTTTCTATCAAAAACATTTTAATCCATTTTTTCACAAATAGGTATTTGAAATTAATTCTAAATTTAATTTCACAATACAATTACATAGATTAAATTTAAAATTTTAATTTTAAAAAAAATTCCATTAATTTCATAATAAATCCCCAATTTAGTGGAATTGGGGTTTTTCACAATTTTCCATCAAACCCACTTTTCACACTTAAATTCATCAATTTAATTGAAAAAATTTCCCTAAAATCAACAATTTAAATTAAAAAATTTAAATTTAACAAATTCTCATAAACACACCCCAATTCAATGGAATTATGGGTTTTCCAATTTCATGCCAAAACCCATTTTTAAACCCTCAATTCAATGGAATTGGTTTTTTTCAACAAACCAATTGAAATAAATTTTATTAAAATCAAGAAATTCCATTTAATTTAGATAATTTAAAGTAAATATATAAATTTAGGGTTAATCAAATTTTTCTATCATAATGGAACCACCTACCTTTCACGAAAACAGAAATCCCACAATGGAAACCACAAACTAGAAAGAAGGAACAGAAGACATAAGAAGTCAAACTAGAAATAATATTTAACAGAACTGGGTTTAGATCCATAAATCACAAGATGATCTATCAAACTCCAAGGATGGAAATAGAAATAGATGAATAGATAGGGAAAATTCTTACCTATAAAGTAACACTGCCATCAAAACAATGATCAATCCCTGATCGAAATGACTCGGAAGGGTTTGAGGGATACAAAATTTCCTAGGAATGGATCTTGGGTTGAGAGAAAAGAAAATATGAGAGGCTAAAAATAATAATCATCTAGGATTCCTGTTAAAAAATATCTATTGAGATTTTATACAACCTATAACCCATTTACACGTCGTGTAATTGAAAACAACCCAAATTTCACCAAAAAAGCATTACCTTTTGATAAAATAAAAATTATTATCCTTATAATTCACATGTCATGTAACCATATTACACAGTGTGTAAATACCTAGAATATTATAGAACGAGCATGTTTTTATGCTGAGGAACCTACAAATCTCTAACTTCATGATCACAAGTATCCTCCCAATTCCTTCTTGGCCCTACACAAATAATGAAAATGGAAAACTGTGACAAGTTTTAAAGAATATATATCAAAAGAGTAAGGGGATTTTATAACCTCCCAACCATAAAAACATTCTTTCCCCGGAAAGCCTATCAAAAAGCTTCCAAATCAAAAATGTGAGGCCACTGCTCTCTCATTAATGCCTCGCACTCCCATATCTCATGGGAATCATAACTATGTTGTCATAGCACATTAACCAAAGGTATATCCCTCCCATGAATTACCTTGATTTATAATCGAATATGCTGACTATTCATTTAGTCACAGATAAATCAGTATCAACCTCAAGATCACTCAAACTCAGCACATGGGATAGATTAGATAGATACTTACATAGCTGAGATACATGGAACATGTTATGTATCGACATCAGCTGTGGTGAAATTTCTAAATAGTAAGAAACTTTTCCCACCTTATCAATAACCTCAAAAGATTCCACAAAATGAGGATCAAGTTTCACTTGCCTCCCAAGCCATCGATGACCCAACTGACGTGAAACCTTTAATAAAACTTGTTCACCAACTACAAATTCCAAAGTTCTACAGCAATAATCACCATAAGACTTATATATTCTCTATGATATCACAATTATCTAATGAATAAACTATATATTTTCTATCATATCTTAGAACAAGATCAGTCCCACCAAGGATGTTTCACCAATATCTGACCAACATGGCAGATATTTACAATGTTGGCTATACAAGGCCTCAAAAGGAGAAATTATTATCATAGACTGGTAGTTATTGTTATAAAAAAACTCAACCATCCCAATTGACCATCCCAAGCTCCACTAAATTTAAGAAAAAAAGTGTGAATCATGTCCTCAAGAATTTTTATAGCTCTTTATGTATGTACATTCGACTACGGATGGTATGTCATGCTCAAATGGACATGAGATCCTAGTGCCTCCTAAATTTCTTTCCAAAAATAATAAGTGAACTGAGAATCTCTATCAGAGACTATAGCATATGGAACTCTATGTAGACGAACAATCACATAAATACTTCCCAACTCATCAACTTTGGTCACGTCGCAATTGGGTAAAAAGTTAGCCAACTTGGTAAGATAATCAATCACAAACCATATAGCATTCTTCTTCCTATGGGTATGTGAAAACCCAACCAAAAATTCAATTGAGATCTCATCCCACTTCCAAGTTGTCAATGGAAGTGGTTGAAGAAAACCCGAAGGTCTTTGGTGCTCGGCCTTGACCTGTTGGCATGTATAGCAATGAGAGGAAAACTCTACAATTCCCTATCTCATACATGGAAACCATAACTTCTACCACATGTTATAGAACATATTTGTTGTTCCTTGGTGCACATACCACTAGGAAATAGGAAAATCCGCCATCACATATTTCCTTACTACTAATAGTATAGTAAAGCAATTCTAATATCATAGAATTACCTCTTTGAAGAACTACCACTCTAGAACTATCTTCCCACTATAAAGAGAGTCTTTAATGCTATAGAATTCATCATCAAGATGATGTTACTAGAGAATCAATTTGATAAGATCATATGTCAACTGAACACAAATTAAGGAAACCTCATCCCCTGATTCCCAAACTACAATATACAATAGTGCAAAAAGAACCATCATGTTCCACTCTTTTTATGATTCTTTCACTACCTGGGTCAAAAGTTTCTTACTCAAAGCATCTAAAATGAAATTATCTTTCCCTGGGGTATGGGTGATGTCAAAATTGAAAGACTTTAGGTGTTCCACCCAATGCCTATGGAGGAGATTAAAATATTTTTGATATAAGATATAACTCAAACTCCTGTGGTCTGAATACATGATAATCTTTTCTATCAAAAGATAGTGTCGCCAAATATTAAGTGTGTGCATCATGGCTGTAAGTTCAAGGTCATGGGTCGGATAATTCCTATTGTGTGGCCTAATATAAGAAGATCCATAAGCAACAACATGATCACCCTACAGGATAACTCATCCCAAAACTGATCCCCATGCATCACAGAAGACCATATAGCCATGTCTGGCCTCGGGAAGAGTCAACACTGGTGTAGTATTCAATATATGTTTCAGTTAAAAAAAGTAATTCTAACATTTCTCATCCCAAGAAAACTTTACTCCTTTATAATTTAGTGTTGTCATTGGAGAATCCAACTTCGAGAAGTCCTCTATGAACAAGTGATAATATCTGGTTAAGCCCAAGAATCTCTGAATATCGGAGAAATATAATAGTTTGACCCAAGTCATAATAGCCTTCACCTTCTCATGATCATCTAATATTCCTTATTCTGACACCATGTGTCCCAAGAACTTCAATTTCTGAATCTAGAAATCACATTTCGAAATCTTGGCATAAAGTCAGTGATTTCTCAACAAGTTTAGAACTATTATTGGATGATACACATGATCCTCCTTGGACATAGAATAAATGAATATTTCATCCAAAAATACTACCATGAAGGTATCAAGATACTCATGGAAAATACTATTCATTAAATCCATGAAAATTTCTGGAACATTGGTTAGACCAAAGGGCATGGCAAGGTAATCATAATGGTTTTCCTTGCTCTAAAAAGTGGTTTTTTGAATGTCAGATTCTTTTATCCTCAACTGATGATAACCAGACTGAATATCAATCTTTGAGAACCACTTTTCCCCTTTCAACTAATCAAATAGATAATCAATATATGGTAATGGATATTTTTTATTTACCGTAACATGATTGATCTTTTGGTAATCAACGCATAGGCAAAATGAATCATTATCATTCTTAGAAAAGAGAACTGGTGCCACATAAGGTGAAACGCTTGGGTATATGAAGCCTTTATCATGAAGATCATCCAAATGGGACTTAATCCCTTTCATTTAATTTGGTGTCATATGGTAAGAGAGAATAGATATTGGTTGAGTACCAGGAATTAAGTCAATATAAAATTAAACCTCCCTTTCTGGGGGAAACTAGAGAATTCAGAAGAAAACATGTCTGGAAACTCAATGAACACTGGAGGGAGATCACCACTCAAATATTACCACTCTAGATCAATGTGAACACAGATATCACTTTCCACATTTCTAGTTAAGAAATTTTGGCCATGCTCAACCTTATTTCTCATTCTCCTAGAAATACACGGCACACACCATTAGGTGTAGTAAAAAGACCCATAAAAGATAATAATCAATCCATAATTTATTTGAAATGATCAAATAATTCCTAAATATGACGTCAAACGATTTCATGTTAAGAACCATAAAACTCCAAGCAGTATCAACATCTTATAGAGAGAAAACATGGGAGGTAATGCGGATATCCTACTCTCTCTTCATACCAAGGGGTGTAAGAATATCCATTGCATAAGATAAAAACTACATAAGAAGATTTAGTATATTAACAATATGGGATGAAATAAATGAATGAGATGAACCAATATCAAATAGAGATTTCACTAATGACAAATCTATATTAATGTCACTTCCCCCAGTCACTGGACCCAAATCCGCTTCCTTGGGAGACTCTTCCACTGCATGAAGAAGCTTTATTCTAGATGCTTGTGGCTAGAAGCCTTATTCACATAAAGCATTTTATTGCACCACAGTTATAGAAGGTTTTTATGATCCATTTCCACTATGTAGATTAGAATAAACATGGAATAATCTCTATAAGTGACTTTAATGTCCACAAGAGCTATAATTATTGGGTTCCTTGGTGAAAATTCTCTTTGAATATCCTGGATTTCCACACTATTAGAAAATCAAAGGGATTATGCCTAGCACTACTGGAGGTCTAGAATGACCCTAATATCAAAAAACCTAATGAGAATCATCACACTTCCTCCTTCCCTTAGAGGAATGCACACTGCCATTGGGAGAGAAATAAACTCATGATAACCTTAACTTTTCATTTAGGTCTATTTCAACCATTAGCACTATATCCATCACATCAGTATAAGAAGGTGGATTCAGCAAGAAAACTAGAGAAAAAATATCTTTTTGAAGTACCAACTCGAATAATCAAGTCTTAATCTTCTCATTTGATACTATCTCAGGTGAAAACTTTACTATCTCATCAAAATGGTTCCATACTATACCACAGTCCTATCATCCTGATCAAGTTTGAAAAACTCTATATCCTTGGAAAACACCATCGAATCTTGATGTAAATGGCCCAAAAAAGATATTTTAAGTCTTTCCACTCTAAGAACTCATGTTTCTTCATCATCAAAATTGCGTCCCACCATCTCCTTCTCGGTCCTTCCATCATGATGTTGGCACACTTCACCTTGATTTCGTTAGGTGTCTCCAAGAACCCAAAAAAACACTCGATCTTTCTCAATTGTTCCTTAGCCTCTTGAGGATCATTTGATACCATGAATGTTGGTGGATTATAGTGATGGAACTCTTGAGAAAAATTCTAAAGATAATCCCTTTGAGGTTCCATAGATGGATCATAAATTGAAACTAGTGGTGGTGCATGCCCTAGAACTTGGAGAGTATACACAATCACCTCAACCAGATTCAGGTCCACAAGAGTATTTTCTTGTTAAGGTTCAGCAGCAGCTTCCTCATAGATCTTATTCTCACAGCTTTTCAAAGTCATGATGCCACATAATATCAGAAGAAAATAAGGAATAAATCATATTTACACTCAAATAGAGCAACAATAGAAAATTAATCACAACAGATAGACAAAAGATTTGGATTTTATCCTATCCAAATCAAAATCAGGGAAAAGACTAGAACTAATCCTCAAGACATATTTCCCTAACCCCCTGGTGACTTAAGGTTAATTGTGGTGAGATATGGAAAGGCACTCAATCACCACTACCTCCTAAAACCTAATAATATTACACAAATTCATACTAACTTCAAGACAAAAGCTCGACCTAACTCTGATGCCACTTTGTCACAAACTAGACCAGGTACCCGAGTAACCTGATAACTAATCCGGTCCTAACATAGTCCGAAAAGCATTTTCAATCCCCATGGGTCGGCAATATAAACCAGGCATCATACACAAATAAAGTGAGAAAACAATTGCAATAAAAAATGAACAAGAAAGATAAAAAAATTAGTATGCATACAAAAGAAACTCTACTGGGAGTAATGTACCAGAATCCAAATAGGTATAACAACCCAAATTAATACAACCAAATACCATAAAACAGAAAGAATAGCCCAAGTCCTAATGGATTCAACTTTCTAAGTCCATGGAACAACAGCTAGAACCACCTACAAGTCGAGCCTTTCCCCTGCTCGAACTAAGAAGGAGATAATCTACAAACACCTAAAGGCATAGGTAGGGTGTGAGATAAAAAAACTTAATGAGGTATCACCAAGGATTCCATAATATATTCCAATATTAAATTAATCAAATAGATATTTAAATATAAAATAAACAGGTTTATCATTTCAAATAATATTTATACAAATCATTATTTACATTTTAAAATAAGGAATACATTTCAAATGATTGAAATACTTTAAATAATGTATTAAATAAACACTTATATATAAAATAATTTATATAAATCAAAAGTAATTTAAAATAGTTTACCATAATTTCATATATTCATTTAAAATACAAACAAGTGAGAAACATGGTTATATGCCTAAGAAGGTACGATGGTTCTAGGATATAGGTACTCCTCACTTAAGGTGGCATGGAAATATGTACATATGTCCCTTTGAACTCATTCCAGAGGGACTCATCATCGTCGCATAATGGATGTGATGTGATGTATTTATGTTTTAGAACATTGTAAATCATAAAGTGACATCTAAATAACTCACAAACTACCTGAGGCTTTCATGTTCTCTAATACAAAACAATGATTGGAAATTTATTTCAAGAAACCTTAAAATAAAATTAATCACATTCTCCATTTCAAATATTAAAATTTCCCATTTAAAAACCATAATGGTTTTTTAATAGAAAACATGCCTTTTCACCAAGATAAAACCCTAAAGTTTCTATCAAAACCATTTTAATCCATTTTTCAGATATAGGTATTTGAAATCAAATACCAATTTAATTTCACAATCCCCTTCCACAAATTAAATTTAACAATTTAATTTTCACAAAATTCTATCAATTTCACAATAAAACCCAAATTCAATGGAATTCGAGTTTTTCACAATTTTCCATCAAAACCACTTTTCAAAATTAAATTCAAAAATTTAATTGAAAAATTTTCCATAAAATCCAAATTTTAAATTAAAAATAAGTTTCACAAATTCTCATAAACACACCCCAATTAAATGGAATTGGTGGATTTCTAATTTCATGACAAAAACCCATTTTTAAAACCCCAATTCAATGTAATTGGGTTTTTTTCCAACAAACCAATTAAAATCCATTTTTATAATCAAGAAATTATATTTTATTTGAAAAACTGAAATTAAATAAAGTAACTTAGGGTTAATAAAAAAATTTCATCATAACAGAACCACCTACCTTTCACAGAAACACAAAACCCGTAATGGAAACCGCCAACTAGAAAGAAGACGCATAAGATATAGGAATTCAAACTAAAAAAAGATTCAATAACATGAGGTTTAGATCCATCAATCCCAATATTATCTATCAAACTCTAAGGAGAGAAAAATAAAGAGATAAAGAGATAGGGATAATACTTATCTGTAATGCCACATTACAACCACAACAACGATCAATCACTAATCGAAACAACTCAGAAGGTTTTGAGGGCTCCAAAATTGACCGGAAATGGCTCTTGGGTTGAGAGCAAAGAAACTTGGAGAGGGTCAAAAGAACAATCAGTCGGAATATTTGTTAAGAAAACAACCATTAGGACTTAACATAATGTGTAACCCAATTAAACGTTGTATAATTGAAAAATCCCAAATTTCACTAAAAAATCTATCGGCTTTTGATAAGATTTGATTTATTATCCTTAGAATTCACATATCATGTAACCATATTACACAGCATGTAAATCCACCTCAGAATGCAGAATGGGTAGGATTTTTTGCTGAGAATCCTACAAATCTCTGAATTCACAATCATAGGAATCCTCACAATTCCTTCTCGACCCTACCCAGACAACAAAAAATGAAATCTATGACATGTTTTAAAGTATACCTATCAGAAGAGTAACTAGATTTTATAGTGATCCACTAGTATATATATATTTTTCATGCATGGGAAAAATATTTTTAAAAATCATAAAATTAAAAAATATTAAAATATACGAAAAATCAATTACCCATGTTTAGAGAAAACATGGGTAATTGATAATCCATTTACTAGTGTTTTTAATTGTGTGTTGTTAAATTACCTAAATTAAGAAACCTGACTAATTTATCCAATTTTTTAAATGTATCTAATTTGGAAATGTTTTTAAATATGGATAAACTATCCATGTTTTTAAATGAGTATAAATTAATTTCATTTTAAAACATGGATAAATTAAGAACACGCTACTTACCATTGTTTTTGTGAAATGTTGGTAAATAGTTTATCCATGTTTATAAAAGTGACTAAACACAAAATCAAACTGCAGATAAATATAAAAAAAAACTATTTTTTTAGCCTCTCTTGGGAGACCCTATATTCACAGATTGTAACTACAACCATAGGATCTTAGAAACCATAATCTGGTTGGGGAAATAGGAATCTATGTCCATGGTTCATGACTGTGGTCATAGCCTTCGGAAAAAATAAATCGAGTGGCATCATTGTATCACAATACCTATTCTATAATTCATTTAACACTTTACCACTAACCTACACTAGAATATATATACATATAAATATGTATATATAATTTTATATAATTATAATTATTATAAATTTAAAAAATTAAAATTTTGGTGGCTAATGAAACCTATGACCACAATCTATGTGGATTGTCATAGTAGACCTTTCTACACCCTTCTAACAAAATAAATTTCTTTATAGGAGTGTGTGGAAAGGATATAACTACGATATTATTTTTTTAACATGGCTATTGGTTTCTTATAGACACAGTCTATCATGACCGTAGTTATAGGCCCATGATCATAGCCAGTTGTTCCACTAGTTTATGGCATATTGAGGTAGGAGCAGGGAGAAGAGGGTAGTGGGGTGTTTCAACAAAAAAATTGATAGTATCAACACTCACATAGACATATTTTCCATCACATGGAAGTGGGAAATTGCATCCACATACACTATATATGGATGGAAAAAACATTTTAAAAAATAAGAAAATTGAAACATATTAAAAGATATGAAAATTCAACTACCCACATTTAGAGAAGACGTGGGTAATTGATAATCCATTTACCAATGTTTTACAAAGACAATATAAAATTGTGTGTCATTAAATTAACTACATTTAATATCATGGATAATTTATCCATGCTTTTAAATATAGCTAATTTGGAAATGTTTTAAACATGTCTAAATTAGCCACATTTTTAAATGAGGTTAAATTAGCTGTATTTAAAAACACTTCTAAATTAGGGACACACCACTTCCTGCATTTTTTTTAATTGTTGGTGAATAGTTTACCCATGTTTATAAACATTAATAAACAAAAAATTGAAATGTGGATAAATTTAATTTTTTATACTATTATATCCTCTGTCAGGGGACCCTATAGCCATAGTTTTTTACTATGACCATAGGACCTCAACCGCCATCGTCTGATCATGAAAATAGGCATCTATTCCCACGGTTCATAATTTTGTTCATAGCCATCAAAAAAAATAAATAGAGTGGTGGTATTTTATCCCAGGACCTGTTTTATAATTTAGATGATAATTTACCACTAACCTACAATAGACTATATATATAAATATATACATATATGTACATATATATAATTTTTTATAATTATTATTATTATACCTTTAAAAAAATAAAATGTTTGTGGATAATGGATCTTATGACCACAATCTATGTGGACCGTCATAGTAGGCCTTTCCTGTGCCCTTCCTTCAAAAATAATTTCTTTATAGGCATGCGCAGGTAAGGCTATAGCCATAGTAATTTTTTTACCGTGGCTATATGTGGCCTATAACCATGGTCTAGATCGACTGTAGTTATAGGTCTATGGTTGTATCCAATTTTTACACTAGTTTCAAGAATAAATGAGGTAGGATAATATAACATAGAAAAGTGGGGAGTTTTGACTAGCCATTGTGATAGTATCCACACTCAAATCAGCTTATTTTCCATCGCATGGAAATAGGAACTTGCATCCACATCTTCCACTGTCATAGCTTGACAATGGTATTTATTTAGCCTTGAGGATGATACTTTGTGTTTCATGCATTAACTCATGTGTTATAATGCATGAGTTGATTCATCATTTAGTTTATGCATCTCATGCAGGAATGTGACCCATCCCTCATGTTACACCTCATGTGATGCTTCCTTTAATTATAACTTATATGGGAGGATCATTAAATGAAAACAACCATCATTTTTTCTACCAATGATCGAAGATAGTGGTAGCATGTCATGGATAATATAATACCTATAATACATTGAACCAACATATTCTCAAGACATGAATCTCATGGCATGTCACAATAAGTTTGTGACAACATACTCTTAATCCTTTACTTAAGTATATGTTGGCATCATTGTATTCTCAAGCTTAGCGTTGAGGGAATATCATATCCTTTATGAATTTCTCCTTATAATTGTATTATTATACTAGGGTCAATATGATTTGAGATAAGACCTTATAGGTATGATAATTCACTACCCTTTCATCCTTAAAATTTATTATGATATGTTCATAGGCAGCCTGAAATTGGTTAAAGCAAGTATAGTCAATACTGGGAGGCTATATACTACATGTTGTTCTAACATATTATTGTTGTTGTTGTTATCATTTTTATTTTACTTATGATCATATAATATTTTACATGAACCTAATAATAATGGATATATTTAGGAAAATCGTAAGTGGTATCCAACTAAGTTATACTCACACCCTGGACTGGAACCCTAGTACAATATCAGACTTCTTGATTACAGGGATAATTATGGGAAAGGGATATACATTAGATGGTTGAGGTTTATATCTAAACTGGAGTCATGATGTGGGATTGATAAATAACTCAGGGTCTAGTTTTTTTTTAGTACTATTTTCCTTCTTTATGTTGGATTGCTAGCTCATGGTTAGCATATGGTTAACCTTACCTTTTTCATGATTGTGTGGAATTACTTCCACTCTTTTATTATAGAATTGGATTTATTATTTATATCATCCTTTATAATGTTATAATAATTAAATTTCATTTCATAATAACATTAACTGATTATATTTTACAGAGTTATATCCCTTATAATAATATTTGGAATGTTTCAGTAAAAAGGAAAAGGCTTTGTTTCAAACTAAATTGGATTTTCATACATTATATGATTTTATTTAAAATATTTATTTACAAGTTATAGAGTTTTAATTTTATAAAATGAACTTAATTTTTGAATTAAACCTATAAAAATTAGATTAAGGTTAATTTTTTGGATTTTTTGGAAAATTTTGATTTTTCAATGAAAAGTGAAATATACTGATTTTTATTGAAACTCGTCTTTTAATTTAAAGAGTTTAAAAAGTACCAATTTGATTTAAAATGGTTTGAAATAAAAAAACAATTATATTATTATAAATCCAATTAATGTCTTTGTAATTAATTTTATAATTGAATTTGATATAAAAACATTTTTATACTTAAAAAGACATTTTTTTGAAAAACTATTTTTCATCACATTTTTCAGGTTTAATTTTAAATTAAATTATACAACTTATGTGAATTGAATTTTATAAAATAAATTTAATATTTAGATTCAAATTAATTAATATTAGTTTATAAGTTCAACTTATTTTTTGTTCATAATGAATAGTAAAATTGTATTACCACAACTAAGGTTAAAACAGGTTTACAGGGGGTAAACTAATGAGATGAGGCTTAAAATAACCTAAAAACTTGTATAATTTACATTTTATGGAAATATTTATATCATATATCATCTAATATTCATAAATAGTCCATTTTGGAGCTATTTTTATTGATTAATACATTAATATAATTTATTCTTTTAAAAAATTCCAAGTGTGTCCTCTTCCCCTGTTATAAAAGGACACCCCCTATACTCTCCTATCCACACTTCAAGAGACATTTTTCTCAAAAAAATTATAAAATATATCCCAAACTTCATTATACGCATTCTAGAACAACTTTTATTCCTTAAAAACTAACCCTATGGTCCTTAATAAGATATCCAAAGAAGGTTCTTCTAAGTAAAGGTAATCATTTTCACCAAACTTTTTTTTTACTTCTTATTTTAAAACATTCAATTATGTATTAAAATTTAAAATATAATAACACCAATATCTACCATATACTGATATTTTAATATGTTTATGTAATAATATTTATTCATCTCCTTCTCCATCAGATGGGAAACAAAATTATCGCTCGTGTGTACGGAGGACTACCACCTTGCGAACCGATGTAATTTGTTTTCCATCATCGACTCAGATGGATAGTCATAATGATGGAAATAATGAATATATATGATATATATGACATGATAATTATTCTTTAAAATTAATATCTCATACAATTATTTACCATTTCACCCATTAAGTAAATTATAACTTCACTCGTGCATACATACGACCTACTGTCGCCACGAAGCGATGTGATCCATTTTACATGTCCAAATTTCAAGAATGATTCTAAAACTATATATAATGAATAAATATTGTTTTTATAATATAAATATCATTCTGTTGATTATGTAAGTATATCATATGCACAAGAACTATAATATCTATGACAAAATATGGATGATAAAACAAAGCAGTTAACACACGAAACAAGGGTAATAATAAAATATTATTAACGAAAGGGTGATGATATGTTATAATAGGATCATAAATGATATTATAACCCTTAATATGGTTATTTAATAAATTAATAACATGTTTAAAATTGTTATACTATAGTTTAAATCTTGTTCAACTAAAGGGAAGCGTGAGGTAAGAGATTCAATCCCAATTTATACTCCATTGAGAAATATTTGGTATCGTGAATATATTTACATTTATGGGGTGTACATAATTCCCCTTTAAATTATTTCACATTAATATATATTTATTCATTATGATTAATGATTCAATTCAAGTTACTCTTTCAAAATAACATTTTAAAAGAAAAATTGATCTTATTTCTCTTTTTGATCAGATATATTTTTCTTCCATATCCATATTTTTCAAAATTATTTTTCAAATGTCATTTTATTTACTTAAATGACGTATTAAGTAAATTTTATTTTTTTATTTAACTTTTAAAAGGTTTTAAAGTAATATTTATAATGTTTTCTAAAAATTTCATTTTTGATACTTTTTATAAAAGCCAAAAGGAGTGTTTTTTAATGTATATGAGGTTAACGGAATTCTCCACCACCATAACCACTTTATAATTATTATATTCTCCTAAAATTTTTCTGTATTTTTTAAAAGAAAACCTATAAATGAAATTTTATTTTAATAATTTTCTTTCATTTTCCAAAAGACTTGGTTTTACCAAAAAAAACCTATAATTTTGAGGAATTTGAAAGTCATATTTCATTTGATATGTGATCATTTAATTTCCCTTGAAATATTCACTTTCTTGAGATAATTTTTCATTGAACATTACATTTCTATTAAATATACATATTATTTTTATCATGGATATTATTATTTCTTAAACTATATATCATTTATATATATGGTGATTTACTCTAGAAATTATTTGATTGTCTAGGGAATTATTTTATAATCTGTATTCTTTACCCAATAAAAACATTTATTGATAAGGCATGTTATTCATGAATTAAACTGATCATTCAATATATGATAAATTAATTGGACATATCGTGACATGTGATGCCTAGAATTATATATCCCCTTTATGCATTGGCATGTCTCATGAGACAAATCAATTGTTCAAATTAAATGTTTCTTTACCCATATCCTTAAAATGTATTGGAACATGGTCATGATGATAAATATGTAAAGATATATTATATCATGATGTTTAATATTATGAATTTTCATCATTTAGAATTCATTTATTATTATCCATGATATTATTGCATTGATTTATCCATTGATTCATTTTATTCTCAAGTTATTGATTAAATGGCATGTGATTTCAGTTATTTACCTTACCATATTGATTAAACATTATTTAGTCGTGATAGATTTAGTTATACATAACACTTAATGAATAATTTTATATCACCTTTATTTTTTTCCCCAGGAGATGAAGAATAAATCTTTGAATGAGTTTCAAGGATGTTGAACATTTTCTTTTGTTATGTTTTATGTTTTATTCACAATGTAAAATAAGTATCTTATATGTATCTGGTTCTTCAAGACTAATAAAATTATCAATCCTTCAGTATGAGATCCTTTGTATCTTATTCCAATTTGATAATGTAACCACTGGTTCTAAGCTTCTGGATTTGGGGTTGTTGCAATTGGTATCATATAAAGTTTAGTATAAACCTTGAGAACTAGATTTATTAAAACATATATTAAGGAATATAACTCTATGATGAACTTTGAGGGGTTTATAATTATATGATAAGATCCTAAAGTTTTTTTAAGGTGGATATTATGTGGTTTTCCTAACAATGAATCTCAATTTGGATACTACAAGTGGATGTGGTTTTGGAACAGGTTCATCTAGGGGTAATAACTACAAAAAGAGTTGGTCAAGTACAACTCGGCCATTATTATGGGGCATGATAAGTGTTCCCTTATTGTGCACCTAGTTTGACACTCTTAGGGGATATTATATTGTTAATTCACTTATTCTTTACAAACCATTAATAAATATATGAAAATATGTTTATGATTTAAAGATATTCCTAAAGAAACTAAGTTTATGACTCTGAGATTAACAATGCATAAATTTTCAACTGATTTTCAGTGTTATAACATAATTAAACTCATATATTATGATTTAAAATTCATAATATTATGAGTTATTTTATTATATTCCATTATTTAAAAATGTTTCCTTTCATAAAGAATCATATCAATACTCATGGCCAATGTAGAGATATCTCTATTGAGAAAGACAATATAACTAGTATTGTAAATGAGTAGATTATAGCCATATTAGGAAATATGGCCCAGGTTATTACAAATAACCTTTCCCATATAGAGAAATATGATGTTTTATGGAATGATACACCTATATTATATCATTTTATGTGACAAAATCCCCCATCATTTATTGGGACTACTAATCCTATGGAAGCTGGGAAGTGGATTAAGTCCCTAGAAAAGATATTTATGGATTTGGGAAGCAATAAAAGGGAAAAGGTTATACTTACAATATATTTTCTCAAATGAGATGCAAATAAATATTGGTTATAAATCCAAAATACTAGGGAGGAAGAAGAAATATGAAAAGTGTAATGGAGAACTTTTAAAGAATCATTCTTCTAAAAATATATCCCTCATGATAAATAAACTATAATTAATGTAAAATTATTCAAATTAAATGGAAATAAATAAGAAAGTGTTTTTGAGTATGAGTCTACCTTTACAAGACTATCCAGGTTTTTGACGGATTACATACATAACTAGGAAATGAATATTTATCATTTCTTTGAAAGGATTAAGAAAAGTCTCTAAAGGGCCATAGTTCCTCAAAAATTGTCATCATATGATGAAATATTATTATATTCCATCAAAACAGAGAATAAATTTTATATATCCTATATTTTCAAGAGAAATCAAGAAAATAAGAGTTCATCTAAACACCAAGAAAAATTGAATTCATCAAAGAAGAAGAATAAAATAAACCAATTTTCATCTTGTGAAAATTGTGAAAAGAAACATCCAAGGAAATTCTTAAAGGACATGGGAGTTTGATGAAAGTTTAGAGATAAGGGTTATAATGATAATTAATTCAATGGGAATAAATAAACTCTTATAATCCGGTACTTAAACTATAAAGAATTGGATAATTACTCAAACCAATGTCCCACGTGTCAAGGGAACATACTATAGAAGAGGATAAGTGAAAAAATATAAGCTTATACAATCACTACTAATGAGGTTAAAGTTTCTAACAATGTGGTAGTAGGTAATTTAATCATAGAATCAAATTATTTAATGCTTTATTTAATTATGGATCTATTCACTCTTTTATATCTTTTGTGTTTTCTAATAAAATTAGATATTTCTTTAGCACATTAAGAAGGGATTTTTCAGCCAAAACTCCTAGTGGAAATCTCACTATGATAAGGATGTGTCATACATTTCCCATTATAAAATATAAACATTCTACATTTTCTAACTTTGTTATTATACCTATGGTTTATTTTGATATAATCCTTGGTATGGACAATCTTTCAAAATATGGTGCAAAAATTTATTTCAAAGAGAAGGAAGTTACAATTTGTGATGAAGATATGGAATTCCTTATCTTTAAAGGGGATACTTAATCACCTGAATCATGTCTATACCCACCTTTAGTAGCTCTTATGAATGAGATTCTTGGGGAATTAGAGAAAACACAATCTATGGATGAAAAGGGAAATCTTAAAATTGAGGATGTACCTACTGTACATAAATATATTGATGTATTTCCTAAATAATTACTAAGACATCCACCAGAACATGAATTTTATTTTTCTATTGATTTAATCCCTAATGAGAGACCTATATCAAAGACTCCCAATAGAGTGACCATTGTGGAATTAGTGGAGTTAAAGAGACAACTGAAGGAGTTGTGTGATAAGGGATTTATATACCCTAGTGTTTCAACTTGGGGAGACCCTATTCTTGTCATTAAGAAGAAATATCTATGAGTCTCTATATTGATTATAGGGAAATAAATGATATTACAATAAAGAAAAAGTATGCTCTACCTCACATTGAGGAATTATTTGATCAAATTCACAGATCATAATATTTTTCAAAGATTGATTTTATTTCTATCTATCATCAATTACAATTAAAGAATAAATATATTCCAATGACAACATTCGGTATAAGATATGAACATTATGAGTTTAAAATAATTCCATTTGAAATAACTAATGTTCCCTCTACTTTTATGGATCTAATGAACAGAGTATTCATAGAATATCTTTATAATTGTTTAGGGTATTTATTGATGATATCTTGGTGTATTAAAAAACAAATTAGGACCATGAGAATTACTTTTTTATCATTCTTTATACACTTATAATAAAAGATTTATACGAGAAATTTAGTAAGTGTAAATTTTGTATTTAGAAAGTTTCTTTTCTTGGCCATATTGTCTCCAAGGATAGAATCTAAGTTGGTCCTATGAAGAAAAAGGTAAAAAAATAATGGTTTACACAAACAAACATAATCAAGGTATGTGGCTTCCTTGGTTTAGCAGTCTATTATTAGTGATTTGTTTAAAATATTACATGATTGGATAACCCATTATTCAATCTTACATGTAAAGAAGTTAAGTTCTTCTAGAAAAATTAATGTGAATAATGTTTTGAAGAATTTAAGATGATATTGGACAATGCTCTGATTTCAACTCTTCCATCAGAAAAAGGTGGATTTGTGATATATAGTGTTTCATCAAAGAAATTACTTGGTTTTTTCCTTATACAGAATGAGAGTTATTGCATATGCATTAAGGAAATTAAATATTCATGAATAGTACTATCCAACCCATTATCTTGAGTTGGATACCAATATTTACTTTGAAGATATATAGGAATTATCTCTATAGAAAAATAAGTAATATATATATATATATGTATCTTAGGATCCTAAGACATCATCTTTTCAGAAAAAAAGAGCTCAATATGAGGTAATGTAAATGGTGATGGAACAAGATACTCAATGATTGTTATTTTTTAATATACAACCACTCAAGGAAGGAAAATAAGGTATCATATGCATTCATGGGTAAAGATCATGGATTCCTGAATAAAATAAGGATTCATAAAGATCCTATGTTCATGGATTTTGTGAATATGGATATAGTAATTGTTAAGGAGGGGGAAACATTACTCCTTTTTCAAATTATTTCCAAACCATATTAATTAGAAAAGATAAAAAATATATCTTAACTTGATTATGAGAATTTTCAAAAGAAAATTAAAGTTGTAAATGATAGAAAATTGTAAAACTTCATATATGAAGATGGAGTTCTAAAATTTAGAAAAGGATATGTGTTTCATCTATACTTGATCTAAAAATTGAATTATTAGATTATGATCATAGATTGAATTTTTCAATACACCCTGGTAGTACCAATATGTATATGGATTTGACGAAACATTTTTTGTGATATAATATGAAGTGGTAAATTATTAATTATATATCAAGATGCTTGGTTTGTCAATAGGTAAAGGTTGAGAAATGGAATCCTAAAGAAGTCGTGCAACCTCTACCTATTCCTATGTTAAAATAGGTTGACATTACTATGGGATTTTTCATTGGAATATCAAAGACACCTAGAAACAATGATACAATATTGATAATTTATGATCATCTTACCAATAAGGACATTCCCTTGATATAAGAAAATTTTTACCTCTTGAGATCCTTTTAGAACTCTATATTAATGAATATGTAAGTCTTTATGGTACACCACTCTCAATTGTGTTTGATCATGATCCATGATTTAAATCAAAATTCTAGAAAATAATTCAAAATTATTTAGATACTAAGCATCTTTTGAGTACCAATTATCACCCTCAAACTAATGGACATTCCACCAGTACAAAAAAAATAGATTTTACATCGGAGGATTAATATTGGTTTTTAAATAATTTATATTAAAAAAATTCACATCAGTTATATAAATAACCGATTTGATAAACATTCCATGAGGTTTTTTCATGTTGTTTATATGCTAAACAACATTAAAACCCAGTTTTTCACTTTGTTTTTTGATAAAAATGACATGAAAAAAATCCATGTCGGTTTTGAAATAACTGATATGAAAAACTAATTTTTTTCATTTCTCTTTTCAAATACCTGATGTGAAAAAATATTTTTTTACATTTTTTAAAATATAATTGATGTGAAAGATAAACTCTTTCAACACACCAATGTGGTATTCCATTTTTTTACAAAATACCTTTGAAATTTTGAATTTATAGCTAAATTTATGATTTTTTTGGTTTGATTTTTGAGTTTCATTTAAATATTTTCTTGCTTCACATGTATTCATTTCATATCAAGGGTTTCTATCTTCAAAAATTTTCCAACAATTAAACTCTCTTGATATTTATCATTGTTCTATGAGTTATTATTTAAATGATCTCATCATGGTATATATAATTATTTTTTCTTGACTTAATTCATTTATGATTTTTTTTCAATTGATATAATAGCTTTATTTTTTTACAATGAATAATGATTCTTTAGATCATATTAAAACTACAAATATTTTTTTGGAGTCTAAAAGTTCTTCCAAGTCGCAACTTCAGATGCCTCATGAGTTCTTTTTCCCAAAGAAAATTGTAGTAATAAAGACTACAGAAATCTTGCAAATAAAGTCAAAGATTTAAGTTTTTTTATATATTTAATTTGGATTTTATAATTTTTTATCTTATATCAATCATGTATTTTCATCAAATGGAGTCATCATCATTGAAAATATAATTATATATATATATAGTTTTTTACATGGGTTATATAATAACCGATATAAAAAGTCATTGTTTACACCATTTGTACCATAACTGATGTAAAAATTATTCAACATAATATTTTTAACATCAATTAAAATAACTGATGTTAAAAAGAATGTTTTTTACATATTTTACAATAACATTCACTTAAAACCCAATGTTTAAACACTAAAACTGATGTAAAAAAACAACTTTTGTACTAGTTGTCCAAAAGGAAAATTCAAATATTAGAAGACATGTTGAGTCATGCTCACTTGACTTTTGAGGTAAATGGGATAAATATTTACCTTTGGTAGATTTTTCCTATAATAATATATTCAATTGAAGTATTAAAATGGAATCGTATAAAGAATTATATAGTAAGATATGTCGTACTCCAACTTGTTGGGATGAATTTGGTGAAAGGAATCTTGTAGGACTAGAACTTGTTAAGGAGAAAATAAAAAAGGTAAAGACTATTCAGACTCATATTAGAGAAAATAAAAGTAGGAAAAAGAGTTATATTGATAACCGAAAGAAATATTTGTAATTTTAAGTGGTATATCACATTTTCTTGAAAGTATCTCCATCGAAGGTTGTTATAAGGTTCAGTAAGAAAGGGAAATCGAGCCTTAGGAACATCTGGCCTTTTACAATCTTAAAAAGAATTATAGTTGTGGATTATTGATTTTTAGTTCTACCAAGCCTCTCTAAAGTACAAAATGTGTTCCATATCTCTCTATTAAGGAATTATATTTGAGACCCAACACATGTGCTCACCTTTGAATAAATAGAACTAGAACTTGATCTGTCTTACTGTGAAGATCCTATCAAAATTTTGGACACTAGAGGGAAATTGTTGAGGAATCGAAATAATTTACTATAAAAGTTACTTTAGATAAATAATAAAATATAGTAAGCAATGTGGGAACTTGAGGATGTTTTGAAGAAGAACCACCCTCATTTTTTTAGAAAGTAATATACATGAAATTTTGGAAAATTTTTGTCAGAGAGAAGAATGTAGCATCCCAGGTAATGTTAGAATAAACTATTTTCATTTCTTACTAATATTCATTAATTATATTTTACATATCTATATTCATTATAAAAATATTAGGCAAATTTTCAGTCAAAATAAAAACGCTTTATGTCTAACCAAATTGGATTTTTATGAATTATATGATTTTATTTAAAATATTTATTTAAAATTTATATAGTTTTAATTTTAAAAAATGAACTTATTTTTTGAATTCATCATATAAAATTTAACATAGGTTTAATTTTTGGGACTTTTCTAAAACGTTTCGTTTTTCAATGAATAGTGAAAATACTGATTTTTATTGAAAATTGTATTTTCATTTTAAGAATTTACAGTCCCATTTAAATTTAAAATGTTTCAAAAGGAAAATTAATTCAATTATATTATTTATAATCCAATTATGGTATTTGGAATTAATTTTATACTTTAATTTGGAATAAAGAAATTGTATACTTACAAATACATTTTTCAAAAAAACAATTTTTCATCGCGTTTTTTAGGTTTAATTTTGAATTAAATTCTACCAATTATATGAGTTTAATTTTATAAAATGGATTCCATATTTTGGAATCATCTTAATTAATATTTATTAATAATTTAAACTTAATTTTTTGGTCATATTGAATAGTAAAAACAGTAAAACTTTGTTACTACAGCTAATGTTAAAATCGGTTTATCGGGGGTTAAACTAATGAGATAAGTGATAAAATAACCTAAAATATTGTATAATTTTTATTTACTAGCCATATTTCAACCCTTTATCACTTAATCTTTATAAATGTCCCATTTTGGATCTATTTTTCTTGAGTAATACATTAATATATTTTATTCTTTTTAAAAATTCCAAGTGTGTACTCTTCCCCACTTATAAAAGGAAACCCCCTCCTCTACTCTAAACACTTCAAGACCATTTTAACTCAAAAAAAGCGGACCAAAATCTCTCCCCAATATCCTTATCCAAATTCTATATTTTTTGTTCTTCAAAAAATACCAACCCTAGTATCCTTAATAAGATATCCAAAGGAGCTTCTTCCAAATAAAGTTAATCGTCTTCACCAAGCTCTTTATTTTTTACTTCTTCTTTTACCACATTAATTTATTCATTAAAAATTAAAATACATTTACATTAGTATATAAAATACACTAAGATTCTATTATTTTGATGGTATAATTTTTATATGTCTTCTTCTCCATCAAATAGGAAACAAAATCATCACTCGTGTGTACAGTGAATAACCACCTCGTGAACCGATGTAATTTGTTTTCCATCACCGACTAACATAGATATTCATAATGATGGAAATAATGAATATATATGATACATATTATGTAATAATTATCCTTTAAAATTAATATATCATTCAATTTTTCACCCTTTCACCCATTAAGGAAATAATAATGTTGCTCGTGCGTACATATGACCTACCATCTCCATGAAGCGATGTGATTCATTTTCCTTGTCTAGATTTCAAGAATGGTTATAAAAATGTATATAATGAATAAATATGATATTTATAACACTAATATAATTCTATAGACTATGGAATTATATATTATGAACAAGAATCATAATTTTTGTGATAAAACATATATGATAAAATGAATCATTTGACACCTGAAATAAGGGTAATAATAAAATATTTTTAATGAACGAGTGATGATATGTTATAATAGGATCATAAATGATATTATAAATATGAATATGGTTTTTTTATAAATTAATAACATGTTTAAAACCATTATATAGGATGTTAAATCACGTTCGTCTAAAGGGATGTGTGAGGTAAGAGATTTCATCTCAATTCCCACTCCATTGAGACATATTTGGAATTATGCACCTATTTAATTTTATGTGGTGTATATAATATCCCCTTGAAATATTTAACTTGAATATATATTTATCCATGATTATTAATGATTTAATTCAAGTTACTATTTCAATAGATATTTTTAAAGGAAAATCCAATCTTATTTCTCTTTTTGATCTAGTATATTTTTATTCCATGTCCATATTTTTCCAAAAAAAATCAAAAAGTCCTTTTATTTAATAAAATAATGTATTAAGGACATAATTAATCCTTGAATAGGTTTGAAAGGTATATTTCTATTGTTTTCTAAAAAGTACATTTTCAACTCTTTTTACAATAGTCAAAAGGAATTTTTTTTAAAGTATACGATGTTAATAGACTTCCTCACCACCATAACTATTTTATTCTATTTAGCGTCTCTTACAAGTTTTATATAGTTTTTCAAAGAAAACCATTGAATGAAATTTTATTTTAATATTTCAGTTCTATTTACCAAAATATTTGTTTTTACTATAAAACCTATAATTCTAATGAATTTGAAATTCATCTTTCATTTATTTTGTGGTCATTTAATTTATCTTGAAATATTCACTTTCTTAATTTCATTTTTCATTGAACATTAAATTTCTCTTAAATATTTTTATTATTTTTATCATGGATATGATTATTTCCTAAACCATATACCATTTCTATATATGGTGTTTCACTCTTGAATTATTTGATTTCTTAAAGAATTATTGTTAATCAGTATTCATTACTCAATATAGAAATTTATTGATAAGGAATATTATTTATGAATTAAATTAGTTATTAAAAATATAGGGAATGCATTGGACATTCAATTATGAGTGGGGCCCATAATTATATATCATATCGATGCATCGATAGGTCTCATAAGACAAATCAGTTAACCAAATTAAATTGGTTTTTTTCATAGTTTTAAATTGTCTTGGCATAAGGTCTTGACGGTAAAGATATCATGATGTATGAGATCATGATGTCCAATATTATGAATTCAACTTATTAAGAATTCAATTATTATTATTCATGAGATTACTGTATTGATCTATCTATGGATGCATTTAATTATCAAGTTATTGACTAAATAGAATGTGTTTTCATTTATTTACATTATCATGTTGATTATGCTTTATTTACTCATGATAGCTTCCACTATACGTAACCCCTACGAATTCTTTGAGCTCACCCAAATTTTGTTTCCTTTCTCTAGGATATGAAGAATAAATATTTAAATGAGTTTCAAGGATGCTTAATATTTGCTTTTGTTTTGTTTTTTGTTTTATTTCCAATGTAAAATGGGTATCATGTTTGTATCTGGTTCTTAAAGACTTCTAAATTGATTAGCCCTTCTGGATGAGATCTTTTATATAGAATTCCAATTTAATAAAATAATCATTGATTCTGAGTTTCTGGGGTTGGGGTTGTTACATTATATACTTATTGGTTTCATTTAGCTTTGTTGTCTTTTTTTATCCATTTTGCTATCATGATAATTGATTATTATTGCTTCCAATATGGTTTATTTATCTATAGAAAAGAGGGTATAGATTCCCTATGATATAAATAGACCCTCACTGTTGATCAGCACTCTTTGGTGTATGGGGTGGTGCGTTTGTGGTATGAGACACTCAATTTGGTCACAATGGAGGTAAACTAGACTAAGGATGCTATGATAGATGATTTATATGACTTGGAAAGATTATAGGTGAATATCTAGACACATGTCATATATATCATGAAGAATAGGATCAAATCAAACATGTCAACATTATCTTTTTTTATATTTTATGTATGTATTGTGCAATGAAATTTTAACGCTTTTTTGCTTCATCTTTTGATTTCACTTTTATTTTTTTGATTTGTTAGTACATATCTTGTTAGATTCCTACTTTCTCTCAAGTCTTATAGTGGAAACATGAGTCAGTTTCTCAAGTAATATGTGTCCTAAAACCTATACATTGAAAAGTTGAATTTGGAATAGAATTTAAAACATCTTTATATTTTTTTCTCTCCTCTCAAAGGTCAATGTTTCTTCATGTTTTCCATGCAAAATGACTTGTAAGAGTGTTCTTGTGAATCAATGTCAAATAGGTAGCCTCTTATAGATTAAAATTCTCTTAACCTTTCTGGATATCTTTTTTGATGGTTATGGATGACTTCATCTAAGGATCATCAAGTTTAGAAAAGTATAATCACAAAAGATCCATGACCCAAATCTCAAACACTACCACAAATTGGTGCAAGGGAAGTTCTGAGTTTTATCAGTGCTAAGAATAAAGCATTTATAAAAGCCTAACCTTTACCAGCACTACCTAAAACTGCTGATAAAGGTAACATTTATCAGTTATAAATCAAGTGTTGATAAAGTTGTATCCTTTATCAGCGCTTTTTTTAGCGCTCATAAAGGATAGATTTATCAACGCTATCCTAAACGTTGATAAAAGTTTTTAATAAAAAATATTATTAATATATAAAAAATTATTATATTTATATTCAAAAATAATGTTTATTTATTTACATTAATTAAAAAAACACATTTTTATAATTAACATAAATATGATATATTAATATATATTTTTAAATAATTCAAATATATGTATAATATTTTGAAAAAATTATTTATAAGATTATAAATACATATATTTATTTATTTAAATAATTATAAAATTATAATAATTTTTTAAAAAATAATAATTATATTTATTATATTTATAATTATATATAAATACTTTTTAAATAAATTTATTTATAATTGTAATTATAACTAAATAAATATATATATTTAAATAAATATGTCTCCAATTAATTTGGTTAAATGTATATATATATATATATAGTGAGATTATGATGATATTCATGGACATGATTGGTGTTATTTATATTCATATATTGATGTGTGAGTATAATTGACGCTATATGATCATAAGTTTATTTGTGGACATTATGGGTTACTATGTTCTAAATGTTAAGATTACCTATATTATGATAATGCATGCATATGTTATGTATTCATGACTCATGAATGTTCATTTATACATTGACACCCTTATAATTCATGTTTTCCATTTATGTGATGACTCGTTTTTTATGTTCAATACTTTACTAAGTATGATTAATTCATGTTATACCCATGACCTTATTATGTTCTCATAAATACTTAAAAATTATAATAAATATATTTAAATAATAAATATATTTATTATATTTGTAATTATCAATTTTTAATTATATATAAATATGTTTTAAATATATTTATTTTTAATAAAAATAATAACTATATATATATTTAAATAATTATAAAATTACAATAAATACATTTTATATAATTTTATAAATATATATATTTATAAATTTATATATATATATATATATATATACACGAGAGAAGTATGGAACATAGGTGATCCCATGGACCTAAAAATTTATTATAACAGTAAACAGGAAACCGGGAGAGTTAAGGATACATGTGAAATACCATTAATAAAATACAAAGAACCGGTGTCATCCTTTTCCTCTACCACCTTGACAACAAAATCCACCACAACCTATTAGATGTCTTTCTCTCCTCCACTGCTTCGAGGTCTTCCACACGCCACCCTGACCATCAATGTCCGTAGGATCCTCAACTTCACGGTCCATCTGGGTTACAATCTCAGCATCATATTTTCCTTCACCAAGGTGTTTTGCATCCTCCTCCTTGGGAAGCTGATCAAGTTGTTGCTCTTGTGGAAGCTGCTCAAATTTTTTCTCCTATAGACAATCTCTCTTGACCAAATTCAAATTAGTCATAGGTGCTGATAAAACATGCTTACCATTTTTACTCTTTTCTTTCCTTATAAAGCTTATCAAACTCAGGAGAGTTGTTGGACTCTAGCATAGTAAAGAAAGTGGGCTTCAAAACAACAAAACTAGCCTCTAGGGAGGCTTTGGAATCTGCTGTAATAGAAGAACCATAACCAAGCACATCTTTGCCAGGGGAAGTAGACATTATTTCCACATTTCCAGACGAAATCACAGAAGTATCAACATGAGAAGCAGTGGCTGGTGGTGGGTCTTTCATTAAAGATCCAGAGTCACCTTGCGCACTAGCAATAGAGTCTCGCATCAGAGTTTGAATGTCCAGCAACGGGACTACCAGAAGAAGGTTGCAGTGATCTCAAATTTTCATAAGAATCACCATGAATGACAATAGTAGGAACAATTGAAATTTCAGGGGCAATGTGCACAATAGTAGCTGCAGGAGCCTGCACATGTGCACATCGCCCAACAGAAGCCTCTTTATGAAGAGGGCTACTATCCACCTTTCCTTTTGATGAATTTATATATTTATATATACAAATACTTAAAAATATCTTTATTTATAATTATAATTATAAATAAATTATATATTTAAATAATTATAATATTATAATAAATATATTTATTGTATTTATAATTTTATAAATATATATAATTATATAAATATATTTATAAATATATACAAATATTTATAATTATAATTATAAAAAATATATATTTATATTTAAATTATTATAAAATTATAATGAATATATTTATTATATATAATTATAAAATTGTAAATATAATAAATATATTTATTATAATTTTATAAATATAAATATTTATTTATTTATTTATAGTTATAATTATAAATAAATATTTATTTATTTAAATAATTATAAAATTATTATAAATATATTTAGTATATTTATAATTATATATTAATAAATATATATTTATATAGATTTATTTATAATTATATATGAATACTTTTTAAATATATTTATTTATAAATATAATTTTAAATAAATACATACAGATTTAAATAATTATAAAATTATAATAAATATATTTATTATATTTATAATTATATAATTATATATAAATAATTTTAAATATATTTAGTTATAAATATAATAATAAATATATATTTATTTATTTAAGTAGTTATAAAATTATAATAAATATATTTAAATAATAAATATTGTTTTTTTATTTATAGATATATATATATATATATATATATATTGATATAAGTAAATGTAATTATATAAATATACCAAAGTGCGGGCCATGAGATATTATTATATAAATATATTTATAATTATATGGAAATATTTTTAAATATATTTATTTATAATTATAATTGTAAATAAATATATATATATAAATAATTATAAAATTATAATACATATATTTAGATAATAAATATATTTAATATAATTTTATAAATATATTTTAATATTAATAAAAATAGATGTAATCATATAAATATATTTATATAAATATATTTATAATTATATACAAATATTTATAAAATTATATTAAATAAATTTAAATAATAAATATATTTATAATTTTATAATTTTATAAATATATATAATGAAATAAAAAAATATAATTATATAAATACATTTAAAAAATTATAATTAATATATTTATTTATTTAGATCTTTATCAATGCTTTTTTAGCACTCATAAAGATTCCCTTTATCATTGCTTTTTTAAAAGCTCAGATAAAAGCGTTGCACATTCTTATAAAATGAACCCTAATAGATTCTCCCTCCTCACGCCTTCAGGCTTTTGTGGAACCATAGTGCCACCATCGTCGCTCTCCCTTCCATTGCTCCCTACAATCGATCCTTGCCATCACTCCTTCGCCTTCACCTTCATCATCGTCATCATTGTCGCTATCACCATTGTCATTCCCACCACTCCCTTCTGTCACTGTCATCATTACCCCCTCCCTGCCATCGTCACTCCCAACCATACCATCTTCGTTGTCTTCACCGTCACTCCCTTCCGTCATTATCATCATTGCTCCCTCCCTACCATCGTCGCTCCCAACCGAACCCTCGCCACTCTAGGGTATGAGATTTTTTCTTAATATTTTCTTCATTTGGGTCAGATATATATGACTTGAGTGTGGAATACTCTATATTAATGGAGTGTCGATATTTTGATCCACCAGGTGAAAAATAGTTAGAATGGAGTTTTATTATCATCACTAGAAATATATGTCCATATGATTTTTATGCTTCACATTAAATTTTAAATTATTGACTTAAGGTAATTCCCTTTGATATTTAGACTGTTATATGAAATATATAAAAGAATGGAGTTTGAATTACTTCTTAGTTTATTCTTATTAAAACTTAAAAATTTATTATGGAGTAAAATTGTTTACTTTTTTCTGAAATTATTTCCTTTATATTTAATATAAAACAATTTATAGAAATTCCACAGAGTAAGTGAACTCACTTTATATATGTATATCAATGGTGTGCATGTAGATGTTTTTTCTTGGGATATAGGTATGGTAAAATCTTCACTCATTTTTAGTGATCGACAGTAGGATCTCTCGTAGAGCTATAAAGGTGGTGTAATATGAGGGATAATCTTATTTTTAATGAATATAGATGATTATTTTGGTAATGTTATTATTTTGAGTTTTTGGATACATGTAAATGGACATGAGGGTTAATCTATAGGCTTACTCTTTCATTTTAGGTTAGTGTATACCTTCCTCTATTTTGGACTACCAATGGGATATTGGGTTTATATATTTTTACTCTAAATGTATTTAATGGGTGTTTTTAGTATTCAAATATGAAGTTTCTTATGATTGCAACATTGATTAACATTGTCTTAGTGGTTGATTAACACCTCAACTTGCAATTTCAATGGATTAAAGTATGTGTTTCCACTCCATTTTATTTTATCGGCATGCCCTAAAGTAGGGTTTCTCCTCATGATGTTTCTAGATCCAGTCCATCATGCAGATTCCTCTATGATCTCATTTAAGAGATTAGATTTGTATATTAGCATTGGCGATGCCCAATTGGTTTTTCTGGGACTTCAATGAGTTCATCACTCAACAAAAACTTCTGGTGCTGTGTGTGGTGCCTTTGTTGCTTCTCCGCCAAGGCCTGTCACAATGGCTTTGGGATATCATTCTGGGGTTGTGATTGACACTGTTATTGCTCACTTTTAAGATCCACCTCAAAACTTTGCATAAGTGGTGGGCGGTACCTCTTTTCCATCGTTTCCAGGGGCTTGAAAGTCTACTTTAGAGGATGGCGTTCCTACTGTAGCAGTAGATGAAACTAATCCAGAGGCATCATTTCGACATGTTTCTCTTAATATATGATTGTTTGAATCATGTCAGCTGGCTAACCCTGTTGGTTAGAAAATTAATTAGAAGGGTGAGATTGTATTTTTCGAATCCAGTCATGGGATTATTGCTGATAATTTAAAAGAATATAATTTTTCCATTATTTTTCATTTATCTATAGTGGTGAAGGAGAATCGATGGGGTTTATCTGAGATTATGAATCGATTAATTACAATTTGGGAATTTGATGGCTGGGGAATTACCTCTCTTGGAAAGGGATTATTTCATGTGGTCTTTCCAGATGGTTCTATGAAATCTAAAGCATGGGATTTAGTCTCATTAATCTAAATACTGGTTTTCTTAGACTTCAATAATGGTATCCTTACTTTAACCCTTTAAAGGAGAAAAATTTTCTAACCCAGACTTGGATTTCAATCCATGGGTTGAGCTAGTTCCTCTGGCATCCACAGATTTTATAGGAGATCTCTCTAGCCATTGGTTCTCCAATAAAAATGGATAAGGAAATGGAAAGGGAAAGGTATGATCACTTTTCTTGGATACTTATAGAGATTGACCTCACAAATCCTATGATTAAAACTATAGTGTTGTCAATTAATGATTATAGATTTGATTTGGTTATTGAATATGAAAATGTGCCTGAGTTCTACCAAGGTTGAAACAATATTAGACACTCTTTTCCTAGATGTTGAAAGAGGCTAGTGTATGATGCTTTTGGGATTAAGGGACACACTAGTGATAAATGAATGAGGGATAAGAACAATGATGAGCATCATGTGATGTGAGGAAAAATGGAGGCCATGGGCCCTGATGGGTGTGAGGGGCACCTTAGTGAGGACCTGAGAAATCAAGTGCATGAGGAGGGGGCTATGGGTGGCCACCAATTTCCAGAAGTAGAACCCACTATTTTGGGTTTTTATTTTATATAGGATACTAAGAGAACCTATTTCATGGCTGATGACACTAGTGGGAATGATGAAAAAATCTATGATAAGAAAGGGTGGTCCTCAAACAATGAAAATGATCTAGAATCATCTGAATTACATGAGGAAGCTTAATTCAATTATGCTACTGGTAAGGGAATAAAAGGGTTTGAAAGGGTGGATCTCCCTCTATCAAAGAAGTGAGGTCTTAATTCATCTATAGATAGTCAATTATTATCACCTTTTCAGTGACAAATGAGATTTCATATCATTCTGGAGCCTATATGTTTGTTGAGAACCCCGCAAGGGTCAGGGATGGCCAGGATGTCAATGTTAAGGGGGAGACCATAGTGGATGAGGTTGATGCTATCGCATCCTTTAGAAATGATGCATTAGATGCGACATGCTGGGATAATGAGGATACAATTCAGAGAAAGGGAAAATCAAAGATTTTTTATGATGAAGGTTTTCAACTGGTATTGTATAGGAAATATGAGTAGTTTAACTTGCGTGAAAAGGTGTAGGTGCACAATGAGACTGGCTTGACAATTATGGAGACCACTACCCCACTGGCCTCTAATATTAATGACTATAAAGTTAAATTTACTGATGTTTTAAATAGATCTCAAATATAAGATGTGTTTTGTGAATATTTTTGTAATCTATAGGATAATTCTATTTTGATATCAAAAAAACGATCTCACTTCAAATCAAGATATGGGATCCCATGCAGTGGAAGTGGAATCATCAGGTACGAATGATCCAGTCAAAGGTTGGAAATCTCTTAAATAATGGAAAAGAGGAAGGCATCCCAGAAGTCAGGGTGGTTCCCAAGGAAGAGGTGACGAACACAAAAGAGGTTGATACTTGTTCGCTTCTTACTTTGGTGATACTTATGTGACATTTGAATTTTGTATCTTTTATTCTCATGCACTTGTAATTTCTTTTTTATTAATAAATTTCTTGGACCATGGGTTTTACCCATCATTCGTACTGTTTGGTTTAACTTTAAAAGTGTCATGTCTAATAGATTTTAGTGGAATTTTATATCGAAAATTATGGATTAAGAATTTATTATTAAATTTTAGATAGGGTTACTTATGAATTTCAACCCAAAAGAACCAAATTTTTAAAAAATTGATAAAATGGTTGAGATGGATTTCATAAGGAATTATGGAATTAATATTTTAAAATTTGAGAATTTTTTATGTGAATTGATTTGAATGATTGAGATCATTCTTGATTATGATTTTAGTTTTTTGGGGGTCTTGGTTATTTTATTGATAAATTAATTTTTATGCCTTTAAAGTATATATTTATTATTTTCCAAGTGTGTTTTATGATGTTTTATTCTTACATTTTCTATGTGGTTGGAATATCAATTAAAAGTTTGGTTTTTCTTGATTTAAAAGTGATTTCAAAATGATATTGATTTTCAAAATGGTATCCAAAGGAAGTTTCAAAAATAGATTTCGAGAATATTTTTTGAGGACCCATTTGGAACCTATAATGATGTTTTAAAATGAAATTGAATTGAAATTTTATTTCAAATAGAGGTTTGTAAAAAAAATTATTAATTAAAACCTAAAGAGCCCAATTGATACCTTCTAAAAACAATTTCCTATAAAACATCAATTACTATCATAGAATCCCAATATTATGATGGTATATGTGAGTTTGAGGAATTGTTTTCATTTTAAGGCATTGACATTTGTATTAAACAAGAGGAATAAAGGGGCATGTAGATTAGTCTTGAATCATTAAAAGAGGAATAAATAAACAATTATAATAGATGTTCTAAATTTATTATAAATTATTTCCCATGGTGTGATGTCTAAAATAAGAGATAATAATTAATGGATCTCGTTTGAATATGGGTTCCTACATACATTCTATTATTGTATGGTTGTTTCATCCATTCAGTGAAAATGAGTAGGGTTAAGTTGGCTAAAGTGGATCGAAGAATCATATTGTAATATGGAACTTGGTTCTAGTATAGGGCTATAAGGTTTTCTATTGTTTCAAAATATAAGAAATCACAAAATGTAAATAATTTATAAGAGATGTATGAAACAAAGTACAGTAGTAATTATAATATTCTTGATGTGTTCGGTATCTGGTATCTTGTAATGTTTTAGAAGTTCAGTACTTCTATAAAGAATATTTTAATACACTACAAATTCAAGGAAAAATAATGATGTAGAAGAGATGATGGTTTACCTTGGTTAGTTTATAATCATAATGGAATATTTAGGGTAGGTGTGGAAATTGACATAAGTGATATTTTTAAGAAAATAGTAAATAAATTTACTCACTTAAAATATAACATGAGAATTAAATCTGTTACAACTAAAAATTCACATTAAAGTACATGTAGAAGGATTAGTTGAGAATGTAATAGGGGGTAGCTAAAATAGCACAAAATGAAAGGTAAATTTGGAAAAAGGATTGTTTGATGAACATATTTCAACTAAAAAATGGGTGAAATCATTTGTGTAACTAATGCATTCTGGTATTAGTATAGTAAATATTATTGTAGTCTAACTCCACTAAGAGGCCTAAAAATCCAATATTAGAATTTTTAGGGCCATGGAAACCCCTAGATGTTCTATATGCTTCATTATTGAAGTGTTAAACATTTCTCATATATATATGGTCTTTATGTTTTTTACTATGAAAACAACCAAGGTCCTAACATCTTTGAAGTTCAATCTTCGATACCCAAATATATTTTTTTGTACAGGTGTTCCCATGAAGTTGGATTTAGATTATTATGTTAAAATGGTGTAAACATCTCCATTCAAAATGATATCAACATCTCCATTAAAAATTTCCAATTTGATTTTTATCTAACCACTTTATGAGTCATTTATACGTCCTCCCTTGCTATGAATTTGATATCCCTCCTCCTTTTGTTTCCCCTTTCCATAGGGAATCATATACAAGATTATTTTTAGAAGGAATACTTATCTAGAGACATATTTGAGAGATATTATTTTTTATTACACATGATTCATGATTTTTTTAGTAAGGGTTGGATCCAGGAGGAACCAATATAACAATGGGTATGATGGACAATGAGGTGACTATCCCAATAGGAAACCAAACATGCTAGGGATGAAAAAACTCACCATGTATTCATTCATGTGGTAATTCCCTATAACTATTTGGATTCCTCTAATCAACTAGTTTTTTAAGAAATGGATATCCATTTAGAATTTGGAAGTTGAAGTAGATAGATGGTGGGTGATAATTATGAATATTATGATAAATAAAGAAGTTTATAGCATGAAATGGGAGGTTTTTAAGGAAATATTCTTCCCCAAATATTTTCCCCAAACAACTCACAAAAAATATAGAGATATTTTTTTCAAAAAAAAGTAGTTTTAATCCATTGGTACCTATAAATGAAACCTTATGATACTCGCAAGATACACCTAGATTTTTTATGTTCACTGCTTCATTTATGTATTCTAAATGAAATGTTAAAGAAATTCTATAGATAGTGACTCATGTATGTGATAGTAATCCGAATCCTAAGAAATAATAGGTTTCTCTGCCTATTGTTGCTCCCAATACAGAGTAACAACCTTTTGAACATGTCGCTACTCCTAGTGTAGAGGAACAATAGGTTTCTCAACCTGCTGCTGCTCCCAGTGTAGAGGTACAATGAACTTCTGCACATGTCGATGCTACCAATCCAGAGCAACAACATATTGATAATGTTGAATATGTGGAAATGGTAGGCAGAAAAGAACCTATGATGTAGAAAAAATAGAAACATCATAGTGTGACAGTGTTAGAAAAAAATATTGAGGTGAAAAGAAAAGGCATAAAATTCGAGGTCAGATGTAATGTGTGTGTCCAGCATGTTAACCCCAACAAGGCCATGTTTAGTAGTTACATTAAGCTCATAACTCAAAAATTCATTCCGATTGATGTAGATTTGTGGAACCATGTTGTGATCATGCTTAAGACACTGATTTGGGAATAGAACATTGTAACATTATGATATTCTTTCTTTATTTTACTAAAAAATAAAATAATGAAATATTGACTTAATCTTCATTATCCCTTTCAAAGTTCATTTATAATTTATGAATCCTACAAAATGTATGCATTAATGCTTTATGGAAGGATTCACAGAAGTTCTCTCACAATTCTAATGAGATTTCATCTTAAAGATACTGAAGGGAAAATAAACCAGCACCCATTACTTATGTATGCAAACCTAATAATCCAAGAAGCATGGGATGTGTTTACTGGTCGTCGTATGGATATATATTTTTAGTTACATTGTATTTGGTGATACGTTTTTTAAAGAATGTGTATTCATCACTTTGATTGAGAATTTTTTATTTATGAAATAACAAATGAGTGCTGAAAATATGGAACGTGCAGCAAAACTAACACACCCCAACCATAAATTAAGGATGGGGTATGCTTCACTTGAAAAAAATTTGGTATGTATTTTAAATCAACCATAATACTTTTATGAGACATGAAATAACAACATAATTATGTTCCTCTATTTATATGCAGATTGATAAATCCAAATCCAAAGCCACTTCCATCCCATGTCATGTGTTATGGAAGGAGGCACATATAAATAAATATGGGGTATTAATAGATTAAAACACGCAAAAAGTGTGGGAAACATGTGTAAGTATGGCATAATAAAAATTATTTTTACTTTAAATAACCATTACATAATAATGATTACTTATTTTTCTATATTTTTTATCTGAATTGGTCACAAGAATCATCAACATCTATACTGGATGAACACATACTATCAGTGGCATTGGAGCGGCCAGAACAGTATTGTCATGTCATAAGTACGGATTTTGGGAATGTATTTTGAGAAAAAATAGGATGATAAAGATAAAGGAATTGAATCTATGAAAGAAATATTAGTTGTCCTTGAAGAAAAATTCATTAGCAGAATGAGTTTCTAGCAACTATTATGGGGGGAATCAAAGAGAAGAAAAAACTCAAGAACAATCATTACATGAAGATCCCCCCATCCCCATCATCTTTGAGGTGAGTCATTCCCCTCAAAGAGGTGTCTTAGTTTAGGTAATCAATATTATAATAATTGTTTATATTAAATGTGATTCAGATCGACATGGATACCTTTCCTACATTGATATTATACAGGGTGAAAATTAATGTGATTTATATATATCAACACCCATCCATCACCTTGTAGTGAGGGCTATGGTGTTTAATATCAAAGAAGACACTCTGCACAACATACCACTTCCAAAAGGTCATGTGAGAGTGGCGATTAGTGTAGCTCATGAGCCGACTGCCGGTCTATATGTTCTACTTGATGATGAAGATATTCATATGGTTGACCAAGATATTGGAACATTCATTGCATGACCATCAGATCTTGTAAAAAACATTTCAACAATGAGGTATTCATTTACAATTTATTTTTCATGCTAAACCTTTAACCATTAATGAAAAAAGGTATGAACCGGTGAATGTTACTATAGAAAGACAAAGGGAAAGAGGTTAAATGAAAGTTAGATTAAAAACCATATAAAGAATCAACCAACTGATTAAAAAAATATTCTTAATGCACATTTATCCCTCCCATTCAATATCAACATTTAGTAACATTAAAGGTTCATGCAGATACAAAGTTACAAAATTGTAGTAATCACGTAGTTGATTTTGAAGAACAAATGTACAGAGAGGAAGTTAAAGACAACATTTCTATTGAGAATTTAAATAAAATACTCAACTATGAATGGCTAGGAGGATCAGCTTTAAATGTATACATGAGGTATGTTTTCATGAATTGTTTTTCCAAAAGTTGATATACTATGTTAATTATGACTAAATACATTTCATATTTTTTAAATGAATATATATAAACACCAATTGAAGGGATTAACCCATGAAAATAAATTTGGATTCATTAATCCTTGCATCACTTATACAGAATAAACAAAAATATAATAAAACAAAATAAATGAAATAGTGGAAGACCTGGCCAAACTGTTTGAAAAAAAACTTTCGGATGATAGAATATTCTTAATACCAATGATGTAGGGGTAAAACTATAAAATTTAATCATATCAAATATATTTTCATTTATTTAATTACTTATTTCCTTTTGTGTTTTAGAAAACATTGGATGCTCATTGCGGTTAATTTGGATACTCTAAAGATTTATTTCCTAGAATAACTGCATGTATACCCAATAAACCGACCACACATGATGACATTTTTCAATTTTTAATATACTAAATCCAACATTTTAGAAATAAAATTCAAGTTATATAATTTCTATTACATTTTAATGAGAATTTCTTTATTATAGGGTGATGTATAAATATCATGAAATTCATGTCATGATGATAGGTCATGCGCATAACGATCCCAACAAGTTCTACAAGTGGATAAGTATCCGGGTATATATAATAAGATTTCACTATCCAAACACATATCAAAATAAATTACTTATTTTTCTCAATGTTTCTGCAGTGTCTGAAACAAACAAATGGAAAAAATTTTGGTTATTGTGTTTGTAAATTTATGAGAGCGATCATATTTCAACAACAAACTAGCATCCCAGAAGAGGTATTTTCAAAGATAATTACTATTTAATTTAAAATATTTATTAATTATTTGTGTATTTAAATTTTTCTAGTACTACTAGGACTGCTAAAAATAGTATTCACAAGATGATATAGATTTTATTAGAAACAAACGGGCAGCATACCTGATGGCATAATGTACAAAAATAACATGACGATGTGACTTCTATAGTGGTAATTGATTATTTCATATTTATGTTTTATTTATTTATTTTTATTATTACTCACATAATAATTGTGTTATTATACAGGTGGTTTTATGGGTTTGAGTTGGGGTGGTTTGTTCGAAGCTCCTTATGCTCATGAGAGAATGGACTTTGAGGCTATAACTAAAAGTTCAATGATAAGGTAAAAGTTTTTTTAATATACCATGTTTTTTCTCATAATATTATCTATTATTCACTGCATTAACATGATCTAAATTAAATGTTTGACTACTCATACAGAAAATTTCTTCCACAAACTTCTTCTCCCTCAAAACCTTTTCACCCATAAAGTGTTGGCATTTATCACTTTCCTTCGAAGATAGTGGAGGGAACTTGAAGAAAAGTGATAAATGACAACACTATAGATAGATTCTTTTGTTAAAGTTGTGGTGTTTTGTTCGAAGCTGCTCATGCTCATTTGAGATTGAAACTGAGATAATAACAACAAGGAAATTGGTCAAGAATGTATACGTCCATCATGAAAAGGTGAGTTCCTATTACTTATTTAATTAATTTTGTCATCATTTTATCAACTATTTTTAAGTTAATTTTCTAATAATTTTTATCTAATACTTATTTGTTTTTTTCATAGATACTTTGGGAAGTCATGTTTTTCTTTCAACTATCTACAACAGCCACCAAAGAGATAACATGTTCCTTTTTTTCAATGTAATCACACTTTCCATTTCCTTTCTTTTTCAAACTTCCAACATTTCATGCTTTTTAGGATAAGAACATCAACTCAATATGCAGTGTTGTTAGTTCGATAAAGAAAGACAATGAAAATCATGGTAACATTGGAAGTTGGAATTGTTTTGAGACTTTAGGGAATGTAGGAATCAGTCACACCTCAATCTGATGCATTGTGTGATCGGTATGACTTCAAGTATTTATTTTTATTTAAAATTGACATTAATTTTAATAAAAAACATAGGTGACATACTCAAAACCAATAAAAAACATTCGGATTATTTTGATACTTTAGTAAAATGATCCATAAGTCATTTGTGATGTGTATGAATCATCCACGCCTCAATATGACACACAGTGTGACCAGTATAATTCCAAGTGCATCTATTTATTTAAAATTGACATTAATTTTAGTAAAAAGAAAATGTGACATACTAAAAACTGACCAAATGCATTCATAATGTTTGATACTTTAATAAAATGATTCATAGTTCATTTCTAACATGTAAGAATCAACCCCACCTCAATATGATGCATGTTGTGACCTTTATAACTTTAAGTGTGCCTTTTTATTTATAGTTGACATTAATTTTAGTTAAAATAACAAGTGACATACTAAAAACTAAACAAACACATTTTGATTGGTTTGATACTTTAGAAAAATGATCCATCATTCATGTGTGATGTGTAGGTTCAGGGTGCAGCAGAAGCGTGTTGGTGGGAGTATTCCCAACTTTAATTTTAACGTTAAGAAACGTTCAATCTGAGATCCTTCATGATTGAAAATGCCGAATCTTCAGAATAGAATGAAGAACGAAAAAAACTTAAGAGGGAATACTGGAAACATAGAGATAGGATCATCATATGTTGGTTATAATTAATTTAATTAATTCATAAGAATTACCTTGGTGGAATTCTTTCTTCGTTGATGTGTCCGGTCACAATTCGGTGATCCGTCATTGTGTCGTAGAATCCAAGTATAGTATTCCTCTAGCGGTGATCCACACATTTTCCACGTATCTCCGGATGTTTCCAAAGGGATCTCCGGGTGCTAGCACGGAAGAACCTTAGCTTGCAATGTCTGCCTTCAATTGCCTTGGTCTCTCGGTCCTGAGAGTGTTCTTGGAGGAAGGAGTTCTTTCAGCCTTGAAAGAATTCTCCAAAATTGTTGTACACAACGATTGATTGAAAAGTGTTGGGGTTGTGAGGATATTTATAATCGTGTTTGAGGTCATAGAGTTATGACAATAAATAAATGCGTTACGCGTTTTATTTATTTCATTAACCCTTATTGAAAACCCCCATGTCGAATGATTAATTCCTTGACATGCACCAACGCTGATTATAATTAATATCACAATAATGATATTATTTCCTCAAAATCCCGACCAAAAAAACTACACGCCGTGTAATCATTAATACACAGCGTATACTTGTTTTCTATAAAACTACACAGCGTGCATATTAAATATACACGGCATGTACTTTTATTTTTCACTTTTCCTTATCTCCTCCTCCACATTTATTAGACCTTGAGTAATGGATATTTATTTCTTAAATAAATATAACTACATTACTTGCCAATAAATATATTATTTCACCCACAAGATATTATCTTGAATAACTAGTGTCGAAATAAATGTGATAAAACATCCTTAAATAATTATTAAACCACAGTCGAGAATAATCTTTATTTAACTTGTTAAATTAATATTTAAATGAGATATATGAACACACTTAGTGTGTGACCCTCTAGGCCTCTTTCTCAGTGTCATTAGGTGGATCCTACCTAAAGTCCAAGGTTAGCATCTAGAAACACGCCAAGGCGCCTATAAAGAAAGAAGTTAACGCCGTAATGATATGTCACCTCATATGAACACTTACCATGTAATATAATCCCTTTTTCATGATATCTCTAATCAAGTGGGTTGCATGCTAGTTCCATCAACCCATGTGCTTGATTATTCTTTCTTTGACTTCCTAGAATTGAACTCACCCATACCTTACCATGGCCATGGGTTTATTTAGTCAATATCAATTCCATCAAAGGGCCTGATATATCTACTTCTGTTATGTAATAGAAGGGACAAATCCTTTCTCGCATTATCTATTAATGCAATATTACTCATGACGCACCCAATGTATTCTACCTTGCTGCGAACAGTTTATTGTCACAGTTTTTTTCAATACATATAAGTGTGCGAGTTGTAATACCCATTAATAATAATCTTAAAGTCTAAGGACCAATACACACATTCGCAGATAGGAATATCCAATGACACTATGAAATGTGGATTTCCTACTAGCGGGTCTCGTTCTCATAATATCCTCCTGGATATTACCAAGGGCGCACACCATGAGAAGGTGCCTCAAAGTTTTATGATTCCTCACCCCTAATGGATGGTATTATTTGTGTCCATCAAATAACATCATCCGGCCATAGAACACATATTTAAGAATAGTGTTATGGCACTTCCGGGTTCTCATCATAATAGGGATCCGCTATGACTCATTAATGAAACAGTTGTCCTTAGGACATTATCACATGCATTGTCATGCAGAAGAACAATCAAGATGTGATAAGGCATTTATTAATGAATAAAGTACAAAGTAGTTGGTTCTAGGACACCAACTCCAACATGACGTGTATGAATAAACCACACCATAATATGATGCATGATGTGACCAATATAACTCAAAGTGTCTCTTTGTATTTAAAATTGAAATTTATTTTAGTAAAAAAAACAAGTGACATACTGAAAACTGAGCAAAGATATTTGGATTATTTTGATAATTTAGGATAATGGTCCATAAGTTATTTTTGACATGTAGGAATCAACTGCATCTTAATCTGATGCATAGTGTAGCTGATATGACTTCAAATGGGTCTTTTTATTTAAAATTGATATTAAATTTAGTAAAAAGAATAAGTGACATACTAAAAATTGAGAAAACGCATTAGGATTGTTTTGATACTTTAGGAAAATGATCCATGAGTCATTTCTGATGTGTAGGAATTAACCTCACCTCAGTTTGATGTATGGTGTGACCAGTATGACTCAAAGTGTCTACTATCAATTTAAAATTGAAATTTCCATTAAAAACATGTGTCACTCATTGAAAACCAAGAAAATCCATTATGATTATCTTGATAATTTAGAATAATGATTCATAATTCATTTGTAATGTCCCATATTTTCCATGTAAATTTTTTTGAAAATTATATGGGATTATTTCAAGACCAAGAGCTGAGACAACACATGATTCCAAGGCTCGGGTGGTTGGAAATTTTTGAACTATTTTTTTATGTTTATTAAAAATAGCGCTCATGTGTAGTTTTAGTAACTTTTAAATGAGTACTCGGATTTCAAATCTGAGGGAATCATTTTATTCAGAGCAACGGGTTTTTCTTAGGCAGGACCTAACTTCAACCGATGAGGTTTGACTATGGAAAATATTTTTTAGACATTTTAAAGAAGAATAAAAATAAACATAAAAAGTTTATTTTATATTTCTTTAAACATTAAATAGTGACGTAGAGGCACTGTGATACCATGACTAAGTAGATATTTCCTTTCATAAATGAAATAGCGTGGCAATGTTGTAACTCAGTGAAATAGTGATGCTAAAATGTGTTTCTTCATTTAATAGCTTGGCAGGGATACGAGATCAGATTCATGATCCCTGGAGGCTCTGAAAAAAAACACATTGGAAAATCCTCTCATCGACGAATGATGAATGGTGGAAGATCAACGATCATATTCAGAACAGGCATCAGCGGATTGATGAATAATGAACACAGGACTCATGCTTCGTTAGTGATCGATTCAATCCTCAAGGTAGGGGGTTTATTTTGTTCATGATTTCTTTCCCTGTTCTTATTTCCAATGATGAATGCGCACTGACCCATGAACAGGTTGATCTGTGGTTCGATCATGCATGTGGGATATATAATCCTTACTACGGGATTAAATATAGATTAATCTATGTTATTATTACTTCACTCTCTTTTTCTAATGGGATGAATGAAGGCTAAAACTAAAAAGGTTGGTGTTCATCCTTTGAGCATTCTTTGTGATTACCCTATCCTCGTTCTTGGTGTTCTCCGCCGACGGACCCTCGTGGTCGGAGCGGGATTTTCTAGAAGGTTCCAAATGCGGTCTAACCCCCAAAGGGATGGAAAAAAGAAACAAATTCCAAGGTAGTAGAGAACGTGATCTGGGGATCATGTAAATGGCCCCATTTCAAAAAAAACAGAGCACCGGAGTGATACTAGCGACCCGTAGAAGAGGAGCCTCTGGCGGGGGGTGTAGTGGCCCAGCCGCCTGATAGCAGGAGGTCATCGGCTCTATAGCCGATAGAAGAGGATCCAACCACACGGTGACTACGAGTAGCGGATAGGGCCGCTAGCTCGACGGTCGATGGCGAGTCTCGATCGGATGTAGAAGGGGGTCATGTCACATGGTGAAGCACCGAATTCAAGCAAGACCATGCCAAGACCCTGTGGAAACCAAGGCGGGGTAGTTCACACGGTGGTCTGCCGCATTCACCATACATGGACGTGGAACCTACCACATCCTGGGTGAACATACCAGCCGTCTTCATCAGACCAGGATGGAGCTGGTGAGCCAGGCCCAGTTGGGGAAGGCTGGACCCAGTGGGATGGGTCGACCTAACAGGTCGGCTCGGACCTGGCGGGTTGAGTCAAGCGGGACCCGGGATGGATTGGGTTAGACCTAACCCGGACCCAACCAGCCCCTTTTTACTTAAAATCCCATAACTCTTAAACAATGTGTCTGTTTGATGATTAGTTATCAAAATTGGGACCCTCATTATAAGATGATACTTTTGATATAATCTACTTGAGTTTCCATGTATGTTATAATATAGAATATTGGCTCAATGTGTAAGTGCTCCCAAAATGAGTGTTCTAAGGATGGAATCCTATGACTATTTTGTGACCAAGAAGCTATGTGATTACCTAGACTATGTGTCTTATCTAGACTTTTTTTTATACCAAGATTGATTCGGTACTCCCTTGTCCCACCAGGGTGAGGGTCCTCTAGTATTTGACGACACTCTGTGTGTTACCTACACTCTGTGTGTTACCAACACTCCATGTGTTATCTACACTTTGTGTGTTACCTACACTATGTGTGTTACCGACACTCTGTGTGTTACCTATACTCTGCGTGTTACCAACTGTCCACGTGTTACTACTTGAGGGTACAATGGATTCTTACAACAATATTGTTTATGTATCATAGACTTATACTTAGTGTGATATGACTCTAGTGACTCCCTTGATTATACTTCTTAGAGTCTACACTTCATGTACCTATTTGATAGTACACTTTGTGTATTTCTTTGTGATCTTCTTTGTGGTATACCTCGTGTGATTCCTTGTGGTTTACATTGTATAATTCCTTTATGGTTTGGGGTCCCTACTGAGTATTGTTTTACTAACCCCTGCACAGGCTTCACCCACATGTGTTGTGTCTTGTGCATATGATCAGTAGCTTTGACGGAGTCCTTGGGGGGCCGAAGACAGGGGTGCTTCAGGGTGATCTTATGGATGTGGCATGCTTCAACGATATTCAGAAATCTTACTGTACCTACCCTTTAGGTAGGGTTTTCTACAGATGATATCTAGGAGCTTGTACTTTCCTTTTTAGTTAGGCTTGTATTCTGGCCCCTTTTTCTTTCAGTTTTATACCTTACTCTAAGTGGGTTTTCTTAGGGGTTTGCATCCATGTTTACTTAGAGTTTTCAGTTTCAGCTTTTTCTTGGAGATGGGTGCATGCGTACAGGTACTAAGTAAAATTCCTCACACTTGTGAAATATGCCTACTTAGCACTAGTCACTAGCCCCTGGCCTATGGGAGGTGAGCTTGGGGTAGTCATGGCATGGGCCCCGGGGGACGGGTCGTGATAGATTGGTATCAAAGGACGGTCGATTTTACTCTTGCTTTAGGGAAATAGTGTTAAGTGTTTCGAGTTAGGCTTTTAGGATAGGTAACCCAGTGTTAGTGTGGAGGCTGACATATCCATACACAGGGACCTTGAATTCTTCTTTCTAACTTAGTACATGAAAATTCTAGTTGCATGGGAAATTAATGGTTCATGCATCATATAGGAATTGAGTGTTTTTTCGTGTCCTTATTGAGTTAGAGTTAGTTCACTGGGTATACTCTATTGATCATGTTATATCTTGTTTTGTTTAAGGATACTTCCACATATGTATTTATCTAGGGTTCTAGGGTGTAACCACAAGGATGGTCTGCCGAGCGATGAGGCATCGGTGTAGGGACCGTTTCTAGAGATAGCACCTCCTGGTGGTGTACCAACAATACCACCACCCAGAGAGCAGTAGTTCCTACTAGAGTTATCGATAGAGGATGAACGCAGACTCAATGTGTTATATGATTTCCAGAGATAGAGAACTCCTAGATTCTAGGGTGAGATGTCTTCTCAGGTATCTGAGGACTGGTTGGAGGCAGTGATGAGAGTCTTCCTCTTAGTGAGGACGCCTCCCGACCATATGGAAATCCTAACCGCAAGCCTTCTTCAGGTTTCAGTGGGGAGATGGTGGATCTTGATGACTCAGATGCATGAGGAGGTGAAACTACATTGGATAGACTTTGAGTGCCTCTTCAGGGATGATTTCTTTCCAGAGATGTTACGCTCTGTGCATATACAAGAGCTACTGCACCTGAAGTAGGGTAGCCAGTCAATAGTAGAGTACTCAGTGAGATTCACAGATCTTTCTTGCTACTCTACAAACATGGTGCAAGACCCATTCTTCAGGGCTCATACCTTTAAATAGGGACTAAATTGGGAGATCAGGTAATCAATGATATCCTTTAGTATCCTTATGCATATTGGAGTTTTGAAGCGAGTTCTACTGGTAGAGAGCTTTTTGGCAGAGCAGGCACCGATAGTGGGAGCTACCACCGGGTGAAAGGTAGTGGAGTCTTCAATAGTAGGTAGTCGATAGATGACACATGGACCCAAGTAGGTCAATCAGTCTAGGGGATGACCCCAATACATGGGGTCAGTGGTGCGGGCCTCCTAGGGCAATGTGAGTCAGCTGAAGGAAAGACTACGCTACTCGTGTGGCGGTTGAGTAAAAATGGCTATAGATTGCCTGAGCAGCCATAAGACTAAACAGGATATAGTCAAGGAACCACCAATGTAGTGTCGAAGGTAGGAAAAAGTCATTACGCTAGTGGGTAAACATGGAAGAGGAGTGGGACAAGCAAAAGTTGGTGGATGGAGGTTCGAGGAACTACCACCACCACCCCCATGTGGTCCACCCCGAGCTCAAGGATCTGGTGGAAAGGGGTGAGGCCTTCTCTAGGATATGGAGTCTTAAAATCCCAAGAATACTAGTATTATTAGAGGTACGATCTGTGTATTTTCCACCCTAGATGCAGTTTTGATAGATACGGGTGTTAGTTTCTCTTTTCTCCCCACAGCCCTTGCTCAAGACATGGAGATTCTAGTGGAACCGTTAACTCTATCCCTATGATTAGAGACTCCTACGGGAGAAGATTCAATGATCACACACTAGTTATGATAGTGTGTCCTTACTCTTGGGGGTGAGAGCTTCGGTTGGGATCTCTTGGTTCAAGCATCGAGGCCTTATGATGTCAATCTGGGTATGGATTGGTTATCCACAGTTCATGCTCATAGCGACTGTTTTAGGTTCACAATACAGTGTGTTCACGGAGATTGAAGTAGGTTTTACTTTTTCAAATAAAGGGATACACAATCAGTGCTATATAGACTCGCATATAGGAGGGTATATCCAATAACACATCAGTTGTCTAGCATGACCCTCAGTGCATTGGATGAGATGAGTCCTCAGTTTCCTATAGTGGTGGATGGGTATGAGGACATATTTTTGGAAGATGTTCCAGGACTACCTCCTCATAGGAAGGTAGAATTCTACATTGACCTATATCTCGAGATGGCACTGATATGTACACCAGCGTATCAGATGGCTCCCATAGATCTTTGTGAATTGAGGGTACTATTAGAGGTCTTATAGAGGAAGGGATCCATGAGACCCAATGTTTCACCATGGTAAGCCCCAGTATTGTTTTCCAGTAAGGAATAAAGGAGCTTGAGGTTATGTTTGGACTTCTGACACTTGAATTAAGTGATAGTGAAGAATAAGAATCAACTACTGAGTATTGATGACCTCTTCGATTAGATTAAGGGAGATATATGGTTTTCAAAGATAGAACTCGCATTAGGATATCACCAGCTTCATGTATGAGATTAGGACATCCTAAAGGAGACCTTCAGATGTTGGTACGGTCACTATGAGTACTTAGTGATGTTGTTTGGTGTGAAAAATGTCCCAGCAGTGTTCATGGGACTCATGAATAGGATCTTCCAGCCCTACCTAGACCAATTTTTAATGGTCTTTATTGATGACATCCTGGTGTACTCAGCATCTGAGGAGGATCATGTGATACACTTAAGGATGGTCTTGGACTTACTCTGAGAGAACCATATTTACAGGAAGCTCCTGAAGTTTCATTTCTAGATACAATAGGTCCACTTTCTGGGACATGTCATTTCAGAGGCTGGAATTGCAGTAGATCTACATAAAGCAGAGGTGGTTCTTTCTTGGGACACACCCAAGAACATTACTGAGATTTGGAGTTTACTCAGGTTGGTTGGGTACTATCGAAGGTTCGTAAACAACTTTTCCAAAGTATCAGAGTCCATGAAATCCTTGACACAAAAGGGGAAACCTTTAGTGTGGATGGAGAAGTGTCAGGAGAGCTTTTAGTAGTTGCGGTAGAGTTTGGAAATCTCTCCCATCCTAAGATTTCTAGAGGAGGGTGTTGAGTACGTGGTGTTTAACGACACATCAGGAACTGAACATGGATTTGTCCTGATGTATGGGAAAGCAGTGATTGCCTATGGTTCATGGTAGTTGAGACCACATGAGTAGAACTACACATCCTATGATCTCGAGTTTGTGGTGGTAGTCTTCACATTGAAGATGTGGCGACACTGCCTTATGGGTGAACGGTTTATTGTCTACTCAGACCACAATGTCTCAGGTATATCTTTTATCAGAAGGATCTGAACCTGAGATAGAAGTGTTGGCTAGAGTGCCTCTAAGACTCTGACTTTGAGATATTCTATACTTCTAGGAAGGGAAATGTGGGGGCAGATTCCCTCACCTGGAGATCAAGTTTACAGCTATTGAATGAAGCCTTAGAGTAGTTGGCCTCATTTCAGATATCCTTCACAGATGGAGATAGATCATCTTATCTCCAATCGATGGTGGTTATCCCTCCACCCTTACAGCGAGTATGGGAGGCATATCTTGGATATGTATGTTGTGATACTACACGTTCTTAGATGTCCATAGGGTATGCCCCTGATTGATATTCGAGTGGTGGGGAAAACTTCATCTTTTTCAGAGGACGCACAGTTGTACCAGCGATTCTATGGGAGGAGGTGTTGAGGGAGTTTTATACATCCTCTTTGATGGTACATCCAGGTGTGGAAAAGATGTACCAGGACCTCTGATTTTAGTTTTAGTGGTCATGAATGAAGAAGGTAGTGGAAGAGTTTGTTTTGAGATTCCTCACTTTCTAGCAAGTGAAGGTTGGGCATCAATTTCTCACAGGTTTGACTCAAACCCTTAAGGTTTCGGAGTGGAAGTGGGGTGGAATATCGATGAACTTCATTAAGGGACTGCCACATACATCCAAAGGTCACAATACCATCTGGGTAATCATTGAATGACACAAAAAGTCATCCCACTTCCTAGAAATTAGGGAATAGGGTTCAGTAGAAAGATTGGGACGACTCTAAATATAGAAGATAGTTCGACTCCATGGAGTCCCATCGACGATAGTCTCAGATCGAGATGCATGCTTTACATCCTGGTTTTGGAAGAGATTACAGGAGGTGTTTGGGAATCAGTTACGCTTGACCACATCTTTCCAACAACAGACAAAAGACCAGACGTAGTGGACCATCTAGGTCCTAGAGGACATGCTACGTGCTTACATCCTAGATTTTTGGCTGTAGTAAGGAGGATCACCTACCCTTGGTGGAGTTTGTGTACAAAAAAAGATACCACTCCACCATTGGTATGGCACTGTTCGAGGCCTTGTAAGGACGACCCTATAGGTCACCACTTTGTTGTATTGACCCAAGAGAGTCAGCAGTCATGAGCCCAGAGTTACTACAAGCCACTACAGAGAAGGTGCAGGTCATCCAGGAGTGGATGAAGACTGCACAGAGCCATCATAAGTCTTATTTTTATAGGAAATGGAGGCCCTTGTAGTTTGAGGAGGGAGACCATTTGTTCCTTCAGGTCTCTCCTCAATGTGGGATATAGATATTTGGATGGGGTAGTAAGTTATCTTCGAGATTCATCAGACCTTTTATGATACTGTGTAAAATGGGTGAGGTGGAATACCACTTGGCTCTACCTCCATAGTTAGAGAAGGTGAATGACGTCTTTTAAATATCCCAGCTGAGGGAATATGTACATGACCCTTCGCATGTAATTTACTAGGGCGAGCTGGGTGTTGATGTTAGGGATACTTTCACAGAGTACTCGATGGAGATCAGGGATCGAAAGGAGAGGATCCTTCATAGATGGTCGATTCCTCTGGTGTGTGTTCACTGGAAGCACAAGAATCTCCAAAAAATCACTTGGGAGTAGGAGGCTCATATTCATGCTCAGTATCCTCATTTTTTTGTAAAGCCATTGTTTTCGATTTTGGGGACGTAAATCCCAAAGGTGGGGAGAATGTAACATCCCATATTTTCCATGTAATGTTTTTTGAAAATTATATGGGATTATTTCGAGACTAAGCGTTGAGATGGCACATGATTCTGAGGCCTGGGGTTCCCATAATAAATGTTAAAACTGTTTTTTTAATTTTATTAAAAATAGCACTTGAGTGCGGTTTTAGTAAATTTTAAATGAGTGCTCGGATTTTAATTATGAGGGCACCGTTGTGCTCAGAGTAGCGGGTTTTTTTAGGCAAGACCTAACTTTGACTGGCACGGGTCGACTATGGAAAATATTTTTTGGACGTTTTAAAGAAGAATAAAAATAAACTTAAAAAGTTTATTTTATTTTTCTTTTAATGTTAAACAACAACGCAGCGACAATGCGATGCCACGACTAAGAAATTATTTCCTTTCATAAATGAAACAGCATGGAAACACTACAACTCAGTGAAACAATGATGCTGAAACGTGTTTTTTCATTTAATAGCTTGGTAGGGATACGAGATCAGATTCACAATCCCTGAAGGCTTAGGGAAAAAATAAGAAGAAAACATGTTGGAAAATCCTCTCATCGACGAATGATGAATGGTGGTGGATCAACAATCAGATTTGGAACAGGCATTAGTGAATTGAAGAACGACAAATACAGGACTCACTCTTTATCAGCGATTGATCCAATCCTCAAGGTAGAGGGTTTATTTTCTTTTTTATTTCTTTCCCCATTCTTGTTTACAATGACGAACATGGACCAACCCACAAATAGGTTGATCCGTGGTTCGATCGTGCATGTGGTATGGGTAATCTTTACTGTGGGATTGAAGGGACATTAATCTGTGTGATTATTATTTTTCTCTCTTTTTCTAATGGTACGAACAAAGGCCAAAATTAAAAAGGTTGGATTTCTTCCTTCGAGCGTTCTTTGTGATTATCTTATCCATGTTCTTATAATTCTTCACCAATGGACCCTTGTGATCATGGAACGATTTTCCAATAGGTTCCAAACATCGTCAGATCCTTGGAAGGATGGCTGGAAGAAACGATTGCCAATGTAGTGAAGAACGCGATCCGAGGATCGCGTAAATGACCCTGTTTCGAAAAACGGAGCACCAGAGTGAGACTGGTGATCCGTAGAAGAGGATCCACCATCATTGGTATGTAGAAACATGGTCGCCCGGTAGTATGAGGTTGTCAGATCTACGGCTGGTAGCAAAGGAACCTGCAGCACGGTGGCCGTAGGCGGCGGGCAAGGTCGTCGGCTCGACGGCCAGTGGTGGGTATTGGTCAGACGTGGTAGGGGCCGCGTCACATGGAAAAGAATCGTGGTCTATAAGGACCATTATAGGAACCCTTGATAATCACCACATGTTGGTTCACACAGTGTTTGACCATGTTGAACGTGGCAGTCAATTGCATTGAATATGGCAGTCGACTGCATTGACTAGGCGGGGACGCAGCACCAGCTGTGTCCTAGGAAAATGAACTGGCCCTCTTTAGTGGACCGGACTGGCAGTGGGTCGGGACCAGCTGAGGTGGGCCGAACCCAGTGGGCTAGGTCAACTTGGAGGGATGGTTCGGGTGAAACCAAACCAAGACCCAACCAGATTCTTTTTACTTAAAAGCCCATAACTCTCAAACTATGTGTCTGTTTGACAAGCCATTTATGGCATTGGGACCCTCACAACGAGGCGGTCCTTTTGAGATACTCTAAGTGAGTTTCCATGGAATTTGGCGTACGGCCTATTGGCTCAAGTAGTAGGTGCTCCCAAAACAATCATGTTAAGGACAGAATCCTATAACTTGTTGCGACCTAAAAGTTATGTGATTACCTAGACTATGTGTCTTATCTAGAATTTGTGTCTTACCAAGACTGATTCAGTGCTCCCTTGTCCCACCAAGGTTTGGGTCCTCTAGTCTTTGATGACACTCTATGTGTTACCTACTCTCTGTGAGTTACCAACACTCTGTGTGTTACCAACACTCCGTGTGTTAGCTACAATATGTGTGTTACCTGCACTCCATGTGTTACCGACACTCCATGTGTTACCAACACTCTGCGTGTTACTACTTGAGGGTACTATGGATTCTTACGACAATCTTTTTTACGTACCATAGACCCATACTTGGTGTGATCTGACTCTACACTAATACAGATTGTTCTTTTAAAATCATTATAAATCACTTTTAACAGTGCTAGAAAAGTATTGTTAATCATATCGAAGATACGCTGATAAAGGGGGTCCTTTATCCGTGCTAAAAAAGTGTTTATAAATTCCCCCCCCCCATCAGTGCTATTTTAGCACGGATAAAGGATACCCTTTATCAACACTATTTTTTATGCTGATAAAGGATGACTATATCAGCGCTAAAAAAGAACTAATAAAGGGGGCCTTTATCAACACTCAAAATAGAGTTGATAAAGGGGGCCTTTATCAGCACTCGAAGTAACACTGATAAAGTTCTAGCTGCCTGTGATGTGTTTTTTATATAAAAACACACCCACTAACACCTACATAGTGCACACACACCACCTACACAAAACAGCACCTGCACAGCACACACAAGAACAAAGCAGCGCACACAACAGCGCACATAAAAACAAAGCAGTTCACACAAGGGTTTGTAAAACAATTCTATATACATTTAAATCAATGTTTTGTACAATTACATTTACAATTATCCAACAAATAGATAAAAAATTAATGTTTCATCCTTTAAAATTCGTGATCCCCTCTCAAAAATGTCCACCTGTGGTATTAGTTACCGAAAAAATCATCCCAACTCAAGAAAATGATTCCACCTATATAATAAAACAAATATTATGTTAGTAATACTATAAAGAAATAAATTAAACATTAATATGAGAGAATACATTAATAAGATGTCAATTTTTAATAAAAAGGAACATTCAGAGTTATACAGGTCACACCATGCATCGTATTGAGGTGGGTTTGATTCCTACACGTTAAAAATGAGATATGGATCATTGTTATAAAATATCAAAACAATCCAAATGAGTTTTCTTAGTTTTGAGTATGTCCCTTGTTATTTTACTAAAACTAATATCAAATTTAAATGAAAAATTTATATTTAAACAGGTCACATTGTTCATTACATTGAGTTTTGGTTGATTCTTACACGTCACAAATGACTCATGGATCATTTTTCTAAAGTATCAAAACAATCTGAATGCTTTTTCTCGGTTTTCAGTATGTCAGTTGTGTTTTTTTACTAAAATATCATTTTAAATCAGAAACATGAATTTTGAGTCACACTGGTTGCATCGTGAGTCATTTTTTGGTGATAATACTTCATACATGTCACAATGGACTTATGAATCACTCTCCTAAATTATGAAGACAATTGGAGGGAATTTTCATGGTTTTTAGTGAGTGAAACCTTTTCGGCTAAAATATCAATTTTAAACTAATAACGGACACTTTTAGTCATACTAACCACACCATGCATCGGATTTAGGTGTGATTAATTCTTACGCATTACAAATTACTCATGTATCATTGTCTTAAATTATCAAAAAATGTGAATGCATTTTCTTGGTTTCCAGTATGTCACTTGTTTTTTTACTAAAATTAATGTCAATTTTAAATAAAAACACAGTTAGATTTATACTGGTCACATAATTCATTGGATTGAGGTGTGTTTGATTCCTACATGTCACAAATGACTCATGGATCATTTTTATAAAGTATCAAAATAATCCAAATGCGTTTTCTACATTTTCAGTATGTTAGTTGTGTTTTTTATTAAAATATCATTTCAAACCAAAAACATGCTTTTTGATACATATCAGTCGCATCATGTGTTGGTTTAATGTGATAATACTTCATACACATCACGAAGAACTTACAAATCACTATCATAAATTATAAATTCAATTGGAAATTGTTTACTTGGTTTTCATTGAGTGACACGTTTTGAGGTAAAATGTAAATTTTAAACTGATAATAGACACTTTTAGTCATACCGGTCACACCGTGCGTCGTATTAAGGTTTGGTTGATTCCTACATTTCAAAAATGAATTTTGGATTGTCTTCCTAAATTATCAAAACAATCTGAATATGATTTCTTGGTTTTCAGTATGTCACTTGTTCTTTTTACTTAAATTAATGTCAATTTTAAATAAAAAGAAATATTTGGATTTATATTGGTCACATAATGTATTGTATTGAGGTGGGGTTGATTCCTACACATCACAGATGACTCATGTATCGTTTTCCTAAATTATCAAAATAATCATATTTCATTTTCTTGGTTTTCAGTATGCTAGTTGTGTTTTTTTACTAAAATTAATGTCAATTTTAAATAAAAAGAGACATTTTGAGTCACACCGGTTGCACCACGCATCGTATTGAGATGTGGTTGATTCCTACACATCACAAATGACTTATAGACCATTATCCTGAAGTATCAAAACAATATTAATGCATTTTATTAGTTTTTAGTAGTTCAGTTGTGTTTTTTTACTAAAATATAATTTCAAACTGGAAACATGAATTTTGAGTCATACTGGTTGCATCATTTGTTGGTTTGACATGATACTACTTCATACACGTCACAATGAACTTATGAATTATTGTCTTAAATTATAAAGATAATCGGATAATGTTTTCTTGGTTTTTAGTGAGTGAAAAGTTTTGAACTAAAATGTAAATTTTAAATTGAAAACATATACTTTTAGTCATATTGGTCACACTATTTGTCAGATTGAGGTGTGGTTGATTCATACACGTCACAAATGACTGATGGATAGTTTTCCTAAATTATCAAAACAATGCGAATGATTTTTCTCAGTTTTCATTATGTCAGTTCTTCTTTTTTCTAAATTTATTGTTAATTTATTATAAAAATACACACCTAAAGTCATAACATTCACACCGTGTGTCGAATTTAGGTATGGTTGATTCCTACATGTCACAAATGCCTTATGGAACATTTTACTATAGTATCAAATCAATCCTAATTCTTTCTCTCAGTTTTCAATATGTCACTTATTTTTTTTACTAAAAATACTATCAATTTTAAATAAAAATAGTCACTTCGAGTCATACCAATAACATATTCCTCATTTTTGTATGCATTCTTCCATTGGGTATACTGCCCATTCCTTTCTAAATGAATCTATATTGACTTCTAAATATGATTGTTTTCGGCAATCATGGTAGTACTGAAAAAATATAAATAAACAAAGGATTAATAAATATTTTAAATAAAATAGTAATTATTTTCAGAAATACCTCTTTAGGGATGCTAGTCTGTTCATGGAATATGATCTCTTTAATAAATTTACAAACATAATAACCATAGTATTTTCTATTTTTTTGTTTCAGACACTGCTGAAACATTAAGAAAAATAAGTAATTTTTTATATGTGTTTGGATAGTGAAATATTATTATATATACCCTGATATTTATCCAGTCGTAGTACTTGTTATGTTTCTTTTCCTTTTCCCATGGCCTCATTCCATGATTTAGATGATATTCACGCACCGCCCTATCATAACACAATCCTCATTAAAAGATAATATAAATTATATAACTAGATTTTTATTTCTAAAATATTGGATGTAGTGTATTACAAATTGAAAAACACCATCATGTGTGGTCGTTTTGTTTGATATACATGCATTGAATCTAGGAAATAAATCTTTGGAGTATCCAAATTGAGAATAATGAGCATTCAATACTTCCTAAGAATACAAAAAAGAATAAGTAATGAAAGAAATTAAAATATATTTGATATGATTAAATTGTAGAGTTTTACCCCTACATCATTGGTATTAAGAAGATTCTTTCATCTATAATTTTGTTGTTAAATGATTTGAGAAGGCCTACCACTATTTCACCCTATTTATTGGATTTTTTTTGTTCTATAGAGGTGACGTGAGGACTAATGAGTCCAAATTTTTCGTCATGGGGAAATCCCTTCAATTTATTCTCATATATACGCCTATGAAAAATATGAAATGTATTTAGTCATAATTATCATAGTATATCTGATTTTGGAAAATCAAATCATGAAAAAATACCTCATGTATACCTTTACAACTGATCATCCTAGACAATCATACTCCAGGATTTCACTTACATTTTCAACACTAATGAAATATAGATCTTCCCCGCTATACATATTTTCATCAAAAATAATTGTGTGAGTACCACCTTCTTTCAACTTCATATTCACATGATCCTACAATGATAATAAATGAAAATATAGAATGGGTGGGTTTAAGGTGATTTTGGTTGACCATTTTGATCGATTGGTTGATCCTTGAGATGGTTTTGATACGTTATTTATTTTCACCCCCTTCCTTGTGTCCTGTAATAACATTCATTTGTTCAAACGTTTTTTCATTAAATTTTAAAGGTTTATCTTGAAAAATAAATTTTAAATGAATACATCCTTGTCGACATGTTTTCTTACAAGATGTGACGGACATGCGATGAATGTTCCAAGAGCTTGTTCGACCTTATAAATATATTCATCATCAATTGGAACATGTATCTCGGAAGTCATCTCATGGGCTATGTTAATCAACACTTTAACATGACCTGTTGGAAGTAGTCTATTGTGTAGCATGGCGTTTTGGATATTGAACATTGTAGCCCTCACTACAAGGCAATGGGTGGGTGTTGATAGATATAAATCACAGTCATTTTCACCCTGTAGAGTATCAGTTCATGAAAGGTATCGGTGTCTATATGATTAAAAATTTAGAGAAACAATTATTATAACATTTATTACCTCATATAAAATAGGTTTTTGAGAGGAATGTCTTTCCATAAAGCTGGTGGGTTGGGGTGGGATCTTTATGCGCTGGTTTTTCTTGAGTTTCTTCTTCTCTCCCCCCCCCCACCATAAAATTTATTATAATCTCTCTCTTCCATTTCATTTGTTCTTCAAGGATAGATACTCTTTCTATCATCATTTTCATTTCTTCAATTTGATCCTCCTCTTATTTTTTTCTCAAAAAATGTTTGGGGTGTCACCCCAAAACCCGCACCTCTGATGTTGCCATACTTTTCTAGCTGCTTCAAGGCCACTAAAAGTATGTCTACATCCAGTTTGGATGTTTCTAATTTCTATGACTGTGTCAGATAGAAAATATAATAAAATAAGTAATCATTTTTATGTAATATTGATTTACAGAAAAAAAATATTTAGTATGTTATACTTACACATTTTTCCTACACTTTTTGTGTGTTTTCATCTATTAGTATCTCATCTTTATTTACATGCACCTCCTTCCATATCACATGGCATGGGATAGAAGTGAATTTGGATTTGGATTCATTATTTTGCATATAAATAGAGGAACATATTTATTGTCTTGTTTAATGTCACATAAAATTATTACGGTAGATTTAAAATACTTACTAATTTTTTTTCAAGTGAAGTGTACTCCATCCTTTCTTTACAGTAGGGGTATGCTGGTTTTGCTACTTGTTCCTTATTTTCAGCACTCAGTTGTTGTTTCATAAATAAAAAATCATCAATCAAAGTGATGAATACACATATCATCAAATAGCATATTACCAAACATAATATACCTAAAAAGACTACTCTACACGAAGGCTAGTAAACTCATCTCACGCTCCTTGGGTTATCAGGTGTGCATAAAGAGGTGGGTGCAGGTTTGTTTTCCCTTTAGTGTCTTTAAGATAATCTCTCATTAAAATTGTGTGAAAGCCTCTATGAATCCTTCCAGAAACCCTTAATACATCATCCTTGTGCGATTCATCTACTATAAATTCACTCTACAAGGGATTATGAAGAGTAAGTCAATGTTTTGTTATTTTATTTTTTAGTAAATTAATGAAATGATGTCATAATGTTACCATAATATCTCCCCACATCAGTTTCTTAAGCCCAGTGACAACATGGTGCCATAAAAATACACCAATCGACACACATTTCCGAGTGATAATTCCAATGTAACTAAATAATATAGCCTTTGGGGTTAACATGTTATCCCCACTTATTCCATCCAATCTCGTTTATGATTCCTTTTGATTTTTCCTTGAGGATATTTTCTAACACCATCAAACTACGACGCTCTTTTTCTCTATAACATCAGTGTTTCATTGACTACCATTTCCTCATTTTCAACATCATCAATATGTTCCTCCAGACTGCTAGCATCGACATGTGAAGATGGTGGTTATACCTCTACACTGGGAGTAGTAGCAGAAAGTTGAGAAATCTATTGGTCCTCTGCACTATGACCAATAGAAATTTGAGAGACTCATTGTTACTATTCACTGTGAGTAGTAGTAGGTTGAGATACTTGTTGTTCCTCTACACTATGAGCAGTAGTAGGTTTATAGACCTGTTGTGCCTCAGTATTGGGAGTATCATCACGTGATGAAGTCATTATCTAAAGAAGTGGTTTAAATTTTAATTTAGATTACATAAAAGCAGAAATGAACTGATAATAACATAAGTTAACACAATGTATATTATAAAAAAATATAACCTGATTATTGAACTCTGTTTTTTTAAGGCTGAAGGGATTTAACCCCTCTATAGACTATCCAAATCCCTTCATTATGGTCTCCTCTGACATAAAAATGTCATCTACATTATGATCACTATGAAATGATTGTGATGTACCAATGAAAGGGTCATACCCCATTGAATTTTCATCTGAACATTAATTGGTTTTGGTTGATAACAGAATAATTGACTAGTTTTGGTTTGCAGGATCTGGAATGTAAAATACTTGTACTACTTGTGACGCCATTATAAATGGTTCGTCTTTACACCCTTCCTTACTATAATCAACTTTCATGAATCTCAACTCATATATTTTAACAGCAGTCCTGTTATCAACCTGCTTGCATTGAAAAATCATCACTTTGAATTTCAAATAATCTAACCCCCATCTTTGTTTGATGATGAAAAAGTATGACATATTCGCATAAATTGGATTTCTGTTCTTAACACCAGAAACATGAATCGCTTCATCCACAATTGTAACTCCAATATTTTTTATGGTAATTCCTTCATCATGTTCATTAGTATAGAATGTATAACCATTAATTACATAAGCATTATAAGATAATAAATACACACTTGGTCCTCCAGCTAGCCATCGAAATCATTTTGAAATTTAATTCGTATTTTTATCTAACTCCTTAAATATATGGCCCCAAAACCATCCTATAAACTATTGATTATATGTATTTTATATCCATTTTTCATCCATTGATGGATTCAAATGACTAATAATTTCTTTGTGTGTTTCTACATATGGGTCAACCACCAAAATTTTATGAAAAACATAAATGTAAGCCTGATCCCAATCTGTAATATTGATTGTGACAACCTATCTTCTAGAAATACATTCACTCGTAAGTCACCCAGTGTGATGAGATTTTGGTAGAACAATGCTTTCCACACTGGATAGGTATTTGGTATATAATTAAATAGCTTCCTTAACAATATATCTCTCCTCAATACAACCATATGGTCAACTTCGATTTTTGACATACCCTTTCAAAATCTTCATACACCATTCAATGGGGTACATCCATCTATAGTGTATAGGACCACATATTCAAATCTCTCTCATCAAGTGAACCATCAAATGAACCACCATACCAAAGAATGTCAGTGGGAAGAACATTTCCAATTCACATAATATGATGGTAATTTCTCTTTCCATACTCATCAATTTCATCAGGTCTATAAAATTTTTGAATATAGATTTGAAGAAGAAACAGATATTTGTTAATGTATAATGGACATTCTTAGGAAAAATGAAACATAAGGCTATAGGAATTAGATCTTTCATCAAAACATGGCAGTCATGTGATTTTAGACCCTTTAACTTTAAATCAGTCATTGAAACGATGTTATTGATATTCGATAAATACCCTTGTGGAACCTTTATGTCATTCAAGAAGTTGCCAAACTAATATATCTCCTTCTTGGAAAGGTTGTAAGCAGTTGGAGGAAAAAATGTTTGTTTTTCACCCTTCACTGGAACCAACTCTTGTCGTATTCCCATGTCAACCATGTCCAACCTATCCTTAATTTCATCCTTTGTTTCGTTGGGTGAATTTAGCAATGTGTTGATGACACGATCACATACATTTTTTCCAAATGCATAATATCAAGAAAGTGTCTGACGTATAGAAAATTCTAGTATCGTAATTCAAAAAAACTGATCTCTTCTTCCAACTGGTTTTCGTAACATTTTTCAAAAATGGTTTACCAAAAGTAGTGTCTATATATTTTACATTACCAAACAGTTGATCACCTGTTAGTGGAGATGGATTTGTACATTATTTTGAACTTCTATCGAATGATGTCATACAAGATCAGTACTTATGCCATTAGGGTAAAAATCTGTGATGTCCAAGAAACGTAGTTTTTGATGAATGTTTCAACATAATTGACTCTGTACCTTTTTCACAAATGGGACACCCATGATTTCTTTTAATTCTATATATTGAAAAATTTCCATAAGTAGGAAAGTCATTTATCGTCCCATAAAACATGGTTCTCAACATGAAAACTTCATTTCTTTAAGTATCATACAACATAACACCTGAATCCCATAATAATTTCAAATCCTCGATCAATAGAGCCAAATAAACATCAATATCATTACCCGGTTGTTTCGGTCCTAATATAAGCATAGATAGTATGATGTTTTTTTATCTCATGCATAGCCACATTGGCTAGTTATAATTTACCAACATAATTGTCCATGTACTATGAATGCTTATTTGAAAACTAAAAGGATTCACTCCATCTATAGATAATGCAAGATGAAGGTTTCTCATCCCATTTCCAAAATCAGGATACTCATGATCAATTATTTCCATTGAGGAGAGTCTTCTAGGTGACATAGTTTCCCATCTTTATTTCTTTTGTTTTCATGCCACGTCAATTTCCATGAAGTCTCCTCACTTCTATATAGGCGATTAAACCTTAGAATGATTAGAAATTACCAGACAACTTTCATAGGACCAGATTCATCTTTCTTATATCAAAAATCACCACACTTTGGGAATTATCTAAGTGATTTGTGGTCCTTGTGAAATAGTATACAGTCATTTGTGTAGACATGTATTCTTTCAGTGATCATACCCATTGAGCATAGCATTCATTTTGTGTCTTATGTTCATCTCAAGAGCTCATTATCTTCTGAGAGCTTGTCATTAAAAAGAGAAAGTAATTCTATAAAACTAGTGCCACTCCATCTGTTTCCTTATTTCAAATTATATATCTTTAGAACGGCTGAAAATGCTCGATATTTAGTGAAACCACCATACAAAGGCGTCTTTGCACAACTCTTTAACTACTTAAACAATTTTGGGCAATCACAAAGTTTATATTCAACTGTCCTTATCATTTCCTCAATAGTATCTTCATCATCATTAAAATATGTAATCATGTCCTTGATATGGTCTTCTTTATTTTACATACTTTTAATCATATCATATGATCCATAAAACACACCGTTATCCCAACCACTGGCTACATTCACTTTTTCCTCATGTTTATTCCAATATTTATAACTTCAATCTATTCTGTGATAGATCAAATGTTCTTCCAACTCCTCTGGACTAACTTATCTTAAATAACAACAGTGTAAACACATGCAAAGGATTTTAAAATGGTCATATGCATGATCTTTTCAAACTTGATGAACTCTTTCACTCCATCTCCATACTCTTTTGTCAAATGATTAGCATTCATCCATTATTTATTTATATCCATACTATTTGATTCAGTGATATTAATATTTAATAAAATAAATACACAAAATATTGATATAATGTAATGGTTTTCCTAATTCTATAAAAATATAAACTTAAAATATTATGGAAAGACTACAGCTCAAATGTACTTTGAAAACTATTTTAAAATCACCCTTTAAATCCCATTAAAAAAACCAACCATTTACACAAATTCCACTTTAAAATAACACACCCTTTTTAAAATAAATCAATTAGTTCCAAAAACTCTTTCACGAAACCACAATTCCTTATTTTAACATTCAAGGAAACTTCATGACCTAACAATCTTAATCATTAAAAATGAGCAACAACCCTCTAAGAAACATTCCAAAACACTTGAATCATTTTAAAAGATATACTTAGCCATTTTCACAAAGACATAGATCCCAAGAGAGTCACTTTATAAAAGATACATAAAAAACACCTTAATTCATCACAAATCAATCAATGTTGTATAATTCCATCATATTATTCCAAAGGTTGGTGTAATAATAATAATTTCCATAAGAATTTGATATTGTGATCCCCATAATTAGATATCCCTTATCCATGCTTCCATTTCCTGGTTATATCAATTATCCTTTACCACAACACTAAAGTCCCAATGGATATGTTCCATAGTCAGTGACCACACTCAAAACGATGAAACACTCGTGCTCCAATTTACTACAAACATTGCATTATACCAATGATCATTGGATCAAACCAAATCAATTGGTTGTACACCCAAATAAAAATGTATATGTATCTCACATGAAGTATTATTGGTTCCTTCCTTTATAAATACACTTAATAAAATCTATAAGCATGAACCCAAATACTAGATCGAGAGAACTCCCAAAACTCTACTTCTCAAGTCTAATTCATCTACATGCCTACCCACAAAGGAGTATTTTTATATAATTATCTCTTGGTGATAGAAGACCCATATAGGCCCAATGAATTGGAAGATCAGACACACCCATCCAATCCCTTGACAAATAGTATTCCATCATCTCCCACTATAAGAAATGATAGATAACACCTGGTAGGAATTTCCCCTTCTCCCCTATGGGGGTTTGGAACACCTTCCCCGAAACATGAACCTTGAAGAGTGTCAAAAAAACCTATGATAGTTCTGAAAATTGGGAAAGATATTAGAATATATAAGCTAAAAGGAGCATAAAGTAGGTTTAGGAAATAATTGATAAATAAAGGTAATAAGATAAATGAAGAATGGAAAAGAAATAGAAGATTGGTGGTTGGTTAGTGAGGAAAAACCACTAAAATATCAACCATTGCTAGCCTTTCAAGGGAGTGAAAGGACATGAGATTAGAATAAAAAATGAGAGAAATTTTTATGGTTGATTAAGAAATAATAAATTAACATAGCATTTGTTTAGGATATAGTGAACATGTATACCTATACAAAATTTATGAATGAAATGGTTTATGAAAAGATAAATCCAATGGAATTGGGTACCATAACATTGATGGGGTATTGTTCTATTGTTGTATGAATAAGCCTATTGAATAAGTAATGTGATCTCATTAACTTTTCCATTATGATTAATATTGGGTCTAATGAGTTTATTCAGGCTTTGAGTGGATTATGATTTTTCATGAATGTAATGTCTTACTTTATATTTAAAATCTAGGGATTGAGAGAAATTAATCCAACTCTAGTTATGATTTAACTTATAAATACTACATTCTGGCATCCACTGGGTTTTCTTGAGGATTTCATTTTCAAGGTGGACAAGTTCAAATTCCCAGTGGACTCTCTTTTGATGGACATGGAAAAAGATAAGCTTCTTAAAATCTTGTGAGGACCATACCCATAAATGGTAGGTAATTGATATAAGTTCAAAGTGTGGAGTTATTCTTTAGGTTTAGTGGAGTATAAGTGACATTCAATATCTATCGAATAATTAAAAATCTATATAAGAAAGTAGATGAGTAGGGATAATACATATTACAAGTACTTTAGGATACTATTTTCCTTGGAAAATTATTTTATGTAGAAACATTAGTTAATAAATAAGTGGTTGAAAAGATGTATGGAGTTAAAAAAATGTTGTTGTAGATACTTAATACAAAAAAACATCATTTTCTGTGAAATCACACATAAAAAATCATATGTCATGTTAATCATGCATGCCTAGAATGATGCATGGGCATGGGCCTCTTACCAATAATACAAGATCCAAAACCCTTAAATCATAATATTCAAACTCAAGTGTATCACCCAATGTGAAATCATACAATAGTAAAAATGGAAACAAAGATCAAGGACAACGAACATGCAATTCATTTAGTGCACAAACAAGGGCAACCAACATGCAATTCATTTAGTGCGCAAACAAGGACCACCAATGGACACAATTTTCAAGGTGCGTTTAGCCCGTACAATTCATAACATCACCATTAATATAAAATTGTAATAACATGTGAAATGGATGAGAAAGAGGAGAAACTCTCCGTGGAGGTGTGGTTCAGCACGCGGCGGAGGTGTGTTCGTGGCGGAGGAGAGGTACGCGGTGGAGGAGAGGCGCGTGGGGAAGTTGGGTTCGTGGTGGAGGGAATCGCGGAGTCGGAGGAGTCGGTGGCAGAGGAGAGGCGCGCGATAGAGGAGTCCCCCAACAGAGGAGAGTCGCATGGCAGAGGAGAGTCGTGCGGAGGAGGAGAGGCACACAATGAAGGAAAGGTGCGTGGGGAAGGTGGGTTCGCAGGAGAGGAGGAGGAGGAGGCAGTGGCAGTGATCGGCTTCCACAAGAGCTTGAGGGGTGCGAGGAAAGAGGAGAAAGTTAGGTTTTCTTTATAAAAACCGGTGAACCTTTTATCAGTGCTAACTAAAAAGATCTAATAAAGGTATGTTTTATCAGTTCTAAAATAGAAAGCACTGATAAAACATGTCTTTATCAGCACCAAAAAAGTGCTGATAAAGATATAATGTTAATAATTTATTTATATTCTCATATATATTTATAAAATTATATATATGATAAATATATATTTATATTTAAAAAATTATAATTTAAATAATTATAAAATTATAAGAAATATACTTATTATATTTATAATCTTAGAAATATATATAATAAATATATTAATTATATATATTTATAAGATTATAGATTTATATAACTATATTTCTTCAAATTTTATTATTATTTATATGAATATATATTTATTTATAATTATAATTATAAATGAATATTATTTATTTATTTAAATAATTATAAAATTATAACAAATTAATATTTATAATATTTATAATTTTATTAATATATATATTTAATATATTTATTATGATTTTATAATTATTTAAATATATCTGTATTTATTTATAACTATAAATATAAATATTTGTATTTATTTCTCAAAATTTATATATATTTGTAAATATATTAAGAAATATATTTATTTAATTACATATAATATTATATATGAAAATAATAAATACATTTTTACGAATTAATAATTATTTAAATAAATATATATTTATTTATATTTATAACTAATAAATATATATGTATATATGTAATTAAAATTTATAATAAATAAATTATTTATAGTTTTAATTATAAATATATATATATATAATTATAAAATTATAAAAATATATATATTTATAATTTTATAAATATATATAATTAATATATGTATTGTAATTTTATTATTATTTAAATATATCTACATGTATTTAGAATTATATTTATGACTATTTGTATTTATTTATAGATATTTGTATATAAATATATATAATTAATATATTTATTATAATTTTTTAATTTTTTAAATATATCTATGTTCATATATGAATTATAATTATAAATATTTTGTTTATTTATAAATATTTGTATATATTTATTTAATTATATATTTATAACATTGTAAGTGGTATAATAAATATATTTATTATAATTTTATAATTATTTACATACATATATTTATTTATAGTTATAATTATAACTATAAATAAATATTTTATATAATTATAAATATATTTATATATATTTATATATATTTATAAAATTATTATATATTTATATATTTATTATAATTTAATAATTATTTAAATATATATAATTATAATTATAATTACAAATAAATATATTTAAATAGTTTTTATATATAATTAAAATTTAATATTTATAAATATAATAAATATATTTTTTCTTTAAATATATTTAATGCAATTTTATATGTATTGAGAACATAATATAGTATATATATTGTAATGTCCCTGACCTAGGAGCCACTAAACCGGTGCCTCGAGCTGAGTCGTCAGATTACCTCAAACGTGCCTCCTCGTACGCTAGAGGTTGTCGACTAGCGGCGAGGGTCTAATGAGTCATGTGGGGAGACCATACCCTCTTTACCAGAGTAACCCACAGTAGAACACAATGTAAATAGTAGAATAATATGAAACAACTAAAAAACATTCAAGCCAAACATCTCCCAACTGGATACAAACCACAATTCCACATTATCAATGTCATGGCATACTAGTAGTGTAGGTGAATAAAACCCAAAAATAAGACAAACAGAAAAATCCCCAAACTAGTCCCAACTCTAAGTCCAGATCCTTCTCCATGTACATCCCAAACCTAACTCAACATCCTAGAGTAGGGTCTTCACCCTCATCCTGACCTAGAACCAAGAAATCTGCTCAGGTACCCAATGGCGCCCAAGCAGGGTGTGAGTACAAAACTCAATAGGCCACCACCAACAATGTCTATAAAATATCCAGTCTAATAGATAGTGCATGCAAGTAGAAAATAAACGGTAAGTAAATAGAACAACTCGAGTTCCATTAGATATCCAAGGTTCACTTAATTAACTCCTAGCATTTATCCCAATTCCATTTTTATACCATCTTAATTCCTTAATCCATTTTGATCACATGTTCCATGGGTTAAGCATAAATATCATATACACAAGGGTCTAAAGAAATCAATCACATTTCATAGGGTAAATATATCAAGTCCCTATCTCACTAGGGATACACATATCACATCAACACATTATCCTCACCTTGAAGCCTCGGTCTGGGTGGAATGAAACCATTAGGGGAATAGAGCCTTTGTCCCCTTCCCTAACTCGTGCATTTATGGGGTGAATTTTAGATCCTCATCCTAACTCGACCCATGGTCATAGAACCTCAAGTAAATACCCCACTCTACCAAGTCATGTGCACATGCTTATTTATCAAATCACCACAACCATACCATAAGACAATATAACATAACCAATGCCATTAGAAATCATCAATCATAATGCATAACAACAATAAGGAGATTAATACTATTACATATCCCATTAACACATTTATAAATTACAATTCATATTCATTTACCCAAATTTCCATTCTTATTCCTTAACCCTTTATGTTTATTCAACAACCCCTATGCCTTAGTCAATATTCATCAATAGCCATATTGTAACCCATTTATCCTATTTATCACTTCATGTACATTTCTCATGTATTATATCATTTTATATTTATCAATTCCCACATGTAACCATTTATATGTTCTCAATTCACAATCCATTTCCAATTTAACATGCTCATCAATTCATATGTACTAGTCCTATTTGTCATTCCAACATAAATCATATACCATTCGGCACAATCCCATTTAACCTGATTAACCCATTACTAAGCCATGCCAAATAACCCCTTAAGCCATTATTAAACCTAGGAAAAACATAAACATTCCATATTCAATCCAACCAACCATTCTAACATGTTCGACATGGGATCCATGTTATCACACATCAATTCCACACGTGACCTTGTCAATTCGAGGTTCAGAAAGGTCGGCACACCCCATGGGTGGCCCCAAATTGGTCAAATCATCCTCGATGCATCCCACAGGGATCGTGAGTGTTTCAAATAATTATTTATATGATCCTTATACTAAATTCCACCAAATGAATCAAAGCACAACAAGAGGAAATTAATAACACATATTCATATGCACGAATCTACTTAAAAACTATGGGATATAACTTATAGACCACCTACCTCGAATATGATGATGAACACACACTTAATCTTAGACTTGGATCCGGATTCAAACACCCCTTGAATCCCCAACCTAGATCTCACTAGAAAAAAAGGGTTTTAGAGCTTTGGAAGGAGATGGGAGAAAAAAATGAAAACCCTAATCAAAAGGAGGAAGCAAGAAGGAGATTAGACTTACTCAGGGATTCGATCTGCAACTAACGGCACTCCAAATGGCCTAGAATCAAAGAAGAATCACCTCTTGGAATCTTGGGTCATCCAAGTTTGTAACTAGGTTTGCAGGGTGTGAAATGGAGGAGAAACCCGAGTTGGGTTTTAAAATATCAGAGTGGCAATTTTTTTAATTCTTTCAACTTTTCTAGGATTCACCGTTTACCCACACGGTTTTCCAAACTGTGTGAAAACCATGCAGAAGCTACTGACCAAAAATCACCCCCTTCACACAGTTCCCTAGGAAACTCTATACAGTTTGCTTAACCATGTACCAATCGTGCGTAAGCCTCTATTCATGGCTGCACGGTTACCTGGAATACTCCGCACGGTTTGCACTAACTATGTGCAAACCATGCAACATGACCATGGACTCCCTTTTCCTCCTCTTTTGTGTCCCAACCCCTCATAAAATCTCTAAGACTTCACATAAACATGGGGGAAACACATATATATCCAAAAAGAAGAGTTCCAAGCCAAAACATAAAACAAGAACTTACCTTAAGAAAATTTGAGGCCTTACAACCTCCCCACTTTATAATGGCTCGTCCTCAAGCCTCGCTTCCTGATAATCACTTAAGCTTCCACAAGGGGATCATGGCTATAGCCATTTCTATCCCTTCCCATCATTCAAGTTTCTGGTTGCACATCAAAAATACCACAAAAATGAATCAAGTGAATGGACATTCCCCACAAGTTTTTCTCACCACAAACACAACACTAACTAAAAACTCTTCAAGGATGCATCAACTTCAACCATACCCAACCACTATAATTCCACAGATAAAAATTAGACAATAGTTCCTGACTCACTACACATGGAAACTTTGCACCCAACATCACATCATCATGTAGGAACCAATCAACACCCCATCAGCCTGATCCTCTACACAACTCAAGATCCAAATCACTTGGCATCATTTTCCTCTATTTTTCATACTCTAATGGTGATCAAACATGATACCACCTAGAAAAAAATACATGATCCTTACAACCAATTTTCCTGAATATTTCATTCCACAACTATACATCCAAACGCAACCCAAAACTCTCAACTACTCGACCAATTAAACCCATGTCCAAGCTCTCTAACAGGGCCAACTCTCTCGAATGGTGACCACTCAAGTCCTTCCAACTCGAAACTCTGATCACGTCATCAACCAACCATTTATCTGGTATGGTTCTCTCCAGCATTTTTAGTTACTTAGAACCTCCCCCATCAATGAAGGACCACCAGAACTCAACTCAACTTTTCTATCACCTAGCATGTTTCAGCTAACTGTGCCCTAACATCCATAAGAGCATTACCCAACTTTGGAATCCAGTCGCACTGTCAAAACCATTAGATAGTACATTGATACACTATCCATTCAAGGATTAAGATCAACACAACCTCCCTCAGGTATGAATTTATTTCAAAAAGGCATTTTCAGCCACAACATAAACCCAAAGGTGGGTTACTCTTACCACACCCATTCAAGTTTACCATCTCAGGTCGGACTGCCCCCAACTGGATTGTCCTAGAACACCCAACTTCCATTGATGATACACTGCCCCTTTCTCACCTTCCTAAGGTGCTTCCTGAATGGAAGCTGATCATTTTCATCCCATGCACCCAACTGAGGTTATTTCCCTAAATCTTATAATTATTCCATCATCACAGCATTATTTCCCCCTAGACCGTCATCAGGATTCACCCTCGGTATGACACCACATCACACGGACAAGGTTCCCTCAACTTAAAGATGTTCTAAAACCGGCTAAGGAAAAATTACCCGCATTTAACCCCTATCTTCATTAGAGTTGTATGACCCAAGCCCTCTTTCCAAAACCTATTGTCATATCCGACCACACCCTTTTACGACTTCAATACAAACATTGAAAACTTCACTTGGAATCACCATGAGCTCAAAGCCGATAGTTGGCTCATCAGTCACCAAATCCAATTCTCACATTCCCTCCCTAAGGGACCTAAGATACACCTTACAAGTTCCTCATTAGCATCCTGGTGTCACTACATTGACTCAATGTTCCCTTCTCTATATCTAGTACTAACTTATCACTCCCCACTTTAAGTGCATTGTTACAACTTCTATCATGAGGGATTCCAACCACCGTTTCTTACACTCAGTCACAAGACAAACCCCAAAACATAGACATGGCTATCTAGCTATTTCTCAGAACAAGAAAATGAACATCACCTAGTGCCCATTATCGGCTTTCATGAATATAACCCATGACGTTTGTTGACATTCGGTCCATCCCAAGGACCTCACCCCAAGCCATCGATGGTGAACATTCCATCATCAAGCTCCAAATATATTGTTTCTCTGAGGTTAAACTACATGATGTCCCTCATTCAACCAAACACCTTCAATTCTATTGGCGTAAAGCCAAAGTTTCTCAACATACCTGGGACGATATCAAGATATTGGGTAGGATCATCACTAGTTTAGGTATGCTAAGAAGTTATTGAATAACATCACCACTCACTTATCCATTTATGATGTTGAACTATGGGAAACCATGGCCTTCCAAGGATCTCAGGATCCCCTGTCAAACACAACTCATCAAAACTTGACCACCACCACTCAGGTGTGATTGCCAACCAAGTTTATCATCGCTCCATGAACAAATCATCAAACAGTCGTGAACAAATGTTCCATATGGAACTACTTCCACCACACCACTCAAATTCTTCTATTGTGTCCCTAAAAGCTAATAGTTGAAACACAATGGTCTCACTACTAGAAATTTAAGCTATAGCCATGGACCTATAGCCATGATTTTATAGGTCCGTGGCTATAGACTATTTATAACCACGCTTTAATTAAACATATGTGGATAAATTTCTAAACATCAGTGTTTCTTTTTTTTCTTTGGATTTCGTCAACCTCTCCTCTCCTCCTCCCCCGATCCGCAACCCTACTCTCCAAACCGTCAGCCTCTCCTCTCCTCCTCCCCTGATCCGCAACCCTACTCTCTGAACCGTCTACAGCTCTCACTGCGGCGCCCTCCTCCCGATGCTCCCAATCAACGCGATATCTCACGCTGCAGTCGACCTCTCTCACCACGACCCTCCACTTCGAACAGCCGACGTCTCTCATGAACTCTCTCACGTTGTTCACGGCATCCCTTCAGAAGCAAGAATCCACTGGACCTTCAGCTTGCAATTTCTATGTACTTTCTAAATCTCCCTCCCTATATTTCCCTCCCACTATAAACCTCTTAAGTTTTGTTGATCGAAGCATCCTCCTTCCATGGATGGTGTTCTTCTTTTTTTTATTTCCATTATGGAATGATAATCACATGGTCCAGATGACTATGGAGAGTTGGGGGAGGAAGACAGAGCGGATTAGGTTTTTACTTCCTGTAAAGTTGGGAATTTATGATCATCGTTTCAATTTATTTAGTCATTGGAAATTTCCTTTATTTTTTGTTTGTTTAAACAAATTTTATCTTCTCGGGCTGGTTTTTTTTTGGATTCATATGGTAGTAGACTCGATGTCTTGTTTGTAATTTCCATGCGCCTCTGGATTTTCCTTATTGATTCGTTTCTTATCAGGTGAAGTTACTTGCTGGAAGTAGTTTGTTAATTTGTATTCAATTTTCCTTTTACATCCCATGCTTATTTCATTTATCACTCGCTTATCTTTTTGCCCGAAGAACCTACGCTTACATGGTGAATTAAATGAAATCCCCCTTTTTATTGTGTTCCAAGTAATTGGGGATGTGGGGTTTTATTTATCCTCGTATGATGTTCTCTATTTATTTTATTAAATGCTACTTTTTTCATTGATAAGATTGTTAGCATGTCTTGTGGTTCAAATTTGAAGGAGTTCAAAATTTTATGTATGTGGCTGCTGATTCTTTTCATTGAGTTATCATATGGTGTTTGCCTGATGAAAACTGAGGGGAGATGCTTCTATGTCTTTTCTAACTACATTGAAAACCTTTGATTCTATAGCGCCATACCGATCTGATTTAAACGTGCAGTTGAAAAGTTATCATGGGCGGAACTAAAAACAATACCAATGTGAAGGTTTTTTCATTACTAATTATATTTTTAAACTCAGATCCATGGTCATAAATTCTTCCCACTCACCAACCTATCCTGTTTTGGTGTTCATCAACTCCAAAAGTGGTGGTCATCTTGGAAGTGAACTCCTTTAAACATATTATGATGTTCTCAACAAGAACCAGGTATTTAGGTTTTTAACCCCTCAAATTTCACTCGTGTATTTTCTCTAATAGTTGGAATTTATATTTTTATGGGATTTTAGGTGGTTTAAAATATCATATTATGGATGAAAAACCAGATATATTTGTGTTATTCAAATCAGGTGAGTTCGGGTGTTAGGGTGGCGTTTGGAGTATGATGGCTATGTATTGGGTATGGTTTGGATTTGTCTTTGGGGGTTTGGGTTGGTGGTAATCCCTCAAGTTGGTGGATCTTGTTGGGGTTTTTCTTTATGTTTTGATGTAAAACTCTCGATATAGGGAATTTTGGTGATTTCTGGGTGATTTGATTGTGTATTTTTATTAGGAAGTTGCTTGTTAGATTAGTTAAGGGGGTGGAGGGTTTATTATTATCAAGGGTGAATGTGTGGGGTTTGGTTGTTATGCTTGGTGTGTAGGAGAGTAACCCTTCTATTATTATGATAAACCTTAGGGTTTGGTGTTTTGGAAATGATATTTTGTTATGAAGTAAGGATTAAAGGTAGTCTCATGATTTTGTGGTAATAATGCATGCTTAGGATTGTGGCGCGATGGGTTTCTAATTAGTAATGTTGTTATTACGAGATGATGTTGAGTCAAAATTCATCAAAAAAGCATCTAATTAGGATGGCATTGTGTTCTCATGGGAAATATACTCAAGTGGTTGTTTCCCTCATATTATGTTACAACTACTTTGATCCATTGACCAAGGACTTCGAAAAGGAAAAGAAATGGTTTTCTAAGTTATCCATGAGTTCTAGGAGTAGCAGTATCTAATTTTTAGTAGTGACATGGGATCGTAGGATGTTTAGAATATGTTGAAGAAAGTTTAGTTCCTATTTTAAAGGATTGGAACTCTAGAGGATATATGGGTGAAACTAGAAGTTTCTAAATTCAAAGGAGATGAATTAGAATGGATAAATACATTTGATCATAAAAGAAGGAATGAGGAGGTTTTATGGATCGAGTTTCATTCCCTATTCTATGAGAGGCTATGGAAGATTTACAGAATAAGAGCATGTTTTGGGGATTCATGGAGCTATATCATTATGGGAATCATTAATGGAGTATGCCACTAAATTTTAAAGTTTATTCATTTCATTCCATCCTTCAGATGAAATTTATTCATAAAGGAATTCTAGTTTTTAAATGGTCTTATGTACTCATTATGGGCATGAGTATCTTCCTTTTACCTGGACACCTACTAAGAGATATTCAAGAAATAATGAGCTATCTATGAAGATACATCCATTTCATAGGAAGGTTCATGGAGAAGGATGGAAACCAGGTAGGAATGAATGTTGGTTGGTGAGCCTCAGTATGAGGGTGACAGAGTAAATTAAATGAGTAATATCTCAGCTCAATATTAGAAAAATAAATGAACCCTGGTCTATTTCTAATGTATCAAGAATGTGTGTGCATTCCCTTAGTATTGGGATGAGAAAAATAGGTTTCATGTATGTGTCGAGATGTGGGTTTCTATATTATTTTATTGGGATAAGCCATCCTAGGTGAAGTGACTTTTAGTACCATACTTAATGAGGTATTCCTAAAGTTATTATTTTTTTCTATAATTTGGATTTCTCTATCTAATATCTTTTAATGTATTATTTTTGTTGGATATAATGTGTGTTTGAAAGATGATAGATTTTAAATGAAGAAATTTTGTTGAGATTATTGGGCTAGGATCTTCTGTAGTGATCATAATTTGATATGAGGCACTAGACATGTGTATGTAGGATTGATGATGGTATTGATAATACTATAGTGGGGATATTCATACTTGTCCTTTTTGAGTGAAATCCATATCAAGGGATGGTGATCATTATCAAGGTTGTGAAATGTATGAACTTAGACAGTAAATGGACGAATTTAGTGTCTGGAGATGGATGTTGGATGAACCATATTCGGTTCCAAGACCACACCAAAATTAATGATTTACCTATAGTGGTTGGTATAGTCAGTGTGTTCAGTTAATTATGAGGAGTTTATATTGGTAAATATTCTATTTAGATCTTTTTTATTTCTAAGATGTCATTCAGATAAATGTGTTGGGTTAAGTATCAATATTTGATATTGTAGTGGGCTAGTGCTTGCCAATTCTAGTGTGGAGTTTGAAAGAGAGCCTAAAAAGGGTACTCTAAAGGCTGTTGAAAGTGTGTGTGTAAGGGAAACCAAGTAGTCCAAATTTTTAAGAATTTATGACATAGATTCCATAATAATAATAATTGTTGAAATATAAAAGGAAAGAACCAATTATCGCATGTTCGAAAATAGTTTCTACAAAGAAGGAATATACAATCAAGAAGAAGGAATATCATGCACCAAAAGATTGTCTATTTATATTAGCAATCTGGTTTGAAAAATCCAAGCAGATTGAGTAAGAATAAAAGAAGTAAAATTATCTACTTTATAAAATTGATAAACCTATATAAACTAATAATAAAGGTGAATTCTAGAAGAAGAACATGCTAAAAATGAGGTTTCAATCTAGAAAATTAAGAAGGATATAGGCATGAAGAGTTTTAGGAATTTTATAAATTCAAGGAATGGATTTTCTAGGTTAAGAACAATGTCTAATCCCTATTTCTTTCTTTTAAGTGATGATGGAGGTTTACTTTATTCTCATATTTTGGTGATTTTTGATTTTTGAATAGGAAATTGAAGGTGATGTTTGAAAAATAAAGAGATTTATTAATGATCATGTTATTTAGTATTGGGATGTACATATCAATTTGAATATTATTTATTCATTGTTGGTTATGGATTCATGTATCATTTATCATATACAGTTGACACACTAATCACATATATATAAGAAGTTGTTATATCTCATTTCTTTTCCCACTATTTTCTTATAGGTGGTTTCTTATGATAAGACCGGTTCTATCCACCACCATCGAATACAATGAGTTCAATATTTGGGTAAGGTTTATTCTGTTTTTATTCTTTGGCCCAATTTTAATTAGGGCTTTTTTTATTTTTGGGTTCCATATATTTTTGTTGTGTGTTTTGGATTTCGTTGAGGTGGATTCGAGTCGCTGTTGACGAAGGCTTACATGTGTATGAATAGGTAGGAATATGCATATATAAGTTCCCCCTTTATATATATTCACTCATGGCAGTATGAATATATATATTGGGGATAGGTGTACTTATACATAGATATGAAAAATTCATACGCGTGTAAGTGTAAAGGGGTATATGCAAGTATAAACATATATCTAAGGACCCCCATGTGCATATTTGGCCATGAAAATATGTACATAGGGGCTAGGTGTCCTTATATATATGTTAAGTTGCATATGTGTGAAGGCGGAAAAAAGGAAGATTTGAGTTGTCGTCGTCAAAAGAAAACGCGCCTTGAGGTTGAGGTAGGGTCCCTCTCCTAGCCTGTTTAATTCAAGAATGTTTTAAATTGCATTTAGTTTCCTTCTTAATTATACATGTTTATATTAAATTACAATTCTTAAATAAGTGTTAGTTAAGATAATTGTTTCATTTGATAAATAAGTTATGTTTTTGTAATAAAACCCCTCCAACGGAGGTGCGCTGTCTATAAAAACTCACAATGGTATACCTTGCTTAACATTATTTCATTGATGTTTTCCTTATACTTGTTGTCATTATTAGTCATAAATCACACATCGTACTTAACCCTTTTTATATCCCTGTAGGGGGTTTCCCTCTTTTTATTAAAACGGTTGTTTGAACCAAGAAACTCTTTAAGTGTCGTTAGACTTTTAAGATGGGTCCCATGTTGTGTGACCATGTCACATGGCATGTGATATTTAAATCCAACCAAAAGCCCAGTTCCATAGCCCATGTGTCCCACAGTACCAGTAATGTCAGATTACATGTTATGTAACCTGTGATTTTCCTGATCCCATGGGGTATTCCTACAATTTCTAGATCTCCAAACCTCACCGAATTAGGTATATCAGGGGTCATCCAATCCTCTAGCCATCACAGATTAGCATTCATTTCTTTAAATATTCTAAGAAAACATCCTCTCATGCTATCCATATCATCCTATTTGAAACTAAGTGGAACAAATACTCCAATTTAATTCTAATCCACCTCCAAAATCCATGATAAAAAATGACATAAATTGCCATTATGGAAAACAAGGTCAAGGAAGGCACTGATTACCCAGTGGAAAACAACCAACCAACCAATGGCCACAAATTTTTTGGTTCCAACCATCAACCATCTATTAGTTAGTCTAGATCCAACCCTCCGCTACTATCACTATTAATATGTTCATGGTGCTTTATAATAGCTAACCGGTGGCCCCATGTACTGCTTTTTAGGAACACCACATACTTCTTCCCCCCTTTACTAAATCCATCCACCTGAAACATAAAATTTAAATTAAAACTTAATCATTTAAATTAGAAATTACCAAAATTAAATTTTAAGAACCCAAAAAATAAATCCATAGTCATTACAAACTATCCACTATACGACTTCTCATCCATGAGAAACATTACTAAGCATCACTGGTGACTTGAGGTTTCAGGGGTTTAGAGATGCCTTCAGGCCTACTCTTTCCCTTCATAGTTTCCCATCCTTCACCTTATCTATTATTCAGTACCTTGAAGTCTCATTTACTTCTACGTCTTTTTTCCTGGGATTCGACATACATCAATTTTGAAATCACTTCTTTCAAGATCGATCACTAGTATTCAGGTTAACCATAATGTTTCAGTATTTTTCAAATGTTTTCCAGCAGTCGAACATTATTCCCTCAAATTTTATAATTCTTTACTTCCCTAATAGAAGAATTGATCCACCATAGGTATACTGAACTGAGTTCTCATTGATTCTTTCTCAGGTTGCATGAAGTGGTGGATCTAGCTTTGTCTTTGTCCAAATATTCATGTTCTTTCAACTGTTAACCATGTTTCCTATACCAGTGGAACCTAATTGTTCACTCTAGGAGAGACTCTCGGTTTTCATCCCAATGGATTTAGATTATCAGATTACATCTTCCTTTTTAAAATCCTTCTTTTCTTACTATTTGCAGCAAAATTCTTGGAAATATTTTAGGTCGATAAAAAGATGTTGAAAGGGAAACATCTCATTCATTATTTTTTGTTTGTAGAGATTGACCTGTCTAAGAAACATCTAGAGTTTATTTGGTTCTCTACTGAAAAAACAGTTCAAAGTTAAACAACACATTGTCTAGGAAACAGAGGCAATTCCATAGTGAACTGCTAGAGTCTTGGTCCAAAGGTATATTCAAGGCTTAATATAGCACTCATCTTGATGGGGAGGGGGCGGGGGGCGGGGTGGAGGGGGCAGGGGGCAGGGGCAGGGGGAGGGTGGAGGGGGGTAGGGGGCAGGGGTGGGGGTGCAGGGTGTGCAGTGCAGGCTAGGGGCTGAGTGGAGGGGGGCATGGGGCAGGGGGCAGGGTGCAGGGTGGAGGGGTGCAGGGGGGAAGGGTGGGGGCAGGGTGGGGGGGTAGGGGGTAGGGGGCAGGGGGTCGGGGCAGGGGGAGGGTGGAGGGGGGTAGCGGGCAGCGGGCAGGGTGTAGGGTGGAGGGGTGTAGGGGGGCAGGGGGGCAGGTTGGAGGGGGGCAGGGGGCAGGGGGGCAGGTTGTAGGAGGGCAGGGGGGCAGGTTGGAGGGGGGAAGGGGGCAGGGGGCAGGGGGCAGGGGGTAGGGGCATGGGGGAGGGTGGAGGGGTGCAGCTGTGGACAGGTTAAAAACATCCCATGTTCTAAGTTTGAAACCTAAAAAATCTTTTCACTTTTCTTTTCTTTTATTTTGTTTAGTTATTTTACTATTTAATAACATTTTTCTTGTGTTTTCTGGGCACAAAAAAAGCTGGACAGCACCTCATGCACCTGTTGAAGATCGAATCATACTGTTGTTGGAAGCATAAACAAACATCCAGGTTCGTGTTTCTACTTTGTTTTCAATGTTTTTTATGTTTTTCACCTTCCTCTTTAAATTGTATGTGAGACATTGCCCATTTAATTTGAAGGTTTCTATAAAATACATTTAATGTGTGAAGGAGCGTATACCCAGTGGGGGAGCAACAACTTTTAGTTAGAAAGATTCAACACACCGTGGTCACGTCGTGGTCACGCCGCGGTAATGTCGTGATTTGGCCCTACTCCGGCCACATCCATCCCACACCATCCCCCTTCCACCTTCATTTCAGCTCGCTGCCACCAGCATTCCAGCCTGCAACAGCCCCCCCTTCCACCTTCAAATCAGCCCGCACCATCCCCCCAACACGTGCAACCATCCCCCTTCCACCAGCATTCCAGCCTCCTCCCGCTCCCTTCACTCTTGGCTGGAAGATGTTGCCCTGTGGATGTCGCTAGACCAGGCCAACACGCCGCGGTCACGCTGCGATCGCGCCATGGTCACACCGTGGTCACGCCGCGGTCACGCCGCGGTCAGGCCGCGGTCACGACGCGGTCTTGTCGCGGTCACGCCGTGATTTGGCCCTACTCCGGCCACATCTATCCCACATCATCCCCCTTCCACCTTCATTTCAGCCCGTTGTCACCAGCATTCTATCCCGCAACAGCCCCCCTGGCACCTTCAAATCATCCTGCACCATCTCCCCAACACCTGCAACTAGCCCCCTTCCACCAGCATTCCAGCCTCCTCCATCTCCCTTCGCTCCTGGACGTAAGATATTTCCCTACGGATGTCGTTGGACCGGGCCAACATGCCTCGGTCACGCCACACTTATGTCGTGGTCACGCCGCGTTAATGCCATGATTTGGCTCTACTCCAGTGACATCCAGCCCACACCAGCCCCCTTCCACCTTCATTTCATCCCACTGCCACCAGCATTCCAGCCTGCAACAGCCCCCCTTCCACCTTTGAATCAGCCCGCACCATCCCCCTAGCACTTGCAACCAACCCCCTTCCACCAGCATTCTAACCTCCTCCCACTCCCTTCACTCCTGGTCGGAAGATACTGCCCCGCGGATGTCGCTGGATCGGGCCAACACGTCGGGGTCACACCGCGGTCACGCCGCGGTCACGCCGCGGTCACGCCGCGGTCACTCCGCGGTCATGCTGCAGTCACACCGCGGTCACACCGCGGTCACGCCATAGTCACGCCGCGTTTATGCTATGATTTGGCCCTGCTCCAGCCACATTCAGTTCACACTAGCCCCCTTCCACCTTCATTTCAGCCTGCAGCAGCACCCCAGAATCAAGATAGTAGCCTCACAATAATTCTTGGGTAACAAGATTCTTAGGATGAATTGGTTTTGGTATTGATGGTTGAGGATATTTTTATTCAGCTTTAGATTTATAAGTCTCTTAAGGTTATTTTTGTAACCATCCTACTAGAGGGTCCGAGTTATAAGTGGTGGAAGTCTATTATTCAGACTAATCCGGACAAAGACTATTCTTGGAAAAGTTTCAAGTCATTGTTCATTTATAATTCTTTCATAATGAAGTGAAGGTACTGATGGCTATAGAATTTTCAAGAAGGGTTTGTCCAGGTGGGGTGTCAAAGGGCCGTCCGGGGGGTGCCGGGGGGTCTGCAGGGCAGGGGGGAGGGTGCAGGTGGGGTGTCCAGGAGGGGCTGTCTAGGGGGGTGTATAAGGGTTGTCTGGGGGTCTGCAGGGCAGGGTGCAGGTGGGGTGTCCAAGTGTTGTCTGGGGTGTCGGGGGATCTATAGGGCAGATGGAGGGTGTGAGGTGGGATTTCCAATGGTTGTCCGTGGACGTAGGGTTATTCCCAAACCACATAAATTTGTGTGTCTCATGTCTATTTTTTTTATTTCTGTATTCTTCTTTCGTTTCTTGTTTCTGTTATTGCGCCTCCCAATGATTCCTCAACAATTGAATCCCCAATCCCTTTCCCATTCCCTCTCATTCTTTTTATGCTACCATCAAAAAGTTTTTCATCATACCAAACAGAACCTAGGATTAAGATAAGCTTGGTTAACCATCCTCAATCAAAGGCTTAAATTTAAGCTCGGAAAGCTCACTTAGGATCTGTTACTTCTTACATCACGTATCACTTAAGATAAGTGCTTCTATATAAGTGGTTCCAGATTGATTATTGAAAATTTTTATTTTGACACTTATTTGAGTGGTTTTCTTCTAGAATTGGAAGTGTAAATGTTTTTCAGAAACAGAACGTCATGAATTTTTTCAAACTCTTTATCATAAGTCATTAGGACTCTGGACTAACAAGTAGTCACACACCAGAACTAAGTAGAAGTAAATTAACAACAAATCAACGCCTTTTATTTCTGTAGGAGTAAGCAGAATTATAGAGACAGCATATCATATATGGCTACATCACTCTTCAAAATGTGTTGTTAAACCCTTCTATCAGAACCCAGTGCTGGATCACTTCACCAAAAATCATGGACAGTCCATATCGCTATCCTACTAATGTTGGAAACTTTAAAATATCATTCATACCCACCAAAAAGTTGAGCAACATTACTTATTGCTAAAGATGCATCTTCAGCTGCATCTATATTGGCCAAAACTAGGAGCAGCTTTGTTTATGAAATCACCTCCTGACCATTATTCCAAGAAATCATGCCACCCTTTGCTATCAAGAGGCCAGCAACAGTATGCATAACACTAAGATCTTCGGGACTGGTTTCTGTCCTTTCCTTGCCCGAGATATACTGACATTGAAACTTCATTATTTTCTTTATAGCAGCCTACCACTCTCTTTGTCCTGCGCTTGTTGATGATAAAAAGTGTCCTTGTAATACCTGCTCTATCTATCAATAAGAATGGTCCAATTTTCAAAACAACTCTAGGTGCAAGAACAGGCAGTTTCTTCAGGAAAATTGGATCAATCTGAGCAACAACAATTAAGGTTGTCATCTCTGCATCTGAAACTTCCTCCCCTGCTGAACCACCAGCCTTCAAACACAACGTGACGGAAACCATCACTCCCCCGAGGAAACTATTCCAGTACCATTTACAGCTCCTGTTTTGAAAATTCATCCTGTTTTGAAAAGTCATCCTATTTTCCAAAGTCACGACGCGGTCACGCCACGGTCACGCCGCAGTCACGCCATGATTTTGCACTGCTCTAGGACAACAACCCGTAACAGTTCGCAGTGATAGTATTCCATGAGTCTTGCGATCAATTTTGAGACTGACTAATCACAATTTCTACCGGCGGGGCTACGGTCGGAATGTTTCCCCACCTCCTCCCACTCCCTTCGCTCCTGGCTAGAAGATACTACCCCACGGATGTTGCTGGACCGGGCTGACATGCCGCAGTCCTGCCGCAGTCACGCCGCGGTCACGCCGCGGTAATGCCATGATTTGGCCCTGCTCTAGGATGACACCTCGTGGCGATTCGCAGTGATAGTATTCTATGAGTCTTGTGATCAATGTTGAGACTGACTAATCACAATTTCTGTCGGCGGGGCGATGCCCAGAATGTTGCCCCACCTCTCTGCATCTATCACCAATTTATCCCTGGGCCAGGTCAAATGCCGCTCTTACCTTACGAGTATCATGCGTCGCCTCGAAATGCATCTCGTTGCATCTAGCACGCCGTCCAAGAAGCTTCACAGCATGAGGGACCCGCAGGAAGCGATCGATCTCACTGGAGTGGTGTGAGAATTGGTTCTGCCGAACGAAGTTGATCTGCCAAATTTTCACGGTACTAATCCTTGGGGATGACTTCTGCAAGTTGAACTGCACTTTCAGATTCAGAATTCTTGATGGGAAGTCTAGCTTTGGATGAACGAGTTACTTGGGCAAGAGAATTCAAGGCTGCCCCTCTCCATTTCATTTTCCTCAGTCTTGAGGACAAGACTGAATTTCAAGGTGGGAAGAGTGACAGAGACCTGCCCCAAACATTGAATACTCTAAAATGGGCCCCATCATTGAAGACTAAGTGGGGCTTACAGCCTGGAAAAGGCTGGACAGCTCGGAGTAGTTGGCTGGACAGCTAGGAGGGGTTTGTTCGGAGCCTCACGTGGGGCATTAAGTGGGGGATAGGGGCTATTAATATGCTTGGGATATAGGGAGAATATTCCAATGGGGCCCACAGTTGTTTGGGAGGTTGTTATAAGGAGTTGGAGAAAGTAATGGAAGGAGAGGAAATTCTGTTTGTGAAGTGGGGCCTTTGGGCTTGGGCTGGAGGATCCTTTGATCCCTAGAGTCTTTCTCTCTTTTTGTTTAGTTCATCTTCTTCCTACCATCTTTAATTCTATTTATGTTTTCCTGCAAATACAAAGAATGTTGTCCACTTTTGAATCTGTTGGACTTTGGGCTTTATCAACCACCTACTACTTCATGAACCTTGAAGCCAAGGAAACATTATACAATATCATGGCACCAGACCACCACACTCTTTTTTTTATAAAGGTGAGGCAAGCCTATTTACTCAAAAAAATCCAAAACATGGAACAGCAAGGGAATAGGGTCAGACAAGACGCACTGCCCTCATTCTAAAACATAGAATGTCAATGACCTCAGTAATCAAATTCAAGAGGATTATACTCATCATAATCCCAATCAGACTCATCTTCCAAGGGACTGAAAGAATTACCTCGAGCCTTTCTCCCACTGGAGATGGATCTAGTCACCATAGTGGGATTCAGATGTGAGTAGTCCTTCCTTGGCTGGGACTTTTTCATTGAGGGCGAAAAGCCTTCATTGGCAACTGATTTACCTTTAACAGTGTCCTGATATGAACATTTATTTGGAGAACCATCATTCTCTATGTCAGACCATTTTCCCCCAATATTCATTGTGTTCCACTACTTGTTGAGTTCCTCAATAATCTGCGAACCTGCATCTGAAGATTTGAAAGTATCCATGTCAGGGTTAATGACAAAGGCATCATCCTTTACCTGGGTTTCAGCATCATTATCCTGAGTGGAGTCCACCAAAACTATATCTAATTTTTACTCTTCATGTGCAAAAAAACTATGAAGAGGAGTCGTAAGCCTCTCTGGTTTGTCAACAGTTCCCTGCAACTCCACAGCATGGCAACGGACCTCATGCTGATTTACAACCTTAAGATCAGTACAATCTGCTGGAAGAATTTTTCCATCCACGGCTTGTTGTGACTCCTCAACGAGGGAGATTGGACATCCTGCACCTGTGTTGGACCAGACCCATTTCCTTCATTTCCTTCATTGGAATCCCCTACATGTATCCAAGTAGCAGGAAAACCACAACCCAAAAAGAAACCAATCAACCAAAAACTAGAAATTCCCGCTTGAATCACCCATACCATGAACCCTATCCTCTACAACTGCACCTAGAATAATAACATGTGTCTCTAACCGCACCACACTAGAAGCCCCTCTAGAATCATCCCCACACACTAAAATCAGGTATCTTATGCATAGGATCCTTGCACTATAAACATCCCACACCCACCCAACACCATAATAGCAACAAGAACCCCCACAAGAACATCGCCTGCATGACCCACACAAGCTGAGAACCAGCCAAAAAATACACTCTACATTCTTATACCTTTCCAATGGATAAATCCAGCACCAAAAACCCAAAATGGACCCAAAGGTAGCACAACAGTATAGGGTTTCCAGAAGGGGGGGTTGTTGTCCGGGTGGGGAGGTCCAAGGGGGTTTCCAGGAGGGAGGGGGTTTCCATGAGGTATGGGGTGTTCAGGAGGGGGGGTCCAACAGGGGGTCCAGCAAGGGTGTTGTCCAGGTGGGGTTGTCCTGGGGGGGTCTATCCAGGTGGGTTTCCAGTAGGGGGTCTGTTCAGGGGGTGGAGGGGGGGCTGTTGTCCGGGGGGGGCTATTTTCCGGGTGGGGTTTTCCAGGGGGTTATCTAGGAGGGAGGGGGTGTCCACGAGGAGGGGGGTCCAACGGGGGCTGCTATCCGGGGGGGCTGTCCGGGTGGGGTTGTCCAGGGGGGTCTGTCCAGGAGGGAGGGGGTGTCCAGCAGGGGGGTCTATCAAGGGGGGGTGTCCAGCAGGGGTGGTGCAAGGGGTGTCCAGCAGGGGGGGCTGCTGTCCGGGTGGGATTGTCCTGGGGGGGTCTGTCCAGGGGGGTTTCCAAGAGGGAGGGGGGGTGTCCAGGAGGGGGGGTATGTCCAAGGGGGTGAGTGGGTTCGGTCCAAGGTGGTAAGGGGTGCTGCAGGGGGAGGGGTGCATGGGGGGATTTAATATTTGCATACTAACACCTTTGCTTGAGAACTTCATATTCCTTCTCAACAAGCTTGGGAACTTCCAACTCCCTTCTAAGTTGTCCAGCTCCTAATTGTCTCATAAATATGCTTGGGTACTCCAACTAACTTGAAAGCCATATATCATATGCATATTGGCATGAAACAACTTGTCTTCCTCATTTACAACCTAATATCTTGCACTCATCTCAATACAAATTTTGAAAACATTCAAGTACATGTAGCAGGTTTTAGAAATCAGCCTTGAGATCTCAAATTTCCTCAACTTTTTGTCATTGATTAATTCAATTTCTCCCCCTTAATATCATACTTTATTCGGTCATTAACAGTGATGACAGAAATGCATACCTCGTCAATTATTTTTTCAATCACTTTCCAGAAATTTTAGATTTGCATGGAATAAATAAGTCTGGCAGCTTCTCAAGGGTCTTCTCCACTCATCTCCCGGGGGGGCTATAGGGAGGGGGTGGGGTTATGGGATACTACAGGAGTTGGGGGTTGAAAGGGGGTTGTCCAGGGGGGGCATGGGGGTGCCGGGGGGCTATCCAGGGGGGGTGCAAGGGCTGTCCAGGGGGGTGCAAGGGGTTGTCCAAGGGGGGCTGTCCAGGGGGGTGCAAGGGCTGTCCAGGGGGGGTGCAAGGGGGTTGTCCAGGGAGAGTGTGCAAGGTGGGGTGGGGGGTGTGCTAGGGGGTCGGCACGAGGGGGGTGGGCTACTACAGGAGTGGGGGGTGGGGGCAAGGGGGCTATCCAGGGGGGGTCTGTCCGGGGGGTGGGGGGCTGCAGGGAGGGGGGGTGGTCAGCTACTGTAGGAGTGGGGGGGCAAGGGGGTTGTTTGGGGGAGGGTGCAAGGGGGTGAAAGGGATATCCAGGGGGGCTGTTTAGGGGGGGTTGTGGGTTTTTTTAAGAAATTTCAAGCCCTAAAGCCACGGTTTTAAATCGTGGATGTAGACTTAAATCCACGGTTTTAAACCGTCGCTAAAGCTATATAGCCACGGTTTTGAACCGTGGCTATAAACTTTGTGCGGCTTCATGTTCTGACACGGTTTCAAACCGTGGCAATACCCTGTATCCACGGTTTCAAACCGTGTCTATAGGGCTTTAGCCACGGTTTCAAACTATGGCTATAGGTTTTGCCCTATAGCCACGCCATTACCAGCCACAATTTTGGGCCTTATAGCCACGGTTTGAAACCGTGGCTATAGCCTAAATTTCCAGTAGTGCTACCACACCAATTAAACCAATAGTCTCTCAAAACTCGAACTTTATCTATGTTTATATCATCGCCTACTTACTTACCTAACCATATATCTTGGTTAGTCAACCTCATCAGCCCTGAGACAGCCTCTAAATCTCACCCAACTACAAAAGCATTCCTACAAACAAGTTACGCCACATGACCACCCTCACCTCGAGTGTCACCATCAAGCGAAATAATATAATCACACTTCAGTCACCTTTAACTCTTAGACTCAAAACAACCTCGAGCCCTCCGTTAATCACCATCCAAACAGGTGAGTTAGTAAGCCATGCGATACAACCCTTCAAAACTAACCATAACTCTTATCACAAACACTAGGGTGCCCTTATGAAAGAACCAGGAACAACTATACCATTCACTAAAACTTGGGGTACTTAGTATGAATTAACACCACCTCTAAAGAATCTTCCATACTTCATGTTATGAGATACCTACACCACTGGGCTAACCGACCATGAGGAAGCCCTTGATTTTTTCGAAACTATCATCGCATAACCACAAATCGAGTGGAACCACCAACCATCAACCTTCCCAATTATCCCTCAAAGCCAAATTTGCACCACAAAACACTCTGAGTTCCACTAAAAAGGTCCAAAACATCTACATGTGCGACACACACCCAAAATTACTAGGAACCTTGTCTAATATCTCTCATAGGTCACCTTGAAGGTTGAATGATACCAACTCACTAGACTAGAGTCCCAACCAAGAAAAACCATTGTCCCTCTATGCAAACCACACATATCATGTCATAAACAAATCAATGCTCGTGCATGGAACTCTCACCCCAGTTCTGATGCACACTATGCCTAGCGCACCAAAAAACCATTTACTCTAGGTTACACACCATAGGTGTGCACATTTTTCAGCACTACGAGCCCAAACATTATCTCTAGGATTCAAAACACAACTCGTAAGGTCTTTACTCACAAGGTCACCAAGACCAAGGCACCATCCCTAGGGTCCAGTATGCACTCTGTACGGTTGTGAACCAGGAGAGTTTCCTCACTCACATTACCAAACAATGACTCGCAACCCAAAGGCCACAACCCCACCAAGGGTTCCCTAAACACACCACCTAGGACATATCATAACTGACAAGGCCTCACAATCCAAATACAAAGTCTCAAACTAGGGCACTATCATTGCCCCAACCTATACATAAAAGGTTCAACTGAAAACTCAATGGATATCCACCTTTGAACTCAATCATTCTCATTTTTTAACTTATTGTTCACCTGATTCTTTGAAGAATGACCAACAGGATTTAACCATATATGGAAAAGGTCTCATGCTATCAACCTTAAAAAACCCATTCTCCATACTCTATCACAATGGTCATTATCACACATAGAACAATACCCTCTACCATACCTATTGTGGTCATGTTCAACATGGGATAACCAATTTATTTAATCACAAGTCTTTCATCAACACCTCTTCAAAATAGTTCTTATTTTAAAACACGATCCCTTCCTCTTAGGCACATTTTCATTTTCAAAACTTGTTATAATCATCATTTTAACTCATTTACACCTTTCATTAGGAAAAAAATCATTAAAAATTTTACCGTTATTATGAAATCTTTCTCTTTTGGACATCAAATCAACATTTACAATTTATCACAACCCAAAATTTAAACCCAGTCATAACATTTCTTTATACATGATATTCCTTAACTATTAATTGGAATTATATTCATTCACCCACTTAAATTACCATTATTAGGAATCATTTTCATCGTATTTATTAATGAAGTAAAATGCATTATACTCTATATGACTTGCACACCTATCATGTGTGTGTGCCTATAATGATTCATGCCACCTACTTCCTTAGGTTCATAAAATGATGCATGAATGCACAACCTCATGTCATTCCAGCAATGAGAAAAATACCATAAATCAATAAAATCACACAACATATGCATCACCAAATGGGGAAATATCATTCAATTATAATAACACACATCAGTAACAACAATTCTCACCCAGGGTGACTTGGGTTTTCATTCATACACGGGTTAGATACTCTCAAGTACAAACTCATTACCAAGGTCAGACACATCTTATCTCTTGTCCGCTATCCCCAAATAGTAAAAAAGAAAAAATAAATACTTTGATACCATTTTGTAACATCCATGACTTGGGAGACACTAAACTGGTTCCCCGATCCGAGTCATCACATGACCTCAATTGCACCTCCCCGTATGTTAGAGGTTTCCGACTAGTAGCGGGGGTCTAATGAGTCATGTGGGGAGACTATACCCTCATTACCAAAGTAATCCACAACAGAACATAATGTAAATAGATGAATAATATGAAACAACTAATAAACATACAATCCAAGCATCTCCCAAATGGGTACAAACCACAATTCCACATTATCAATGTCATGACATACTATTAGTGCAAGTGAATAAAACCCAAAAATATGACAAATGAAAAAATCCCCAAATGAGTCCTAACTCTAAGTCCGGATCCTTATCAATATACATCCCAAGCCCAAATCAATGTCCTAGAGTAGGGCCTTCACCCTTGTCCTGACCTACAACCAAGAAATCTTCTCATATACCTAATGGTGACCCAAGCAGGGTGTGAGTACAAATCTCAATAGGCCACCACCAATGGTGTCTACAAAATATCAAGTCTAATAGATAGTGAATGAAATTAAAAAATAAATGGTGAGTAAACAGAACAAATCATGTGCCATTAGATATCCAAGGTTCACATAATTAACTCCTAGAATTTATCCCAATTCCATTTCTTATACCATCTTAATTCCTTAATCCATTTTGATCACATGTTCTATGGGTTAGGAATAATTATCATCTATACAAGGGTCTAAGGAAATCAATCACAATGAATAGGGTAAATAGATCAAGTCCCTATATCACTAGGGATACACATAACACATCAACACATTATCCTCACCTCGAAACCTCAGTTCGGGTGGAATGCAACTGCTAGGGGAATAGAGCATATATCCCCTTCCCTAACCCATGCGTTTATGGGGTGAAGTTTAGAGCCTCAATCTAACTTGACCCACGGGCATAGAACCTTAAGTAAATACCCCACTTTATCAAGTTACGTGAACATGCTTATTTATCAAATCACCACAACCATACCATAACACAACACAACATAACCAATGCCATTAGAAATCATCAATCACAATTCATAACAACAACAATGGGATTAATACTATGCCATAACCCATTAACACATTTATCAATTACAATTCATATTCATTTAGCCAAATTCCCATTCTTGTGCCTTAACCCTTTAAGTTTATTCAAAAACCCCTATACCTTAGTAAATATTCATCAATGGTCATACTTTACCCCATTTAGCCCATTTATCACTTCAAATACATTTCTCATGTATTAACTCATTTCATATTTATCAATTCTCTCATGCAACCATTTACATGTTCTCAATTCACAAGCCATTTCCAATTTAACATGATCATCAATTCATATGTACTAGTCCTATTTGGAATTTCAACATAAATCATATACCATTCGGTGCAATCCCATTTAACCCAATTAACCCATTACTAAGACATTCCAAAAAACCCATTAATCCATTATTAAACCTATGAAAAACATAGACATTCCATATTCAATCCAACCAACCATACTAACATTTTCAACATGGGCTTCATGTTATCACACATCAATTATACACGTGACCTTATCAATTCGAGGTTCGAAAAGGTCAGCACACCCCATGGGTGGACCCAAATTGGTAAAATCATCCTCGATGCATTCTAAGGGGATCGTGAGGGTTTAAAATCATTATTTAGATGATCCTTCTACCAAATCCCACCAAAGGAATCTAACCACAAAAAGAGGAAAGCAAGAACACATATTCATATGCACGAATCTACTTAAAAACTATGGGATATAACTTATAGACCACCTACCTAGAATTAAATGATGAAAACACTCATAATATTAGCCTTGGATCTAGATTCAAACACCCCTTGAATCCCTAACCTAGATCTCATTGAAAATATAGTGTTTTAAAGCTTAGAAAGGAGATGGGAGAAAAAAAATGAAAACCCTAATCGAAAGGAAGAATCAAGGAGAAGATTAAACATACCTGAGGCTTCGATCCGCAACCAATGGTGCTCTAAATGGCCTAGAATCGAAGGATAATCACCTCTTGGAAGATTGGGTTGTCCGAGTTCATCACTAGGGTTGTAGGGGAGAAATGGAGGAGAAACCTGAGTTAGGGTTTAAAATCTCCGAGTGGAAATGTTTGTAAATTCTTCCAACTTTTTTGGGCCTGCTCGGTTTACCCACACAGTTTTCCAAACCGTGTGCAAACCGTACGGAAGCTACTGCCCAAAAATCTCCCCCTTCACATGGTTCCCTGGGAAACTTCACACAGTTTTCTTAACCATGTGTAAGCCTCTATCCATGGCTACATGGTTACCTAGAATACTTTGTATGGTTTGCATTAATCGTGCGCAAACCGTGCAATATGCCCAAGGACTCCCTTTTCCTCCTCTTTCATGTCCCAAACCCCCAGAACACCCTCGAGCCATCACATAAACATGGGGGAAACACTTATCTATCCAAAAAGAATAGTCTCAAGAGAAAACGTAAACAAGAACTTACCTTAAGAAAATATGGGGCCTTACATATATGGGTAACATGTATGAATTAATCATATACACCCGGTAAAATATACATAATAAAAAATGATCCATCAATAGACAACATGAATAATAAGAAGTTTAATGTATAAATGAACATTTTTTATGATACATAACATATATTCATGCATGATCAATATATTTATTGACCAAATTCATTGAAAACATATATATATTTAATTATAATCTTAGAAATACTTTTTTTAAAACATTATATATATTTTTTTTAATTATTAAAGATATATATTAATTATAAACATGAATTTTTTATTTAATTTATACAAATAAACATTATTTTTTAATATAAATATAATAATTATACATAAATTATTATTAAAAACTTTTATCAGTGCTAAAAATAGTGTTGATAAATGTATCATTTATCAACACTGATAAATATGTACCCTTTATCAACATGTTTTTTAGTGATGATAATGGATACATTTATCAGCACTTTTAGTTAGTGTTGCTAAAGGCCCTCCCTTTATCAGTGCTTTCTATTTAGCACTAATAAAACGAAGTGCTTCCCTTGCCTCATTTTGTGGTAGTGCTAGTGACTCTCTTGATTATAATTCTTAGAGGATGCACTTTATGTACCTATTTGGTAGTTTACTTGGTGTATTTATTAGTGATCTTATTTTTGGTATACTTTGTGTGATTTCATGTGGTTTAAATTGTGTAATTCATTTTTGGTTTGAGGTCCCTACTGAGTATTGTTTTAATCACCCCTGCACGGTCTTCGCCTACATGTGTCGTGTCTTGTGCAGACAATTGGAAGCTTTGATGGAGTCCTTGGTGGTCCAGAGATAGGGGTGCTTCAGAGTGACCTGATAAATGTGGTACACTTCAAAAACATTCAGACATCTTATTGTACCTACCCTTCAAATGGGGTTTTCTACAGATGAGATTCAAGAGCTTGTACTTTCCTTTTCAGTTGGGCTTGTATTCTGGCCCATTTTTCTTTCAGTTTTTTACCTTACTCTGAGTGATTTTTTTTAGTATTTTGCATCCATGTTTACTTAGTGTTTTCAGTTTCATCTTTTACTTGGATACGGGTGCATGTGTACAAGTACTAGGGAAAATTCCTCCCACTTGTGGGATATACCTGCTCGACGCTAGTCACCAACCCTTGGCCTATGGGAGGAGGGATTAGGGTAGTCATGGGAGGGCCCCCAGGGGATGGGTAGTGAAATCATTTTTAATGTGTAGGAAGCAGTCTCACTTAAAATATATACATAATGTGATCGGTATGACTCAAATTGTGTGTTTCTAGTTTGAAATGAAATTTTAGTAAAAAAAACCACAAGTGACATACTAAAAACTGAGCAAACACATTAAGATTGTTTTTATACATTAGGAAAATGATCTGATAGAGGAAATATTTTCAATTATTTTATTCTGAATTTAAATTTTTTTAATCCCACCAATGTGTTATTTAAAGTACAATTGTTACATTTTATGTTTTAGGAGTATTTTTGAGCTTAAATTGGAAAATTGGCTTATTTTGGATTTAAACAGTTTTAATTTATTATAATGTTTCAACCATAATTTTTTATACACTGATCAAAATTGAAATATTATTCTTTTATAGGTTTCTATGTTTTATGGGATTTATTTTATCCTTCTGGACCCAAAGCTCAATCTATCATTTGGAAGCTCAAATCCAGCTCACAAGTCCAGCCTTGAAAACTGTGCACAGAATTGGTGAATTTTATTGTTGGGACCATATCTCATAAATGGAAAAACCATTGGAGCTGATATTTTACATGGATAAATAATACATCCGGAGTAATAGGTTTCATTAATATGGAAGTACCTGATTCTTTCATTATCAAGGCCATAAATGCTTTGGAACTTGATGCATTGGAATACGAAGAGTCTGTTTGTTAGAATTAATGATTCGGAGTAAATAGATCATATCTCTCTCCAAACTTGGCCAATAAAACTGAAATTTCGTGAGACAACATAGGATACATAATTGAACAACTTTAAAGCAGGACCAGTTTCAAAATTCGTCCATTTATTATGCCAACCGGACTCAAAATTTCAGTGGAGTAATTTTGGAGGGAAATTCTCGACTCCAAAAGCCTATAAATAAGAGTGTTCACTTCCATTAAAATAGTTTCAAGAAGGTGAAATAGGTGTTGTGCTATAGGATTGAGTTCTTGAAGTTCTTTATATTTTCTATTTTATCTTTTCTTGGTTTCATTGTGCTCTCTTCTTCCCCTTTCAACTCTATACCCTTCACATGGAGGGGTAAAACCTTTGAGTGATCGGAGAAGGGGGAGTATCACTTTTGTAATGTCAGAGTTTTGTGCTTAAATGTAAAACCCTCTTTTTCTTTTGAATGACTTATATTATAATTGTTTCACAATTCTCTTAATGCGATCATGTTTTGGGTTTGGTGTATTCATTTTTAATAGCTTTGGTTAAAGACTTTTAATCTCCCTCCACCTAGTGCAATTTTTCTTGATCGAGAATATTTTGTTAGGTGGTGAGTGTCCATCGATCATTGGCATGTGTGTGGAACTAGTGGACCATTTATAGAGTTATAAGGAGAAAACATTCCCAATAGGGACTTGCCTTAGTTGTTTAGGAATTTTTTATGAACTTCCATGCACATAGGAGTGAGTTTCATTTCTTTCTTCAACCAAAGGTGATTAATAACTCGATCGAGGAGTCTCTCATTTATCATTCAAAAGGAAGAGAGGTAATATGATATTTATTACTATGATTACATTGAAAAAGTGAATCCTACCCTGACCCCATCACTCTATTCATCCATTAGTGTTCAACCTTTCTTTTTTTATTTCTTTCTTTATTTTTCAACTCAAACAATTTCAAAAACAACCTTTTCTTCTTTCTTAAATTTAAGTGACAAACATAATTATTGTGCACTCCTATATGGAGCCAACTTAGGTTAACCACTTTACTACATTTTAACTTAGGTTTTATTTGTTTTTTTCACACCCCATGATAGGCACGTGTCATGATCCATGATTTATTTGTGACGTGTATGAATCAAACCCAGTTCCATCTGACACACAGTGTGACCAGTATGACTCAAAGTGTGTAGTTATTTAAAATTGATATTAATTTTAGTAAAAAGAAAAAGTGACATACTCAAAACCAAGAAAATACATTCAAATTGTTTTTATACTTTAGTACAATGATTCAAAATTTATTTGTGACGTGTAGGAATTAAACACAACTCAATACAATGCATGGTGTGACCGGTATAACTCCAAGTGTGTCTTTTTATTAAAAATGGAAATTTTATTACTGTATTATTTCATATTAATGTTTAATTTGTTTCTCTATTGTATTACTAACATAAGATTTGTTTTTTATAAAGGTGTATTTTTTTATTCGGGTTGAGTTGATTTGTTCGAAAATTGATACCATAGGCAGACTGTTTTGAGAGGGGGTTGTGGGCGCCAAAAGGTGAAACATTAACGTTTTTAAATGTTTGTGGATAATTGTAAATGTAATTATACAAAACATTGTTTTAAATGTATATAATAGAGTTTTTTTATTCATGATGACAAATTTATTTCAATTAAATTATATACTTTGCATCTATTTGTTACAAGTTTTTGCTAGTGTGCTGTTATACCAACATCACACTACAGCCTAAGATTTTTTTAGTGTTATTTCTAGCATTGATAAAGGGGGGTCTTTATCAACACTAAAATAGTGATGATAAATGTTGAAAATTATCATCACTTTTTATAGTGGTGATAAAGACTCATCTTTATCAGCATTTTTGTAATGTTGATAAAAGGTACCCCTTTAACAACGCTAATGATAACAACACTTTTTTAATGATGTTAAAAGAATTTTTATGTGGTGTTAAAGAACATATTTGTAGTAGTGTTAAAAATAATCATTTAGTTGAATTCAAAATAAAATAGAGTTTGTTTTTTGTCACCAATGTAAAATGGTAAAGGATCTCATCAAATTATATCTCTAATTTTATAAATTCTGAATAGATTTCTATTTTTTTACATAGAAGGGGGTTTTGTGTTGTGTGTGTGTTTGTATATAAAAAACAGTGAGGAAGAAGAGAATTATATGTGGGGGCCACTCCCAATTCGGGAGTGATTGGTAGATGGAGTTTTCACAGGAGTCATGTCGGTAGTAACTTCCTCCTTGGTTGGAAGCCAACCCATCTGACACCGTTGACATGAAACAACCTTCATGGACGAGCAACTGGTGACATAGAGGTTTCTTCAAGGGTAGATGAACTACCCTCCAACACTTGGAAGTTCTGATTTTGTCTCTCTATATATAATGGGTATCAATCTCATTATTTGTAATCAGTATGTTGTAATCCTCCGACGAGAACTGGAGAAAAGTGAAATAGAGAAATAGACCACTACTGAAAATAGGGATTTTAAAAGTGCTAGAAAGCACCTTTAACAGCGGTAGAAAAGTGATGTTAATCATGGGGAGGATAAAGGGGGGTCCCCTTTAATAGTGCTAAAAAGCACTGATAAAGTCCCCCCTTTATCAGCACTTTTTTAGTGCGGATAAAGGGACACCTTTATTAGCGCTATTTTGAGCACTGATAAAGGCCCAATTTATCAGTGCTATTTTGAGTGATGATAAAGGTCACCTTTATCAGTGATATTTTGATCACTGATAAAGGCCAAGTTTCCTAAGAAAACCCAGCACCTACACACCTGCACACCTACACACAAACAGCACCTGCACATATAGTACAAAACAGCACCTGCATACAAAACAGCTGCACAAAACAACACCTACACACAAACAAAGCATAGAAGAACAGAACAGCGCACACAAGAGTTTTGCAAACAATGCTATATAAATTTACTTGAAATCATGAATACAAAAAAAAACACACTACTATATACATTTCAAACAATGTTTTATATAGTTACAATTACAATTATCCAACAAGTAGTTAAAAACATTAATGTTCCATCCTTTTTGCATCTATGATCCACTCTCAAAAATTGTCATCCATGGTATTAGTTGCCGAACAAAGCATCTGAACTCAATAAAAAAATCCACCAATATAAGAAAACAAATATTATGTTAATAATACAATAATGAAATGAATTAAACATTAATATGAAATAATACATTAATAAAATGTCAATTTTTAATAAAAAATACACATTTGGGTAGGTAGGGGCCATAAGACTAGATGATACTTGATACATAACCTTTATATGGGTAGGTAAGCAGCCTTGAGACCAGATGTTTTGTGACATTGTGTGGTAAGAGAGTGTAAGGGTGGTGAGATGTGTTATATGTTACAACCTTTTCTATTGGTGATATGTGTATATATACAATGATATGGTTGTTTGAACATCATGAGATGTGTTACCTGTTACAACCTTTACATGTCCATATTTCCTTGGATTGAATTAATATTTTAGAAGAGGCTCAACATGATTCATTGACTTATAAAATATTGTTTTGTTAAGATTACATGGATGAGAAAAGAATAGGAAGAAATGTCAACAACAACATGAAATCCAAAAGGTTTCATTTGTTGATAATAAAAAAAGGGAGGAATCTCCACAGTCTATAGTCTCTCCCATAACTCCCCAAATATAGGGGGTCGGATAAAGTTAGAATACTAAAAATATTATGTGCTTAGAATACCCCTTCAAGCTCTGCTATCCAATTCTCTATAGTAGCTATAGATTTGCACAAATGATCAACTGATTTAGTTTCCACATCTACACCCTGTTTTAGTGCCTCTTCCCTACTAGCAGCAACAAATCTAAACTTTTCTTCCACATTGATAAGATTATGATGCTCTATCACTATTTTCTCTACAATATTGAGCATTTATTATAGGTGATACAATTCATGTTAGAGTCTTTCTATCTCATAACTCCCATAAATTACTAAATTTTTATGAGCTTCTACTTCTATTTTACACATGGATGCTTCATTAAAGTCCTCATTGTGATGTTGAATGTCCGAATTTTATTCCTGCACCATCGATACTCTCAGCTCGATGAACCTCTTTTTCTCCCTCATGGTGACCACCTCCTTCACACTAACATAGAATTATTGATAATATAACTCATTATAATTAGATAAGATCCTCCACCAACTGGAACTTCTTTCACGGTAACCCCATACATTATTACCAAATCCGTTGGAACCCCGCTTATTGATGGTGTTGGATCTAAGTGCCTCATTTGCTTCTAAGACATCTAGGGAGCTGTGGATCTTCTAGAAGATGTTTTTTTGTCTGGAATCTAACTTTTTGATAATGCTAGAGCCCATGTTTCCTCCTCCTCATCCACTTTTAGATGTAGTGAAGTTGGAAATATAACTTAGCCAACGTGGGAACAAAAAAGATGATAATCGTACCACCTGCAATCACCTCTACCATCATTAAGGTGGATACCATAACTTCACCTTTTTTTGCATTGTGAATAAGTACTGTCACAAACCGAATCTGGTCACCGCCAAAACCGGCACCAAGACTAGCCCGTGACATGACACGAAGGGCGTTCCCTATCCCCACGGGTTGGCACAAGTGCCCGGGTATCATTTATTTTTGTTTGGGAATGATTTACCCGAATATGAAGGCATAAAACATTAAAAACAATCAATAAACTGAATCTGAAAAATATAAACCAAACTATGTTTACACAAAAACCAAAACTGAATAAATATGTTTAAAGACACTAAAAGTGGTCTAAAAACAAATAATGACAATATAAAGACATCCCCATGGACTCCACACGACAAGGGGGTCATCACCCACAAGTCTTCTCTGCAACTCCACCCCAACGATGGAGACTAACACCCTGAACCGCCATCACCCTTAGCCTTCCCTTTACCTGAGTCAAGAATAAGAAGGTCTACTTACACCCAAGGGGTGTAAGTAGGGTGTGAGCCTAATCCCAATATGATAGCACCATATGATTCCAAAGAGCATGCAATACAATGTGAACAAAACAAGCAATTCTAATACACAAGGTGAAACAGTGTTAAAATTCAAAGAAATGAAACTTTCAAATGAAAACAGTTTTCAATCCAAGAATTACAGTATGTTAACACATTAAATAGACATGTGATATACTGTAAATTACTTCCATAACACCCCACAACAAGGGTAAATACCACAAATCCAATGAGCATCAAAATCGGGAACACCCCTAAGCACTAGGTTGTCTCGGGCCCTATGTACCTCGTACCTCAGTGTAGAGTAACCCTAGAAAAATCCCTTCTCGTGCACGAGCCACTAGTAGGTAACATACCCATAACCTAGTGTTCCCCAATCATCATCCACATATTTTAGTTAGAGTTGTTGTTATCCAAATACTAAGTGGAACGGGGACAAAACCCATCTGATCCACTAGCTGTACTAGTACAAATCCGCCCCACCTAGGTACCCAGGCTTCCCCTTTTGTGCTCAAACAATTTCAGCAAACAACACAAATCATTTTTCATATAAAATATCACTACTGGTCACAAAAAAATAGTACAGTAGCTACACACATTTTATACCATTTAAAACACACAATAAAATAATTTTATTTTCAATAAAACAACCTCTCAAAACATCACATTGTTTTGCACCCAAAGATCTTTAAGATATCCACTTTGCACACTATGTGAACACTTGTAAGTCATTAAAACAAAATTTCAGTTCAATACCCTTTAATGAAACCAACAATTCAGTTATGGGGCAGCCCAATGTGAACCAAGAAGTTATATCTTTTAAAAAAACACCATTTTCACACAAACATGGCACTTAAGGCCCATTTGCTTCCCACACACCATTTAAACAAAATTTCACAGCAACAAAAAAAAAGAATAAACATTCAAAACATTATTTTCAGTCCTAATACAGTTCAATAAAATCAACTAAGTAATTATAGGTCAGCCCAAAATGAACCAATAAAAGATTTGAATGAAAAACCCCCAATTTCACCAAAAATTGGAATTTAAAATTCATTTGCATTATAAATGAAACTAAAACCAATTTTTACAGAAACATTCAAGTTAAATAAACATTAATATACTAAGAACGCAGAAAGATAATTCACAAAAATTTCACACACAATGGAATCACCTACCAAAACCAAGGAAACCATTGAACCCTTTGTGCGAAAACTCAAACGCACCACCGCTGCACCTCAAGGAAGGTAAACCAGACCTAAAACCAGAATTTCAGACCATGAAACACAAGATAAAACCCTAATTTTTGAACCCTACTTCCTGGAAATTAGTAACCTCAATGATAATGGAAGAAACCCTAAGTACATTGGATGTAACCCTAAACAAATTGAAAGAAGAAAGAAGGAGAACAACTTACTTAAAATATCTTGTAGAAATATCCCCCAAAAATACCAGTATCTGATATTAAAAATTCTCAAACATTCAAGGTAGGTTCTAAAAAGGATAATGAGATCATTTAGGAATTTTAATGGGGGAAAAAAGAGTAAAAATTGAGAGAGTTATGAAGGAATGAACTTACCTCTTCAGATCTGGACGATTTGAGGAAGCATATGAAGTTCGGCACCAAATCGCGATAAACCAGAGCTCCGAAGAGAGGGGAGATAGAATGGTCGATCGATTAGGTTTAGTGGGATTGGGATCCACTCATAATCACCCAAAAATACCAAAAATTTAATAAGTTATAACATAATCAAATTTTATTTTTAAAACAGGAATTGGGCTTTCGGGCAGGCCCAACCCCTTAGATAAAAACCCAAATAAACCCTGGTTATGGATTTATAAAAGCTCCAAATTACCTATTTTGTGTTAATAGGTTAGGATAGGTCATGTAGTAATTTTAATGGATGAAAAATATTGAAAAATGAAAAAGTTATAAAATATACAAAATTTATTTTTTAATCTGGAATTGGGCTCACGGTTTGGCCCAATTCATGAATACTCATCTATTCCCCACTAAAACCTAGGGAAACCCCCAAAACAAAGCAAGGATGTAAATTAAATGAAAAATAACTTTAAAATATGTCTTGTATGTGACAATTATCCCCACCATAAAGCATTCCGCCCCCGGAATTACACAACAAGACCAGATGCAAAAGCAAAGCCCAAACGATAAACCAAGACAGACTTCCTTGCCACGTTTTCACCCGCTTCAAAAAGGACGAACATCTCCAGTTGATCAAAAAAAGGAAGATAATACTCTAATCAACCAAAAATAACCCCACTTACTTAAAATTATGAAACACATTCAAAACACATCCCAAAACAAAACACTTCAAACACTACAAGATGACACTCAAGCAATCCACTTGAAACGAACAACGAACTCGAATAACGCTACCACAACATTACGTAAACAAAACCATTGGGTGTTCTCCAACCCCAAATTTACCCAAGTAACAAATTTGTGGATTGATAGACTTGAACGATACTACCTCTTACCTAGAATACACCAAGGATAAAACTGAGTCACTAGTACGGGGTGGCCCAATCCGGACATCCCACCACCAGGGACAACTCAATTTCTAAGACAGAATAAGGATAACAATTGGGGAAGGAACGAATGATCTCCCCATAATAAGGGTTAAAATAACACTATTCCTTTTCCAAGATAACATACATGATACCCATGATGGGTCTCCCCACCATAATAATGAACACAACTTTCCTTAAGGCAAAATCAAGACACTAACAGGGGGCCTCAGACAGACTTCCCCGCATTAGGGGTAGATTAATATCAGAATTCATCCAATGAAACATACCTGATACCCATTGTGGGTATACCCAAAACAAAACCAAACCATATTAACTATCTATTATGGGATAACAATAAAAAACAATAGAATTTTAAGGAGCTGGCATGGCCGCACGGTTGGTTCACACGGTTTGGGAAACCGTGAGTTAACTGTGCGGATCATTCTGTACAAAGAGGAAACATCACACAGTTTCATTTTCCAATGATCATGGACGTGTGGAGACCATGTGGTAGCTACTTTCTATTATCACATGGTCCCCTGGTTTGGCACACGGTTACTGATAACCGCACACAAACTAGTCACTTCAACCTGCTTAAACCAAATTTTAAACTTTTCTCCAAAAAAACACAAGGGAACCGAAAGGGGAGAAAAATCAACTCAGGGTATGACATGGGAATAAGGTACTCATACCTATTTCCACAAAATGTGAGAAATTGGAACAAGATGATGACACCAGAGGTTTAAACTATTCTTATCTTTCATATTAAGGATATGGCCTTGACCAAAAGTGTGAACGACTCTAGGATTTCCCCTAACTACGCGCCAGCTTCTCTCCGGGGCCTATGGTTGGAGCTCAATGGATTGAAGCATCTTCGGCCTCGCAGTTATGATTTGGAAACCCCTAAACTGAACATCTTCTTCCAGTTCCAAAAAAATATATATTGTAATCTCAGATGGTCTCATTGAGACATGACACACTTCAAACCTGCTTTTCCCCAACCCATCATTTTACCAAAACAAGAACTTAGAGGATGCACACACATCACCCCTTTTTTTCTTCGAATTCTAAATAGCGGAATGAAAAGACATATAGAAACACATTCCTCTAGAACATAGGATTTATAATTTCCTATAGGGAGACACACATCCAACAAAAAAAATAGTGACTCTCATAAGATTGCACAATATTCACCCTTATAGTCAAATGTACACATGACATAGAATGGCGTCACCGAACATGACCATTGTGGGTAAAAGAAAACACAAGGAGAGGGACCTTGTACTGAGTCCCAAACAGTGCATGATTCCAGCAAGTGTCCATAATAGCCACTCTTGGCCAAATCTTTCACATTGGTGGCCTAACATGAACTCTTGCTTCAATGAGACTGACGAAAGGCCCAAAGGCCCTTTAAGACATCATTCTACGTTGACAACCCTGAACTTCATTGACCTTCGACAACTTAGGAAACATAAGAAACTAAGGTCTATTTCAACCTCCCACAAACACTCTCCCACTATAAGGGAATCTACATAATTGAAAAAGAAGAGGGGTAAACACAATATCCAAACCTCAAGAATAAAGTCCTTATGTTGATCAACTGGAGGATCATCCAACGGTGAATCACCATAGGCCAAACATGAATCATACATTAAAACTTTATGGGGGCGTACCCTAGCCTACCAAAAAACCCAAGGACCCAACTGATCTGGTCATTTGGTCACAACAGACCACAAACCTGAACCGAACACATGAGGGAAGCCACCACATTTTCCTCCCAAAATTTTCCTCAAAAGAGACCACTGACCAACACTTCATTCCAACTTATCAATTAAACACTAACCGAAAACATCGTTCAAACAAGAGGGGTTATTGAAATCGGAACATCCCACAATAATAATCCCGAAAACACATAATCCATACCTCCCAACCATACATTATCAAAACACAACACTTTCCTTCAAAAACATTATTGAAAAAAAACAGTGTTGGTCGGTTACGCATTTATCGATGGTATCTCATGAGCCTCACACATGCATGTTTACATGCCACACTTGGAACCCACCTCATATCCATCCATATTCCCAAATAAACCTATGCATGTGGTCACCCTTGAGAATACCAAATACCAAAAATCAAACCTTTCCTCTTTTTAAAATCAAACTTTTAACCACAATTTTCCTTTCTCAAAAACACTAACCATAATATCAAAATCCAATTTTTAATCTCACAAACCAATTTATAAAGGAATGAATAATTCAATAAAAGCACATATTCATGCCTTTCACAATTGTTTCAAAACATTTCAACCCATTTTAAAACACTTCTAATTTCATGAAAAACACCATTTCATAAATCTCCATTTAATTAAGAACTCAACTCTTCTCATTTCAAAACAAGGTTCTAAAAGTTCATAATTTTTTTTCAAATGTTCAGTAGTCACCAAACCCAAAATCCATCTTCAACCCCCAAAAAAAATTTCTAGAACACTTAATTCAATCCAAAACACTTTTCCACGGTTAAAAAAATTCCACTAGAAACATATTTTCAAAACCCCAATTAACATAGTTCATACTTTCAAAAGAGGTGTAAACACATAATTTACCCTTTTGAAATAGTTCGTAAATTTAATTTATATACTTAAAAAACAATTTTCACTTTACTAGAAAATAACATCACAAAAATTCACACTCCTTAAAGTGAAGTCATTTTTTTTGCTTAAAAAAACTAAGTTTCCAAGATTCCAAAACAAAGAGACACAAGACAATGTGAGAGGAAACTAGTTTCGGTGGGTGACTTGGACATATGGTTGGAAGCCATATTACAATCACAGTTCTGTCACAAAGAGTATTCTATGGAAATATCCATGGCTCCACATGGCTTTTCAGGCCCTGAGAGCTCACTGAGATTATTCTCCCAACTCTTTTTTCATTTCCCATAGTCATCATTAAACCAAGAAAACCAAAGGACTCAGATAAATCCATACTTCCCATGGTGACTTGAATCCCTTCATGAGGTGTGTTGTCCAGGCACACTACCCATGACTGAAATTTCAAGTCCCAAAAATCCTATCTCTAGAATATGCTGACTCTTCCCCAAATAACATGACCCAAGGAGCGAACCTCCTCTGATACCATTTTGTCACGAACCGAATCTGGTAACCACCAAAACCGGCACCAAACCAAGCCCATGACATGACCCTAAGGGCGTTCCCTATGCCCACGGTCTGGCACAAGTTCCCGGGTATCATTTATTTTTGTTTGGGAACGATTTACCCGAATATGAAGGCATAAAACATTAAAAACAATCAATAAACTGAATCTGAAAAATATAAACCAAACTATGTTTACACAAAAACCAGAACTGAATATATATGTTTAAAGACACTAAAAGTGGTCTAAAAACAAATAATTACAACATAAAGACATCCCCATGGACTCCACATGACAAGGTGGTCATCACCCACAAGTCTTCTCCGCAACCTCGACCCAATGATGGGGACTAACACCCTGAACCGCCATCACCCTTAGCCTTCCCTTTACCTGAGTCAAGCATAAGCAGGTATACTTACACCCAAAGGGTGTAAGTAGGGTGTGAGCCTAATACCAATAGGATACCACTAGATGATTCCAAATATCATGCAATACAATGTGAACAAAACAAGCAATTTTAATACACAAGGTGAAATAGTGTTAAAATTCAAAGAAATGCAACTTTCAAATGAAAACAGTTTTCAATCCGAGAATTACAGTATGTTAACACATTAAATAGAAATGTGAGATACTGTAAAGTACTTCCAAAACACCCCACAACAAAGGTAAATACCACAAATCCAATGAGCATCAAAATTGGGAACACCCCTAAGCACTAGGTTGTCTCGGGCCCTATGTACCTCGTACCTCAGTGTAGAGTAACCATAGAAAAATATGTTCTCGTGCATGAGCCACTAGTAGGGAACATACCCATAACCTAGTGGTCCCCAATCATCATCCACATATTTTAGTTAGAGTTGTCGTTTTCCAAATGCTAAGTGGAACAGGGACAAAACCCATCCGATCCACTAGTCGTACTAGTACAAATCCGCCCCACCTAGGTACATGGGCTTCCCCTTTTGTGCTCAAACAATTTCAGCAAACAACACACATCTTTTTCATATAAAATATCACTACTGGTTACAAACAAATAGTACAGTATCTACACACATTTTATACCATTTAAAACACACAATAAAATAATTTTATTTTCAATAAAACAACCTCTCAAAACATCACATTGTTTTGCACCCAAATCTCTTTAAGATATCCACTTTGCACACTATGTGAACACTTGTAAGTCATTAAAACAATATTTCAGTTCAATAACCTTTAATGAAACCAACAATTCAGTTATGGGGCAGCCCAATGGGAACCAATAAGTTATATCTTTTAAAAAAACACCATTTTCACACAAACATGGCACTTAAGGCCCATTTGCTTCCCACACACCATTTAAACAAAATTTCACAGCAACAAAAAAAAGAATAAACATTCAAAACATTATTTTTAGTTCTAATACAGTTCAATAAAATCAACTAAGTAATTATAGGTCAGTCCAAAATGAACCAATAAAATATTTGAATGAAAAACCCCCAATTTCACCAAAAATTGGAACTTAAAATTCATTTGCATTATAAATGAAATTAAAACCAATTTTTACAGAAACATTAAAGTTAAATAAACATTAATATACTATGAACACAGCAAGATAATTCAAAAAAATTGAACACAAAATGGAATCACCTACCAAAACCAAGGAAACCCTTGAACCCTTTGTGCGAAAACTCAAACGCACCACCGCCGCACCTCAAGGAAGGTAAACCAGACCTAAAACCATAATTTCAGACCATTAAACACAAGATAAAACCATAATTTTTGAACCCTACTTCCTGGACATTAGTAACCTCAATGATAATGGAAGAAACCCTAAGTACATTGGATGTAACCCTAAACAAATTGAAAGAAGAAAGAAGGAGAACAACTTACTTAAAATATCTTATAGAAATCGCCCCCAAAAATACCAGTATCTGATATTAAAAATTCTCAAACCTTCAAGGGAGGTTCGAAAAAGGATAAGGAGATCATTTAGGAATTTGAATTGTGGAAAAAGAGTAAAAATTGAGAGAGTTATGAAGGAATGAACTTACCTCTTCAAATCTGGACGATTTGAGGAAGCCTATGAAGTTCGGCACCAAATCGCGATTAACTAGAGCTCCAAAGAGGGGGGAGATAGAATGGTCGCGCGATTGGGTTCAGTGGGCTTGGGCTCCACTTGGAATCACCGAAAAATACAAAAAAAATTGAATAATTTATAACATAATCAAATTTTATTTTTAAAATAGGAATCGGGCTTTCGGGCAGGCCCAACCCCTTAGATAAAAACCCAAATAAACCCTGGTTATGGATTTATAAAAGCTCCAAATTACCTTGGTGGTGTTAATAGGTTATGGTAGGTCAAGAAGGAATTTTAATGGATGAAAAATATTGAAAAATGAAAAAGTTATAAAAGATACAAAATTTATTTTTTAATCTGGAATTGGGCTCACGGTTTGGCCCAATTCATGAATACTCATCTATTCCCTCCTAAAACCTAGGGAAACCCCCAAAACAAAGAAAGGATGTAAATTAAATGAAAAATAAATTTAAAATATGTCTTTTATGTGACAAGTACTCGCTTAGGTACATTGCTAAGAAGCTTACTAGATGAAGAAGTTGATGGTCCTGGGAGGTGACTGACCATCCCTAGTCATTGAATTGACACTCTTAAACTATTTTAAAGTGATAACCCTCTCCCCCATAGGATTCTAATGATGTACAAGCCTTGGGATTATTATTAAGACACTCATGTCAAGTATTCTTGATGAACAAGTCACCCCAATTCTTGAAGGGGATGTCAACCCCTGGATATGGGTCTTTCCCAAGGGATGTTCTGGCCAGATTGATGAGATCATTCATAATGGGTGGATTCTATTCCATGTCATCACGAATATATGGGGGATGAATTTACTCATCATACTTGTCTCCTAAAATCATCACACCATAGATCATCTTAATGTCCCATATACTGATGTTGAACTCACCATATATAAAATGAAATGTGTTCATGTATTGACTCTATAAACTGAACAAGTATGCCATCAGAATTTTGTTGCAATAAGTAAGGGTTTGGTAAGCCTAAATAGATTCATAAAATATTATCTTTTTTAGATAAACCACAAAATCTATGGCAGTACACTAAACCAAGAAGGGATAACCCCAGTTTATCCCAAATCTTCCACCTAATCGAATAACCCATCCAAATAACCACCCAAACTTCTAATTTGAGAATTCTACATTTTTTATCTATAAATATTTGTTTTAAGCTCCAAATAATGTTATAAAACTTTAAAATAAATCCACATAGTCTTCAAAATTAACCATTAGAGATGTCTTATTTGGATATGAAATTACCCTCATGTGAGATGTTCTCCCTGAACATATTATTAGTCTTAATGATGTAGGAGGGAGGCATGATCCCTTCATGAGGTGGATAGATCATAGTATCATTTCAAATAACAAACCCATATAAGGGAAACTAATTAGAAAATTGAAAATCCAAGATATTGGTTCCCATCAACCTTTTAAGATGCTTGTGAGTGGACTGAATGACTATGCACTAGTCGACTTCCACACTATTGACCATTGTAGTCTAATGAACTATAGAATCCTCAGCTTCAATTCTTGAATTCATTTGTATCATAAGAAATATAAAATTTAGATTAATTATGAAAATAAATGATTTAGGGTTAAAAAATGGACTTGAGTAAGAAAGGGGCACATGACTAATTATAAATATCATATTAAGTACATTAATTTTTCAAATTCATGTGATCACATGACCATAATAGGATCACGTGATCAAATGAACCTGGGAGATTTATACAATTACCCGACCCTTGAAGCTTTATGTGATCATGTAAACAAGACAAAAATACATGAATCATGGTTCAAGTGAATTACCTTAATTGGTTATGTGATTTATTTATGTGATTTGATCATGTGATGAGATCACACGATCAGTTCACATAAAGTATTCATACAAAGGAGCTTATGTGAAATGATCACATGAAGAGGCTTATGTGAAGTAGAGAAAAAACCTAAGAGTTCTCATAGAGCTATAAAATATTGATTCATTAGTGAAATAGATTTCCCATTACTCTATTATCTATAAGAAATTTCACGGAATACCAAGAGTATCATAGAATACTAAAAGAAAAATAGAAGCCTAAGGGAATCAGTCAGGTATTCACTTCCTTATAATAAAGTCCTTTTTTCTTCTGAATTTTGTATGTGTGGTGTGTATGCATCTGGGCATTGATGTGGTGCAGGTTCTATATTAGGTGCATAGGCACCCATATTTTGATGGGCATGCATATGTATATATGATTTGGGTTTATTTGATCAATTGTTGAGATACAAGATTTATGGACAATGATTTTACTATGAAAACATCAAGATTACCTCTATGATTGAGCAGACATAGGGTCGTTTCTCTTCCTGTACAGGCATGTCACATGGACAGAAATATTCTAAAATAAACGAACCCTACAAGGAATAATGAAAATAAAATTAACGTTTCATTATATAATTTTTTGTTAAAATAGACATATTATATCGTAATATTACCTTTACATATTTCCAAAAGGTTTATTTGGTCCAGATATAATCTAATAAAAAAACTAATGATTTTTTGTGCACTTTACTACTATTGGTTAACTACCACTTAACATAGAATCTGATCTGAACTTTCGATTCGGTGTCCCTGTGATGCTCTCATCTGAAACAATCTCTATGATATCATCATTCGGCGTTCACTTTTCCTTCTCTTCCTCCACCCATTTACCTAGTAAATGGGTGCAGTAAGAGAATGAAAAGTGAAGACTGAATGATGATATCATAGACATGGTGTCAGATGAGATCATCAAGGGGAAACTAGATCGGAAGTTCAGATCAGATGCTATGATAAGCGGTAGTTAACCAACAATAGTGAAGAATCTTTATTTTTTTTTATTAAATTTGTGAGTGTTTCCAACCAATATTCTTCCAACACACTGCATCAGTAGAAACAGTTTCATAAATGACCAAAATACATAATATAAATGATCCATCCCATAATAGCTTAGGTCTAGTGCTTTTGAAAACATGAAAACATAAAGAACTAGTTCATAAGAGTCTCTCATTAAGTTATGCTTTACTAGAAAGACAAATCATTTATGAAACCATTCTTCATAACCTAAGGATATAAAACATAATAAAGGGTGATCATATATGCTCAATAAGTGTAAAAAATGATATATCAATGATCATATAAGGATAAAATAAGTAATAGTAATTCACCTTTATCCTATTTGTGTACAATCTTCCATTAGGTATGTCGCCCATTCATTTCTAAACACATCTATATCATCTTGTGAATATGAGTTTTTTCGATAGTCATGGTAGTACTGAAAAAATATAAATACACAAAGGATTAATAAATATTTTAAATGAAATTGTAATTATTTTTGAAAATACCTCTTCAGGGATGTTAGTTTTTTTATGAAATACGATCTCTTTCATAAATTTAAAAACATAATAACCACATTCCTTTTCGTTTGTTTGTTTTGGAAACTGCAGAAACATTGAGAAAAATAAGTAATTTGTTTTGATATGTGTTTGGATAGTGAAATCTTATTATATATACCAGGATACTTATCCAGTTGTAGATCTTATAGGTGTTCCTATCCTTAGGCCCTAGATTCATTCCATGAAGTAGACGATATTGATGCACCTTCCTATCATAACAGGATCCTCATTAAAATATAATATAAATTATATAACTAGATGTTTAGTTCTAAACTGTTGGATCTAGTGTATTAAAAATTGACAAAATCCATCATGCTTGGTAGGTTTGTTGCATATCCATGCATTGAATCTAGAAAATAAATCTTTTGAGTATCAAAATTGACTGTAATCAGCATCCAATGCTGCCTAAAAACACAAAAAATAATAAGGAAAGAAATGAAAATATAGTTGATATAATTAAATTGTAGAGTTTTACCCCTAAATCATTGGTATTAAAAATAGTCTGTCATCCGTAATTTTTTTTTCAAACAATTTGAGCAGGGATGACATTATTTTAGCCTCTTTATCAGAATTTATTTCTTATTTTGAAGAGGTGATGTAAGGACTAACGAGTCTAAATTTTTGTTCATGGGGAAATAACTTCAATTGTTTTTCACATATACGTATGAAAAAAAAATATGAAATGTATTTAGTCATAATTATCATAGTATATCAGATTTTGTAAAATCAAATCATTAAAACATACCTCATGTATACATTTACAACTGAGGCACCTAGCCATTCATACTTGAGGATTTCATTTACATTTTCAGCACTAATGAAATCTGATTTTTCCTCTCCGTACATATTTTTTTCAAAATCAATTGTGTGAGTATTGTCATCTATCAACATTATATCCACATAATCCTGCAATGATATTAAATGTGGATATATAATGGGCAGGGTGAAGGTGCTCTCAGTAGATTGTTTCAATTCGTTGGTTGATCCTTGAGATATTTTTGAGCTGATCTTTAGTTTCACCCCCTTCTCTTTGTCATTCTGTAATAACATTCAACGGTTCATACCTTTTTTCATTAAATCTTAAAGGTTCATCTTGAAAAATAAATTGGAAACTGATACCTCCTTATCGACATGTTTTTTTACAAGAATTGATAGCCACGTGATGAATGTTCTAATAGCTTGTTCGACCGTATGAATGTCATCATCGTCATTTGGAACATGTAGCTCGGCACTCAACTCATTAGCTACGTTAATCGACACTCTAACATGATCTGTTAGAAGTTGTCTATTGTGTAGCATGTCGTTCTACATATTGAACACCGTAGCCCTCGCTACAAGGCGATAGGTGGGAGTTGATAGATATAAATCACAGTCATTTTCACCCTATATAATATTAGTACAGGAAAGGTATTAGTGTCTATGTGATTCAAATTTCACAGAAACAATTATTATAACATTTATTACCTCATCTAAGTCAGGTTTTTGAGGGAAATGGCTCGCCTCAAAGCTGGTGGGGGGTGGGGCAGGAACTTCATGCACTGATTGTTGTTGAGTTGTTTCTTCTCTTTGCCTCCCCCCCCCCATCAAAATTGATATCATATTTCTCTGATATTGTAATTCTTCTTGAAACATAGCTATTGTTTCTCTCATCTTTTTCATTTCCTCAGTTTGATCCTCTGCTTTTTTTTCTTTCTGAAAATATGTTCGGAGTGTCACCCCAAAACCCACACCTCTGACACGGCCATGTTGTTCCAGCTGCTTCAAGGCCATTGAAAGTATGTCTGCATCTGGGGCAGGTGTTGTTGATTCTTGTGACTATATTAGATAGAAAATATAGGAAAATAAGTAGTCATTATTATGTAATAGTTATTTAAATCAAATGAAATTTATATCATGTCATACATACACATGTTTCCCATAGTTTTTGTGTGTTTTCATCTATCAGTATCCCCTCGTTATTTACATGAGCCTCCTTCCATATCACATGGCTTGGGATAGAAGTGTCTTTCAATTTCGATTCATCAATATGCATATAAACAGAGGAACATGGTTATGGTGTTGTTTTATGTCACATAAAATTATTACGGTAGATTTAAAATACGTACCATTTTTTCTCAAGTGAAGCGTACCCCATCCTTGCTTTACGGTAGGGGTATGCTGGTTTTGGTTCCCGTTCTTTATTTTCAGCACTCAGTTGTTATTTCATAAATAAAAAATTCTCAATCAAAGTGATGAATACAAGAAACCTCAAACAACATATTACCAGACACAATTTACCTAAAAAGTCTACTCCCCATGATAGTTTCTAAACGCATCCCACGCACCTTGGGATATCAAGTGTGTATAAAGAGGAGGTGGGTGCAGTTTGATTTTCCCTTCAGTATATTGAAGATGATATTTAGTTAAAATTGTGCAGAAGCCTCTATGAATCAGTCATGAAACTCTTAATACATATTCCTTGTGGGAGGTATCTACTATAATTGCACTCTGTAATGGATTATGAAGAGTAATTCAATATTTAAGTATTCTATTTTATTTTAATAAATTAAAGAAATGATATCATAATGTTACCGTAATCTCTTCCCACATTACTGTCTTATGTCCGATGACAACATGGTGCCATGACTGTACATCAATCGGCATGCATTGTCGAGTGACGATTCTAATGTGGCTACTAAAGATGGATTTTTTGGGGTTAACATGTTGGCCTCGCTTATTCCATGCCACCTCAAATTTGATACATTTTTCTTTTTCCTTAAAAATGTTGGCTAACACTGTCAAACTACGGCGCTCTTGTTTTTTTTTTTGTGCCGTCAGAGTTTCATTTCCTACCATTTCTTCATAAGAATCATCATTATGTTCCTCCAGAGCACTAGAATTGGCACTGGGACCAGCAGCTACAGGTTAAGAAACCTGTTGTACCACAGCACTGGGACCAGCAGCAACAGGTTGAGAAACCTATTGTTTCTCTACACTGGGACCAGCAGCAGCAGGTTGAGAGACTTGTTGTGCCTCGGGATTAGGCGCATCGGAAAGTGAAGAAGTCATTATCTTCAAAAGTGGTTTAACATTTAATTTATATTATGTAAAAGCAGCAGTGAACAGATAATAACATAACGTAACACAATTTATATTACAACAAACAAATAACTTGATTATTGAACTCTCTTTTTTTAGGGTGAAGAGATTTGACCCCTCTATCGACTATGTGAATCCCTTTATTGTGGTCTCCACTGACATACAAAATTCCATTTACATTAGGACCGCTAAAAAATTATTGCAAAGTCCCAATTAAAGGGTCATCCTCCATTAAACTTTCATCTAACCATTCAGTTGTTTTGGTCGATAACAGAACAATTGACCAGTTTCAGTTTTTGGGATCTAGAACATAAAATACATACACTACATGTGATGCCATTATAAATGGTTTTTCTTTATCCTATTTCTTACTAAAATAAACTTTCACGAATCCCAATTCATCTATTTTAACATCACTCCTGTTATAAACCCACTTGCATTGAAAAATAGGCAATTGGAATTTTTTATAATCCAACTCCCATATTTGTTTGATGATGTCAAAGTATGACATATTTGCATAAATTGGATTTCTGTCCTTAGCATCGGAAACATGCATCGCTTAATCCATAAGTGTAACCCCACTATTTTGTATGGTACTGTCTTCATCATGTTTATTAGTATAGAATGTATAACCATTAACTACATAAGCATTGTAAGATAATACATACACACTTGCTCCTCCAGCTATCCATCGAAGACTTTCTAAAATTGAGTTCGTATTTTCATCTAAGTTTTTAAAAATATGGTCCTAAAACCATCCTATAAACTATTGATTATGTGTATCTGATATCCATTTTTTCAGCCCTAGATGGATTCAAATGCATAAGAATTTCTTTGTGGGTTTGAACATATGGGTCAACGTCAAAACTGTTATGCAAAACGTAATGGTGGGCCTACTCTCGATCTGTAATATTTATTGTGACAACCTCTATTCTAGAAATTCATTCACTCTAAATCCTCCTAGTGTGATGAGATTTTATTAGGCCGATGTTTTACACAACAGACAAGTATTTGGTATAGAATTCAAGGGCTTCCTTAACAATATATTGCTCTGCAATACAACCCTCTGTCCAACTTTGATTTTTGACATACCCTTTCAAAATATTCATATATCCTTCAATGGGGTACATCCATCTATAATATACAGGACCACATAGTCGAATTTCTCTCACCAAATGAACCATCATATCAAAAAATGTCAGTGGGAAGAACATTTCCAATTCACATAATATGATGGAAATTTCTCTTTCCATAGTTGGAAATTTCATCAGGTCTATCACTTTGTTGCATATATATTTTAAGAAGAAATAGAGATTCATTAATTTATGGCGGACATTCTTGGGAAAATGCAACGTAAAGCTATAGGAATTAGATCTTACATCAAAACATGGCAATCATGTGATTTCAGACCCTTTAACTTTAAATTTCTCATTGACATGATGTTCTTGATATTTGATGAATAACCCTCTGGAACCTTTACATCATTCAAGAAGTTGTAAAACTGATATATCTCTTACCTTGAAAGACTGTAAGCAGCAGGAGGAAGAAATGTTCATTTTTCACCCTTCACTAGTGCAAACTCTTCACATATTCTCATCTCAACCATGTCCAATCTAGCCTTAATTCCATTTTTTTTTTGCCAAGTTCAGTTAGAAACGTATCGATGACACTATCACATACATTTTTTTCAACATGCATAAAATCAAGAAAATGTATGACATACAGACAATTCCAGTATGGTAATTCAAAAAAACTAATCTCTTTTTCCAACTGGTTTTTGTAAAGTTTTTTGAAAACAGTTTACCAAAAGTAGTTTCCACATCTTTTACTTTCTCAAAAAATTGATCACCTGTTATTGGATACAGTGTTGTACGTTCTTCTGAACTTCCATCGAATGATGTCGTCTAAGATTGGTACTTATGTCGTCGGGGTAGAAATATGTGATGTCCTAAAAACACGGTTTTTTATGAATGTTTCAACCTAATTAAATGTGTAGCTTGTTCTCAAATGGGACACCCTTGAGTTCCTTTAATTCTATATCCTAAAAAAATTCCATAAGAAGGAAATTCATTTATCATCCCATACAACATGACTCTCAAAGTGAAATATTCATTTTTGTAAGCATCATAAAACGTAATACCTAAATCCCACAATAATTTCAAATCCTCGATCAATGGAGCCAAATAAACATCAATATCATTACCTAGTTGTTTTGGTCCTGATATAAGCATAGATAACATGATTTATTTTCATTTCACGTATAACCATGGTGGTAAGTTATAATTTACCAACATAACCGGCCATGTACTGTGACTACTTCTTTGAAAATCAAAAGGATTCACTCCATTTGTAGATAACGCAAGATGAAGGTTTCTTGACTTGTTTCCAAATTTAGGATACTCATGATTAATTCTCTTCCACTGAGGAGAGTCTTCTGGGTGAAGTAGTTTCCCATCTTTAATTCTTGTATTTGCATTCCATGTCAATTGTCCTACAGTCTCCTCACTTCCATATAGGTGCCTAAAACTTGGAATGATTGGAAAGTACCAAACAACTTTCGTAGGACTGGATTCATCTTTCTTGTATCGAGAAGCACCACACTTTGGGAATTCTTTAAGTAATTTGTAGTCCTTGTAAAACAATATACAGTCATTCGGGCAGGCGTGTATTCTTTCAGAGATCATACCCATCGAGCGTAGCATTTGTTTGGCATTGTATGTTCAGCTCAGGAGCTCATTGTCTTCTAGGAGCATGTCATTCAGGAGAGAAAGTAGTTCCGTAAAACAAGAATCACTCCACCCATTGCTTGCTTTCAAATTATAAAACTTCAGTATGACTGAAAATGCTGTATATTTAATGCAACCAGCATACAATGGCATCTTTTCACAACTCTTTAACTTCTCAAACAATTTTGGGTAATCACGAAGTTCATCTTCAACTGTCTTTGTCATTTCCTCAATACGATCTTCTTCAGTATTCACATCTGTAATCACATCCTCCATAATATTGTCTTCATTGTTTGCACTTGTAATCATATCAGATGATCCAAAAAATGCAGTGTTATCCCAGCCACTACCTGCATTCATTTTTTTCCTCATGTTTATTCCAACATGTATAACTTTGATCTATTTCATGACAGATCAAGTGTTCTTCCAACTCCTCTGGACTAATTTTTTTTGAATAAAAATAGCATAAACATGGAAAAAGGATTTGAAAAGGGTGACATACATGATATTTTTCAAACTTGATAAACTCTTTCACGCCATCTTCATACTCTTTTGTCAACTGATTGACATTCATCCATTCTTTATTCATATTCATCCTATTTGATACAGTAATATTAATATTTAACAAAATAATTACACAAAATATGTTCAAATAAGGTCATCATCCAACTATAATCAATGGAACTAGCTATGGTAAACAATACCCTTACCTCTCCATGCATTACTCAGGGCCAAAGTAGATCACACTCATCTTCCCAACCACCTGATCAATGGAACTAGCTATGAGAAGCCCTTGCACTAGAATGTTTTAGTATCCCACATGTGATTTATATGCATTATTGTAAACTAGTTTTTAGTGTTTCTCTAGAAACATAATGTCTCTAGTCAAGAACTATGGTACTAAACTAATAGATGGTATGATTTTCAATAGATTTCTTGTGGGTGGAAGGATTCATTACATGTTTTGTTATGGTTATTTGACTAGGGTGTCCATAAAGTGTCTCATAGAGTCCTCTAGTGAAGTGGTTTTCTAAGATTCAGTGTAATTAGACTAGTAACAAAGTGGTGGTTCCATTGAAATGGGTAATGTTTGGATTGATATTCAATGGTGGAAAAACTACAACATGGAAAACAAATGAAATACCAATCATTCCAAAAACCGCAACACCATACAAACACACAATCGTGCTCACAATCGCAACACCATACAAACCAAACAATCACAATTTCATATTTTACAAAGCATCCCTTATTCAATTCCATTTGTTAATTTAGGGGTTATCATAGAATTTTTATCATACTAGGGAATTAATTCATTATTCAAGTATATGTAAATTACCAATTTTTATATTCAAATGTTCAATAGGATCCAACCAACATGCAATTCATTTAGTGCGCAAACAAGGACCACCAACAGCCACGATTTTTAGTAGGGTGTTCAGCCTGTACATTTCACAACATAACCATCAATATCAAATAGTAATAACATGTGAACAAGAAGAAACCAATGAGTAAGAGGAGAAAACTCACCATGAAGGTATCGTTCAGCACATGGAAGAGGTGCGTTCACGGTAGAGGAGAGGTGCGCGACAGAGGAGTGTGGCGCAACAGAGGAGGTTTACAACTAAAAAGAAAACATAAAATAATAACTCACATGTTAAACAATTTTATTGGTCAATAGTGGGATTTTATTTTCCATCTATGATATCTGCTTCTTGTTTATTTATTTTCTTCATATCTACTATTTTCCTAGATGTTCAACTTATGAATGGGACGTGTCTGCTTTTCAAGAGAAAGATTAGTTTTAATTTACTCTAATTTAGGGATAAAATATTCCACATTAATTGTATTTTTTTATGGGATTGTTGTTATCCCTTATAGATGATGAATGCCTCTTAGGTTAGTGGAAAGTCAGTTCAATTGTTGTTTATGATACCAACCTGGGTTGTATCATTACATTTCCAATTGTAATTGACTCATGTCCATTTAAATATAGAATTTGGGGGGGGGGGTCAGACACTAATATATATAAGGAATAAGAGAGGTAAAAATTATCCTAGGCTCTCCAAGACAACTGATGGAAGATGAAACATACATCGGGTGAGGGACAACCACCCAAGAGGAGGGGAGGGGGAGGGTGGCGTAGCGTGGAGGGGTTCTAGATGAGAAAAGGGGGGAAACCTATGATAACCTTTCTTTTATTACAAACTTAAACATGATTTATTACATAAAACTTCACTTGATACAACAAAGAAGATCGAGAGGTTTAGTGTCTTTGGGGATTAGGATCATTACATAAAAACTTAAAACATTAAATACAACATCTTTATTGAAAACTTCCTTTACAAGACCACTACATTCCCTCGTACTTAGCATTGCATGGGATAACCTGAGGACATGCATAAGAAAAGGGTGAGCTATAAATCCCAGTAAGGGAGTAAACATGGAATAACATGAAGAGTAAAACACATGTTAGACAATAGGCATATCAATAGAGCATAAAAGAAACATGAGCATAAAGGCATGATAAAGCATGATAATCATAACATGGAAATGTGGCAACAACACTTAACATGGAATTAGCATGAGCCAAGGCTCATTGCACATAGAGCATGAGTAAATCCTCATTGAACATGAAGCACGAGTAAACTCTCGTTGCACTTGAATTATCATGATTCAACACTCATTGCACATGACGTATCATGATACAATACTTTACCTAATACATTGGAGTGCTATAAGGGTTCACCCTTCTTAAACATTTCATTTCATGCATAAGTGTGCCACATGGATCATAAAACATGGATTCATAAAACATAATCATTTATTCCATGATAAAGGAATGTGGAATTCATACATGAAACTTTGTAATCAACAAGTAAAGGTGCATAAATTTGGATACCCTTGATGGAGAAATGGGCATGGTATCCACTACACAATGGCATTGGCTTAGAAAATCGGTGCGATTTCGGCAGCATAACGGCGTGACATAAGAATTCATAAAAAATGGTTGATGAGGGAGAAAGGGGTTCCACATCATATTTACATGTAACAGACAGTAAGGAGGTCATATAGATACATGTCCCAACAATTGTAATAGAATTTATATTCATGATACAAAATTATTGCTTGAATGTAAAAGAAGAGAGAGAAGTTCCTTTCGGAATTTCGGCATAGTAACAGGTGTACATGGGAGGCATTTAATGAGAGAGAAAGGGGTCTCCCATCAATAAAAAAATAAGAGGGAAGTATGGGGGAGTTTTTAAACCATACCCCAACATTTATAATTGAAATTAAAAGGGAAATACAACTTAAAGAAAATTGACAAAAATGAGAAAGGAAAAAAAAACCCTTACTTGGAAGTGTGCTTCCAAAGGCTAGAGAGAGGCTTGTGAAAGGCTTCTTGGGAGCTTGGGGCACCTTGGAAGGATTCTAGAGAGAGTAGTTAATAGGTTGGATGAACTCCAAGGGCTTTGAGTGAGGAGTAAGTGGTAGCTTGGGTGGGTTTATATAGGAAAGGTGAGAGAATTCTTTATTATTTAGGTTTGGGTCCCCTTACATTAAATTAATCCAAACCACAAACCATCCCATGGTTTTTGCCCATGGTTTTGGGAAAATGGAAGAGTAAAACAATATTTTATAAGGCCAAAGTCCGAACTTCTTAAAATATTAGGGTTGCTTATGTGGAGGTGAGTCACACTCCCATGGAAATTAATTTAAAAAGGCAAGGTGTTGAATATGTCTTGAGGGGTCCATTAATGCTTTGAAAAGTAAGTCAAACAAACCCAAAATCACATTATTTTAATGGTAAAACATATATTGGCTGAACATAAATCTTATAATATTTTATTACATCACTATTGGGTCATTATTATGTCATAAAACACATTATATATTTAAACGGTATTTAATTTTTACCGAAAAATTTGACTGTCTCTGAAAATTATGTAAAATTCACCGTTGGATAATTTCAACGTCCTAATTCCAGAAATGAAATTTATTTTATCTAAATAATTTTCTAAATATGTTAATTTACACTTTTAAAATAAAAACTGACATTTATCGAAAATTCACGGGTTTTGACAGAAATGGCTTTCAAACCTTAATAAAAAAAATTAATTGCATTCATAAAATTATAAGATCATTTATATTTAATAAAAATTAATTTAATAATAAAAATATTATTTTATTAAAATATTATTTAATTCAGAAATCCCTTAATTTAATAAAATATATTTCTTAATTAAATAATAACTAAAAACACCACTTGTACTTTAAAAACTATTTACAATGTATCAAAAATGACTAGAAATTATATTCATTATTATATACAAAAAATAATGTACATGAACATAGTACTACTTATTTGTTAAATAACCCCTTAAAACAGCCGCATAAGACCTAAGGGTAAGGTGTGTGATGGTGACAGACTCTTGGGGTGGCTCGGATAATATCGCTCGAGTGGTAATTTCAATCAACTTCCACTTTTCCCGTAGACGGTCACGTTCGAGCTTGACATAATGAATCTCGGCTTGTGCTTGGTCAAGGGTGAAGCCCAAAGATGCCACCTCTTTTTCGAGCTCCGACAAATGGGCTTCGTATGGGGCAATTCTACTGGATGAGGCCATCGCTTCCTTTGTCTGAGTAAATTGGATTTGTTAAAGTCCTATATTTATACTAATCATGTGATCACTGTTCAATGGACATATTAGCAATGGTCAAAATTCTTAACATAAAACCAAATAATTTGACATTTTATATAAACATAAAGAGACATTTAATTAGATCAAGAGGGATTTCCATTAATGAAACTTTGGGTCGTTACAATATTCCCCCCTTAAGAAATTTCGCCCTCAAAATTTTCCTTTTCCCACACTAAAACAGAGGTGGGTAACTCAGCTTCATCACTTCCTCCGATTCCCAAGTCTCTTCTTCAAACTTTTGGTTTCTATACAACACATTGATGAGGGGCATTGTCTTATTTCGTAGAACATTTTCTCTACGATCTAAGATCTTCACTGGTTGCTCCTCATAAGAAAGATCGTCTTCCAATTGTACCACCTCAGAAGAGAGTACATGTGAAGGGTCCGGCATGTACTTCCTTAAGAGGGATACATGAAATATATCATGTACTTTGGCCATGGCAGGTGGGAGTGCTAGTCGATAGGCCACAGCCCCGACATGATCAAGAATCTTGAAGGGGCTGATGTACCTTGGACTTAACTTCCCTTTCCTTCCAAACCTCATAACCTTCTTCCACGGAGATATGCGTAGAAACACCATGTCTCCAACTTTAAACTCAAGGTATCATCGATGATTATATACATGACTCTTCTGTCGACTCTGGGATGCCTTGATATGCTGCTGAATGGTTTTCACCTTCTCCACCATTTCTTCGACCATTTCTGGTCCAAACAGCTTACGTTCACCGACCTCATCCCAACATGTCGGTGTTCTGCACCTTTTCCCATATAGGGCTTCATATGCTGTTATTTGGATGCTCGAGTGGAAACTATTATTATAAGAGAACTCAAACAGAGGAAGATGTTGATCCCATCCTCCTTTAAAGTCCATTGAGAACGCTCTCAACATATCCTCAAGTGTTTGGATAGTCCGCTCGGATTGGCCATCAGTTTGAGGATGATAGGCCGTACTGAAGTTCAGTTCAGTATTCAGAGCATGTTGAAGACTCTTCCAAAACTTAGAGGTGAATCTTGGATCTCGGTCAAATACAATAGATAGTGGTACTCCATGAAACCTTAGGACTTCCCTGATATATATCTGTGTCAGTTGATCCAAAGAGAAATCCTCCCGAATAGCAATGAAGTGTGCAGTCTTTGTAAGACGATCCACAACAACCCATATTGCATTGTTGCCTTTGGATGTCCTCGGAAGTCCGGTGACAAAGTCCATGGTGATGTTTTCCCATATCCATTCTGGTATGGGCAATGGTTGCATCATCCCCTTAGACTTCTGCCTCTCTGCCTTCACTTGCTGACGCACCAGGCACTTTGATGTATATTCAGCAATCTTCTTCTTCATATTATCCCACCAAAAGTTTTCTCGGAGATCTCGATACATATTTGTGATCCCTGGGTGAATAGAGAAATTTGAACTATGTGCATCATCCAAAAGTTCCTTCTTCAGATCCAGACTTGATGGAACACATAGTCTTTTCCCAAACTGCACAATTCCTTCTTCATTAACATTAAACTCCGAGGATTTCCCTTTTTCGATAGCTCCCACTTTTTTTTGAATTCCCACGTCATCCTTTTGAGAATCCTTTAACCTTTCCAAAAGAGACAGTTGAGCAATCATTTTTGAAAGGATTGATGATGTTCCCTTCTCTATGATTCTCATGTCCATCTTCATCAAGTATAAGAAGATTGGATCCTTCTCAATTCTCATCATTGATAGAATCGTTGGATCCTTTCTACTTAGGGCATCTTCCACCTTGTTCATTTTCCCAGGTTAGTAATGGATTGACAGTCATAATCCTTGATGAGCTCTATCCATCTTCTCTGGCGCATATTAAGCTCTTTTTGTGTGAATATATATTTAAGACTCTTGTGGTCAGTATATATCTCACATTTCTCTCCATAGAGGTAATGCCGGCAGATTTTCAAGGCAAAGATCACCGCCGCCAACTCCAGATCATGTGTTGGATAGTTTTACTCATGTATTTTCAATTTCCTTGAGGCATAGGATATAACTTTATCATTCTGGATCAGCGCACAGCCTAAGACCTTCTTTCAAGAATCTCTGAAAACAACAAAAAGTTCCCCACTTGTGGGTAAAGTGAGCACGGGCGCAGTGATAAGCCTCCTTTTCAACTACTTGAAGCTTTATTCTCATTCATCACTCCAAGAAAACTTTAATCCCTTTCGAGTTAGCTTGGTAAAAGGGTTGGACAATCATGAGAAATTTCTCACAAATCGTCGATAATATCCAGCTAACCCCAAGAAGCTACGGATATCCGTTACCGATGTTGGCCTCAGCCATCACTCAATTGCATCAGTTTTGGAGGGATCCACAGATGTCCCATTGCTTGTGATGATATGGCCCAAGAATGAGACCTCCTTAAACCAGAACTCACACTTTTTGTACTTTGCATAGAGATTCTCCTTGCGCAAAGTCTCTAGTACAGTTCTTAAATGCTCCTCATGATCCTCCTTGGTTTTGGAGTATACTAGAATATCATCTATAAAGACTACCACAAATTTGTCTAGGTAATCTCTAAAGACTCTATTCATCAAGTCCATGAATATTTCTAGAGCATTGGTGAGTCCGAAAGGCATTACTATGAATTCATAGTGCTCGTACCTTGTACGAAAAGCAGTCTTAGGGACATCTTCCTTCTTCACCCTTACTTGATAATATCCCGACCGCAAATCCACCTTGGAGAAGTATTGTGCTCCACACAGCTGATCAAACAAGCCATCGATTCTTGGAAGAGGATACTTGTTCTTTATCGTGATTTTGTTAAGTTCACAATAATCGATGCAAAGCCGCATTGACCCATCCTTCTTCTTGATGAAGAGGACTGGTGCACCCCATGGTGAAGCACTTGGGCGTATAAAACCTTTATCCAGATTCTCCTATAGTTGTTTCTTCAGCTCTTCAAGCTCAACAACAGTCATTCTATATGGAGTTTTGGATATTGGTAGTGCCCCAGGTATAAGTTCAATTGAGAACTCAACATCTCTTCTAGGAGTAAGACCAGGCAGTTCCTCGGGAAACACTTTAGCGAATTCCCTCACAATAGACATTTCTTCAAGGATGGTTTCTTCCTTGGACTCAATCATCTGAGCCAGATATGCGTGCTCATAAGGTAGTAACATCCATGCTTGAGATGATGGAGCTAAAGGAGATTCATCTTCCTCCTAAAACTTGTAAAGAATTGGGGGTCTATTCTCCATATGGAGTGTGATTTCCCTCTCCTGACAATTTATGTTGGCTCTATATAAGGAAATCCAATCCATGCCAAGAATTGCATCAAATTCCACCAGAGGGAGTATGACGAGGTTCACCGGGAAATTCAATCCACAGACTATAACAGGGGAGGACTTATATTCATGGGATGCAATGATTTCCCCATTTTCCGTACTCACCGACATCTTTACTTCCGTGATTTGTGGTGGTGCTGGGATTGTTCTACTAAAATTTCGAGATATAAAAGAATGCATAGAACCTGAATCAAAAAGTACATTCTCTATTCTTGAATGAATAACTAGCGTACCTATCACCACTTCGTTGTCGGGGTTCACTTCAGCAGAAGTGATGGAAAAAGCTCTTCCTTGCTGCCTTGGAGGTTGTTGGTTGTCTCCGAAAACCCTTGGATTAGGGCACTGATTTGCAAAATGACTCGGTTCTTTGAATTTGTAGCATTGAACAACGCGTTGAGGTTCGAACGGAGCGTTCCACTCCTCTGTCATAGTCGTGGGTCTTTCTTGCCGACAGTTAACAGCTAGGTGCCCTTCTCTTCCACACCTGAAGCATTTTCTCATCCCCTTAAGGCAGTTTCTAGGGTGCTTCTTTCCGCACTTTTGGCAAGTGGGGTGCTGGATCTTCTTAGCACCATTGGATTTATCCATCGGACCACCAGCATTGAAGTCCACCTTACGCTTCTTGTCCCCATGATACCCCTGTTATTACCTGATCTTTATTTCGACCTTGAGGGAACATCGGACAATTTCCTCATAGTTGTTGATGTCACGGATCGCTAATGCTTTCCGCAAGCTAGGCTTCAGCCCACCAAATAAGTGGTCAACCTTGCATTCGGGGGTAACGACAAAGCCGGAAGCGTATCGTGCAAGCCTTGTGAAGTTTTCCTCATACGCTCCAACAGATTCTTCATCTTTTTTCTTGAGGGAAAGGAAGTCCGTTTCCATTTTAATCCAGAGGGTGCACGGAAAATATTTATCGAAAAACATCTTCCGGAAATCCTTCCATTCCAACGCCTCGATCTCCTCAGGATTCGTATTTTTGATCAACGTCCACCATTGATCAGCTTCACCCTCCATACGATAAGCCGCCAGGAGAACCTTCTCTTGTTCATAACATTGGAGGATGGAGAATATCTTTTCAATGGAGTTGATCCATTGTTCAGCGATCGTGGATCGGATGATCCACTAAAAGTAGGAGGCCTTTTTCTCATGAAGCTCTCGGTAGCGACTTGTTCTTTCTTAGGGGGGGTTCAACGTTCCTCTTGACCCGTGTTTCTATTCAAAACTTGAGTTAGCTGAGAGAGAAGCATGAAAAAGTTCGTGATTCCCACTCTCATTGGATTGGGCATCTCATTAGTACAGTCATCACACTGATCTTCACATCGGTTGTTAGCCTGAGTCCTCCTATTACCGGCCATCGGCTGGAATAAAAGGAATGTTAGGGGTAACACATAAAGGGTAATCCAAAGACAAAAGTTGATGACTTATAAATAAACTTTCATTTCCTTAACTCATGAGTCTATAGGCTTCAATCTAGGATTTTCATGATCTAATTTATAACATATATTCTTAGGGGAATTTTTTAATTCCCTTAATAAGGGTTCATAATAAGTTTGTGAATTTACCAAGGCATATCCCCCGGGAGTGTAGTAACCAAGAGTGCAGCAAGGCCCGTTGTCGTGCACCAGTTCTCATTCTAGTCTAGCTCAAAGCGGTGTTTTCGGGTTTTACCCCTAGGATACATCTGTGCCAGAGCCGCCTCTACCTGCTCGTATCCAGATAGGGATGTATTTGTTTGATAAACCACTTACTCAGTACTTACCAAAACTTAGGGATGTTTTTATTACACTTAGTATTGTATCTAAGGCTTTACTAGGGTTTCCTAATCCCAAAAATAACTAAACCTATCCTTTGATACCAACTATGACAACCCTGCCTTTATTACAAACTTAAACATGATTTATTACATAAAACTTCACTTGATAAAACAAAGAAGATCAAGAGGTTTAGTGTCTTTGGGGATTAGGATCATTACATAAAAATTTAAAACATGAAATACAACATCTTTATTGAAAACTTCGTTTACATGACCACTGCATTCCCTCGTACTTAGCATTGCATGGGATAACCTGAGGACATGCATAAGAAAAGGGTGAGCTATAAAGCCCAGTAAGGGAGTAAACATGGAATAACATGAGGAGTACAACACATGTTAGACAATAGGAATATCAATAGAGCATAAAAAAACATGATAATAAAGGCATGATAAAGCATGATAATCATAACATGTAAATGTGGCAACAACACTTAAGATGGAATTAGCATGATCCAAGTCTCATTGCACATAGAGCATGAGTAAATCCTCATTGCACATGAAGCACGAGTAAACCCTCGTTGTACTTGAATTATCATGAGTCAACACTCATTGCACATGACGTATCATGATACTATACTTTACCCAATGCATTGGAGCGCTATAAGGGCGCACCCTTCTTTAACATTTCATTTCATGCATAAGTGTGCCACATGGATCATAAAACATGGATTCATAAAACATAATCATTTATTCCACGATAAAGGAATGTTGAATTCATACATGAAACTTTGTAATCAATAATTAAAGGTGCATAAAGGTGGATACCCTTGATGGAGAAATGGGCATGGTATCCACTGCACAATGGCATTGTCTTAGAAAATCGATGTGATTTCGGCAGCGTAACAACGTGACATAAGAATTCATAAAAAATGGTTGATGAGAGAGAAAGGAGTTCCTCATCATATTTACATGTAATGGATAGTAAGGAGGTCATATATATACATTTCCCAACAATTTTAATGGAATTTAGATTCATGATAAAAAATTATTGCTTGAATGTAAAAGAAGAGAGAGAAGTTCCTTTCAGAATTTCAGCATAGTAACGGGTTTACATGGGAGGCATTTAATGAGAGAGAAATGGGTCTCACATCATTCAAACAATAAGAGGGAAGTATGGGGGAGGTGAGAAACCATACCCCAATATTAATAATTGAAATTAAAAGATCAATACAACTTAAAGAAAATTGACAAAAATGAGAAAGGAAGAAATAACCCTTACTTGGAAGTGTGCTTCCAAAGGCTAGAGAGAGGCTTGTGAGAGGCTTCTTGGGAGCTTGGGGAACCTTGAAAGGATTATAGAGAGAGTAGGGCAGAGGTTGTACGAACTCCAAGGGCTTTGAGTGAGGAGGAAGTGGGATCTTGGGTGGGTTTATATAGGAAAGGTGAGGGAATTCTTTATTATTTAGGTTTGAGTCCCCTTACATTAAATTAATCCAAACCACAAACCATCCCATGGTTTTTGCCCATGGTTTTTGGAAAAGGTAAGAGGAAAACAATATTTTATAAGGCCAAAGTCCGAACTTCTTAAAATATTAGGGTTCCTTATGTGGAGGTGAGTCACACTCCCATGAAAATTAATTTAAAAAGGCAAGGTGTTGAATATGTCTTGAGGGATCCATTAATGCTTTGAAAAGTAAGTCAAACAAACCCAAAATCACATTATTTTAATGGTAAAACATATATTGGCCGAACATAAAGATTATAGTATTTTATTATATCACTATTGGGTCATTATGATGTCATAAAACACATTATATATTTAAACGGTATTTAATTTTTACCCAAAAAATTGACTGTCTCAGAAAATTATAAAAAATTCACCGTTGGATAATTTCAACGTCCTGATTCCAGAAATGACATTTATTTAATCTAAATAATTTTCTAAATATGTTAATTTACACTTTTAAAATAAAAACCGACATTTATCGAAAATTCACGGGTTTTGACAGAAATGGCTTTCAAACCTTAATAAAAAAAAATTTAATTGCATTCATAAAATTATAAGATCATTTATATTTAATAAAAATTAATTTAATAATAACAATATTATTTTATTAAAATATTATTTAATTCAAAAATCCCTTAATTTAATAAAATAGATTTCTTAATTAAATAATAACTAAAAACACCATTTGTACTTTAAAAACTATTTACAATGTATCAAAAATGACTAGAAATTATATTCATTATTATATACAAAAAATAATGTACATGAACATAGTACTGATTAGTTGTTACATAACCCCTTAAAACAGCCACATAAGACCTAAGGGTAAGGTGTGCGATGGTGACAGACTCTTGGGGTGGCTCGGATAACATCGCTCGAGTGGTAATTTCAATCAACTTCCACTTTTCCTGTAGACGGTCACGTTCAAGCTTGACATGATGAAGCTCAGCTTGGGCTTGGTCAAGAGAGAAGCCCAAAGACGCCACCTCTTTTCCGAACTCTGACAAATGGGCTTCATATGGGGCAATTCTACTGGATGAGACCATCGCTTCCTTTGTCTGAGTAAATTGGATTTGTTAAAGTCCTATATTTATACTAATCATGTGATCATTGTTCAACAGCTATATTAGCAATGGTCAAAATTATTAACATAAAACCAAAGAAGTTGACATTTTATATAAATATAAAGAGACATTTAATTAGATCAAGAGGGATTTCCATTAATGAAACTTTGGGTCGTTACAAAACCAGTAAAAACATAAAAGGTTCAAAGGGGAAGGGGTGGTCTATTCGGGGGGTAGGGGGCTGCAGGGGTGTGGGGAGGGGGTGTGGGTTGTCCAGGGAGGGGGGAGGTTTGTCCACTATGAAATGACTATTAGGGATCCTAAATAGTTAATTATGAGAGGGGAAGATTATGTGGAAGAGGGGTTTGGGTGATGGGGTCGAGTGGCTAATAAAAAATAGGGGATCCTCATTAAAAATACTAAAAAACACTCTTTTCATTTCAAGAATAGGGTACATTATTGTGTAGCATAAGGGTCTATTGCATAGTGCACCCTATGATGTCACATTGTTGAATTACCACAAGGTATACACTGAAACACTCATCCCCTAGGTAGAACCATTATATCTTCATCATGAATTTTGATGTGACTATATGCCTCATGGAAGAACATCCACCCCCCATAAAACAGTATGGAGGGCATAACATAGCCAACCTCCCACATGATCCAAACCATTAACATAAGGCGAGTCCCATGGATAAACTCACATACATAAATGATCACCTAAAGAGGAATAACCAATCTAACCTCTAACATAATCTAAATCACTAATACAAGGTATTCCACATGGCTAATAAGATATACTAGAATTGGATTGTGAGAATGTCATAAAATATCCAACTTACTGGCTCAGAAGGACTACCAATGTAAGACAGATCCCTTGGCAAAATGAACATACATAAAGCAGGTACTAGGGAGGGTATAACATATCTAACCTTTAACACAATCTGAACCACTAAAATAATTTATTTCTTGTGGAAAATCGCATATACCCCATGATGTATAGCCAAACATAATCTTTAAAAAAATTGAAAGAATGTTCACCTTGGTGGAGTATCTCTACATTACAATCCCAAAGTCTCTAGGTCTCATTCTTATCAAAGATATATAATAAAGATTAAGATATAATGAACAAGCATGGAAGATAAGCCTCATCCTAGATCTTAGCTAGCCAATGATTGATACATAGCATCAAGCAAGAGGCCATTACATAAGAAGCTCATACATGATCCATCCTAATCAGACTCACTAAATGTATCCATCATTAGCATATCCTATAGTTAAAAAATATATCATGATGATCCCAAGACCTATAGGTAACAATATATCAACAAGAAATCTCTTTATTCATATTTAGTTACCAACCTACACCACCCCATGTGTGGATTTCCCTACCCTTAAGGTCATAAAGAATCCACATTATCATTTCTACTAACATCATAATCAACCCCTTTCCATGTACTGTACCTATAAGGGTTCTAAGGGAGATGTCACAATTTCATATAGCCATGATAAATATTTTTTGTGGGATAATCAATACAAACCATGTACTCAACATGATATAAGATTTTAAATAATCCTCGATATATCTCACACAACAACCTACCCAATGGTTATTCCATCACTAGTACCCACCAAGGCATCCCCCCAATCACACTATGCAGTATTACCACAAAGGCCCACAACTGAGGATATCCAAATCTCTAGTAAAGACATGGTCTTTAGCAATAAAGTTCACATCACTATCACTCTACCCCAATTAACAATCCATATAAAGACCCTTTCCATGTGATTACCATAATTCTTCCCTCATAGAAACCTCCACCCATGACCCTTACAAGATGATTGATCATAATCTCATTCATACAGTTTCAACCTAGGCTATTAGTAATTAATAACATGAACCAATGCCGCTATAGGGTCCATTAGACCTAACTATACACACCAACTATCTTTCTAATGCAGAAGAGTGAAAATTCATTACATAAGAGACTCATCGGGGCAAATTTGTGCGTTGTAGAGGAGGCTATCGGGATGGTCATCGGATGAGGAGGGTGTGCCAGAGAAGGTCACGTGGACAAGGGGACCGCGCAAGGAAGAGGAGGAGAAGGAGGCGGAGGAGGTGGCCGCAGCGGAGGAGGATGAGTCGGTGGCCGGAGGAGGAGGAAGAGAAGGAGGAGGCAGCGGTGGCAGCGGTGGCGGCGGCGGCGGAGGAGAAGTAGGGTCGCGGCGGAGGAGGGATCACAGCGGATGGAAAGGATGGTCACGGCGGATGAGGAGGACGGTCGCGGTGGAGGAGGAGGAAAAGGGAGCGGCGGTGGAGGAGGAGGGGTCGCGGCGGAGGGGTCGACAGCGCAGGGTTCAGCTTCCGCGAAGGCTTGAACGGGTGCGAGGGAGGAGGGGCCTATTAGGGTTATTTTATAAAAACCGCTGGAATCTTTATCAGTGCTAGTTAAAAGTGCTGATAAATGTATGTTTTATCAGCGCTAAAATAAAAGCGTTGATAAAACATACCTTTATCAACGCTCAAAAAGCGCTGATAAAACACATATTTATCAGCGCTAAAATTATAGCGCTGATAAATAGTTCTTTTATCAGTCCTTTTTTAGGGATGATAAATATAATAAATACAACGAATTAATCTAATATATATTAATTATAAACATTTGTTTTTTAGTTAATGTATTCAAATAAACATTATTTTGGAATATAAATATAATAATTTTATATAAATTAATAATAAAAACTTTTATCAGCACTGATAAAGGCACACCCCATTATCAGCGCTTTTTTCTTAGTGCTGATAAAGGGCAGTGCTTCCCTTGCCCTGTTTTGTGGTAGTGGACCCCCTTCTCCCGTGGACGTAAGCAAACCTGTCGAACCACATTAAAAATATGTGTTCTTCATTTTATTTCCATCTTGGTAATTTTTGTTGTCATGCACCTCTGATGCGCCCTTACAAATGGTATCAAAGGGAGCCGAAGCGAGGGAGTTCAAAATGGCGTGCCAACAACGGGTTTTTCCAGTGATCGGAAAATTGAAAGTGGTCGGAAAATTTTTCCGAGACCAAATTCGTGAAGAGGACGACGAGACGATTCCAACGGCGCAAGCAGTGTTGAAAACGGAGTTGAAACGAGCCATGTAGATCCGATCAAAGTTTCGGTCAAACCGCGGGTGAACAGTAAAGTCGTGCCGGAGAAGACGGTACTTTTCACACCGCTGGTGAAAATTCTAGCAAGATTCTGGCAGGTGCTCCGGCATGCCACGTCACCACCATGACATCGCCACATCAGTAGGCGATCTGGACTGTTGAATTTGTTTGTGTGATATCTCAACCAATCGGACTCCAATTTCGACGATCCATAAGTCGATTCCGACTATTTCAACCATTCTAGATGCATCTGTATGGTTAGTTTTTCAAAATTTTCACTCCATAAAGTGGTTTCAAAGGTGTGCGGTATTGACGGTGGTGATCGTGTTTTGCGACAATGATGATGGTTGGTGGTAGAGCACTACCAAAGTTTGATATCGAGAAGTTCAATGGCCGGAATAATTTTGGCTTGTGAAAAAGCATAGTGAAAGATATTCTTGTGCAGTAGGGCATGATCAGACCGTTGATCGGAGAAAAACAAGAGACAACTAGTGACGATGATTGGGAAGAGCTCGATATGCGGGTCGTCAACACAATTCAACTATGTCGGGCGAACGACATAAAGTACTCGATTTTGGACGAGACCTCACCGAAGGAGATCTGGAAGAAGTTGGAGCAGCGATATATGGCGGAGTTGCTTACCAACAAATTATTTCTGAAGAAGAAATTGTATCAATTGCGAATGGACAAGGGAAAAAATTTGTTAGATCACACCAACGAATTCAACAAAATCCTAACGCAATTACTGGGGCTCGGGGTGAAGGTGGGAGAGGAAGACAAAACACTTTTTCTTTTGTCATCTCTACCAAGTTAATTTGATGGACTTGTGACTGTATTGCTCGTGGGGAAGGAAACATTGAAACTAGATGAGGTGATGACGTCACTTCAAGATTCAAAGGCATTCTGAAGACCCGCGACGCATTCAGGCGAGCAAATCATGGTGTTACGAGATGATCAACGTGGGAGGAGCCGACATCAGAAGTCAGGAGGTAAAGAATGACGGCCAAAATCGAGGGGACGTGATCTTAGTGAAATCATGTGTTTCTGGTGCGAGAAAAAAGAGTCACTGTAAAATTGATTGTGGAGAGCACAAACGGTACGTTGCTTGGAAAAAGAAAATTGAAGAGAAGAATGCAAACATCATAGAATTATCGACAGATGATGAAGTTTGCGTGACAACGGGAAGCTTACACTCAAATGAGAGAATCGAACTGGGAGAAATGCAGTGTCATTACTGTAAAAGATATGGGCACATGAAGCGGGAATATCGATTCTTAAAAAGGAAGAACGAGTGAGCTCAAAATCCAAAGGAAGACGGATGAGTTTTGGATTTGGGGAGCTCGGTACACATGTACAACCAAACGTGTGTTTCATACCTTTCAGTAGGTGCGAGATTCAGTGAGACTTGATGATGGGTCAACATGGGAGGTTCGAGGAGTCGGTATGGTGAAATTGAAGACACCCGATAGATGAGTACGTAAATTGGCTGACGTGAAATTCGTTCTGAGGATGAGATGAAACTTGGCGTCATTAAGTAGGCTTGATGTGAGAGGATACAAGATTTCCATAACAGGTGGAGTGTTGGAAGTCTCACGTGGCGATGCAGCGATGCTTACTGGGAAAGAGTCCCAAGGGTTGTATCATTTGATGTGGGCTATAGTCAGTACGAGATCGAGTGAAGATGGTGGAAGTGTCACGTCATCTGGCGTGAAGAAGCTTGTTTGATTTGTTGATAAAGTTTTCAACACTTGCAATGAAGCATCTACCACAATTGGTCGTGAAGGGGAGATTTGTGGGGGTCACTCCCAATTTGAGAGTGATTGTCGGATGGAGTTTTCACGGGAGTCTTGTTGGCAGTTACTTCCTCCTTGGTTGGCACCCAACCCATCTGACACCGTTGACGTGCAACAACCTTTATGGACGAGCACCCGACAACATGGAGGTTTCTTCAAGGGTAGATGAACCACCCACCAACACTTGGCAGTGCTGGGTTTTTTTTTTTTTTTTATATATATATAACGGGTATCAATCCCATTGGTTGTAATTGGTATGTTGTAATCCTACGATGAGAAACTGAGAGAATTGAAATAGCGATGCCGACCCCTTTTCCCGTAGATGTAGTCAAATATACTGAACCACATTAAAAATATGTGTTCTTTGTTTAATTTAAATCTCGTGTGATTTTTGTTACCGCGCACCCCCGCTGCGACTTTATATGATTGAGTTTGAAATAAAATAAAAAACCCACACGCACATAAATCAAGGGAGGCTGGAAATCAGGCCAAAACCATTGAGGGGCGATATACACAACATACGGCTGTACAACGACCACAAACGCTTACACGCGCGCACAAACACAAGTAATCCTACGGTTCACCCGCTGCCACACGGCATGATCTCACCGCTGTCCCGTTCAGTACTGTAGAGTACGTTTTATTGAGCCCTACACCCCTCACCAGGTGCCCGCAGCGATCGCCCCTTCCACCTGAAAGAGGGCATTATTAGGCGACGGCAATAACGAAAGCCAGTGACTTGGATCGTGGAGTACCATGTAGGTGGCGCCACAGATCTCCTCTTCCCGAGCGGGAACGGCGGTGATCTTACTCTTGGGATTCTCGTAGCTCCTCAGCTCTCCGACCGCCGTGGAGAAGAAGCACCCTGGACAGACGCCATTATCGGTGCCGTTAGCTTATATCCGCGTGCAGATTGTCAAAACATGGATGATGATTCTTAAAAATGGCGCAGCGTAGTACCCTGGGGGAAGGAAGCGAGGGACTTGCCGCAGGCGCCCTTCAGCAGGTCGGCGTCGTCGGCAAAGGCGACGCAGCCGTCCGCCGTGATCCCCCAGAACAGGGGCACCTTCCCGCCCTGATCCTGCTTCGCGTTCCGAGTCATAAATAAATTACCAGAAGAAGAGGAAGAGTAAGAGGATGAGCGAGTTACCGAGGCGACGAAGAGGGTGGAGGTGGCGGTGTCGTAGACGACGAAGGAGAAGTTGCCAGAGAGGTGGCCGACGACGTGGGTGGGGCTATAGGGGGCTCTGTCACGGAGGACCTTGTAGGCCTCCATCACCAGCATCGCCTCGTTCGCGGATTTGGCCAGCCCGTAGTGGTGGCGCAGGCTCCCCAGGTTGTCCAGGACCCCCTCGAACAGGCAGTATATCCCGTCCTTCACCACCAACGATCTGCGCCAAACCGCAAAAAATCATCAAAACCCGACACATCTCTAGAGCCGTGATGAATTAAATCAGAACTGAACCCGGGGATTTGAATTTTTCAGTAGAGTAGGTCCCTGTCATCTGTTCCGGCTAAAGATGTGGATCAGCTCGGGGGTCTGCTAATTATTTCCGCCCCATATTCACGGCTCTCACTGTATAAGTGGATCACGCCGGCTGTGGTCCACAAGACGACCGCTCGGCCAATTTTAACAAAATCTTCAGTTGCTAAGTGGCTTATTCGAGAGCCCTCGTTAATTTCAGCGCATATAGCCGATAGCTTCGAATCAATTATTATAATAACCAAACAAGTCGAGAGTGCATGCCTGGGATGGAAAGCGGATTCGCCGTGGTGGGTGTACGCCAGCTGGACGTCATCTCCGAGCCGTGCTGATACCACGGCGGCGTTGCCGTTCACGAAACGCTGCACCAGTGCCTCCGCCGTTGTCTTGGGCGATGGCGTCCGGCACCCGGCGGCCACCAGCTCTTCCGGCGGCGATACTATTGAGGTGCTGAAGACTCCCAGCATCCCTGTGTCTCCGCGCTACTACCCGAGCCCCCTCCTGTCTCCCTACGCGCGCGAAGACAGATAATGGGGAGCGCTTTTCCTTGTCCCTGTATATAGAAGCCGGCGAGGGCTTTATCGTCAAACCAACTCTTTGATTGAATATGCTGATTGATTGATGCCCATTCAATCGTCGGATTGGTGGAATTAATTTTCCATCAAATATTTTAATAATATACACGACTTGTATAAATTTTAAAATAATGAAACCAATTTTATATTGGGAAAATGATATGGGTAGCGATTCACATAGATGTCATTTTCTCTCAATTTCCCTATTATTTATATTTGTAATTTATGAAATATCATTTAATGTTGTAAATTAAATTACATTATAATTTCAATGTTTAATTACATTTTTATTTTTATTGTCTTTTACGATGCATTTGATAAAATTGAAATGATACATAATAGATTAGCATGATCTCACATTTTGGGGATCGAACCCCGAAGAAACAAGCGTAAAACTTGCTCTAGAAGATCCCCATGAGTTTGGTGTTTGGAACTGAGAAGCCCACACACCCCACCCACCACACCAAGTTCTCCTTGCATTTGGTTTCGGTCTTCCCAAGGTCTCACTACCACAGAAACAACTTTACACAGCATCAACCTTTAACAATGCTAACAAAAAGAGCCGATAAACGATGATGTTAATAGCGCTAAACAATGTTAAAAGTACTTTTTTAACAACCCTTTTTTTAGCGTTATTAAATGCACCCTCTTTATCAATGTTTTTTAGTAGCGCTGATAAAGGGGGGTTTATCATTATTTTTTTTACTAGCGCTGATAAATTGTATATTTTTTTAAAAAAATATTTCATTAAAAATAATATATTGATATATTGATATTGATATAAATATAATATATATATTTTAAATATGTTTCAAATAATGTAAATAGGTATTTACGCTTGATATATAAGATATTTAGTGAAAATGACTTATAAAACAATTTTAAAAATATTTTTAATTAATAATTAACCAATTATTATCGAGTAATAGTCATTAAAAAATAATTTTAAGATAAAAAAATCAAAAAATAAATAAAAGATCTAAAATAAATTGAAAACGTAACTTAAATTTCAAACGACCATAACTTTTGATCTGAGTGTCTGTTTGGGCTCTAACACATATCAAACTGAAGCATGCAATGAGCTCTATGCTATGGAGGGCCAGTGACGAGCTCGCAAAGCTCAAGTCACATTTTTTCACCCCTAAGAAAGGCTCAGAAGGCCTCCAAAATTGAGTTTTTAGTCGGAATGCCCAATTTTTTTAACATTCGATGGAATTCCAGCCACGTTTAAGAGGACCTTTTTGCCCTTTTTCAGTAGGGACTTAATTTATTCCCATAGATTACATTCATATTGATATTATGGCTTTAAAATTTTATCGTTTTTTACAATATACTGTTATTTATAATCAAATATATAACAATATATAGATATTTTTATATATTCACACATAAAAATTTAATTTTATAAATAAATAATTAAAAAAATTTACATATAAAATATATTTCTCAATATATAAGCCTTATCTAAATAAAAACTATTATCCATTTTATTTAAAATACAAATGTATAACTATTTATATACCTATACAATTAATATATATATATATAATGTTTATATATATATATATATATATTTGTGTATGTATTGACAAACAAATATATATTTATCTATTTTTTTAATATATGTAAATAAATATAAACATGTATAATTATATTTATATATGCACACACATATATAAAAATACATATGTATGTATTTATAAACACACACACACAAAACATATTTTATATATGTATATATATATGGATAAAAAATGCAACAAAATATACATAAATGTATAGATATATCATATTAGCCCCACACAAGTAGCTGTGGTGGTAGGGGGTTTGGGGTTTAGGGTGGCGGTTGCGGGGTCAAGTCCCCGGGCCAGTTTTATTTCCTTGCATGTGTTGTACATAAAAAGGTTTATATAGATACATCATAAAATACAAAAGAAAACGGTATATGTGAGTAGAAAAGGTACAGGGATATAAGGGGGAGGTCTCAGGTTCGAAACCCAACAAAGGCAGGAGCGCATGCGGGCAAGTGAAACGGGTCTGACGCTTTTAAAGTGTGGGTGGGGGGCTTCCCTTCTTATGGTCCTCGCACTTGCGGGTCTCGGCTTCCGCCTTTGGCTTTGGTTCCTTCGGCTTTGTGTGCGCTCAGGTTGTCTTACCCAGAAGATGAGCCACCTCCGCCTTTTTCAGGTCTTGTTTTCCACTCATTAGTCGTCAATAAAAGATACAAAGTACCTTGCTCCTCCTAGGAACACAACTAGTGCTTACCAAACGTCAGAATGAATCAACTCCAAGATCTCCTCGCTTCTCACCGTTGACATTCCAAACTTCAACCTGTGTTACTTACTCAAAGCACAATGCTTACAAAATAGTAAAGATACCTTCGTAAGCCCAGATACCAACATCTGATCAAAAAGAATCTTTAGGTTTTGTTCGTACATATGACCAAGATTTTGATGTCATAAAGTCTTCAACGCTTCTGTCAAGGTAGTTGATGCAACAAATATCTCTGCTTCCTTATACGTTTCACCCATAAGAGCATAGAAGTTCTTTGAAATATTTTTTTCCTTCATCACCACAAGTGTGCCCTTCGCAATCTTTATCATCCCTTTCTCAGTGCGAGTCATGCATCCCATATCATCAAATTGTTCCAAGGACAAAATGTTCTTCTTGAGGCCCTCCACATGGTGTACTCCTTGAATGGTTCGAACTATGTTATCATGAATCTTCAGTTTGATGGTGTCGGCTTCAACCATCTTCAAGGTATGATCATTCCCCATGTATAAAAGTCCTTTCAGTATAGTTTCGTATTGATCAAACCATTCATGTCGAAATGTCATGTGCCATGTTGCTCCTGAGTTAATAATCCATGCGTTGTTGAGATGTTGTCTACCATCAATAGTCGTCGCCACTTCACTTACTAATACATCTCCATTTCTAGATGTACTTTCCACATTTCCACGAGTTCTTCTTACCACCCTTCTTATTCCAACAGTCTTTGCTAACATGCCCCCTCTTACCGTAATTGTAACATCTGTTGTTTTTTTCTTGCTCCTTAATTTAGACCTTCGAGGATTCTGGCTCCCACCAGAACCATGCTATATCATTCTTTCTCTTTCCATTGACAAAGCCTCCACTTGGTGTGAAGTTGTATGTCTGTCTTCCTTATTCTTGCGCTGACTTTCTTCTTCAAGAACCGTAGTTGCAACATCGTTGAAGGGAAATATATCCATTATAGTGTGATCTTTCCATTTGCATGTGGTTTTTTACCCCTTTCATTTGAGGGTTTTTCAACGTTACATCCAGTGTTCATTTTATTTCAGCATTTTTGCACTTTATTTTTATCTCGCAATTGTCATTGTACTGAAGGACCAATTTTTATCCTCATTGAATGAAAGTGATTCCGCTATTCTCCCATGGATGTAGGATGAAGTTCTGAACCACATAATCCTGTTGTGCAGTTCTTTTTTATTTCATGCTTGCATGTGTATTTTCTTTCCATGCGCTTTTGTTCATTACTATGAATGAAGAACTTAGGAGGACCAGAACCAAATGAAAGGATGACTTTGTGTGGTGGCTGGGGTGCCTGGACTTCCCAGTTCCAAACACCAAAGTCATGGGGGATCTTTTGAAGCAAGTTTCGTACTTGTTTCTTTGGGCTCTGATCCCCACAAATGGTATCAGGGAATGGTTGAAAAAATGGCCCTTCAGTATAGCGATAATCACGAGATAAAAATAAAGTGCAAAAATGAGGGAATAAAATGAACACCGGATGTAACATAAAGAAACCCCCCAAATGAAAGGGGTAAAAATATACTGGCAAATAAAAGGATCCCGCTATGGTAAAATATAGGTATAGACACTCTCAATTACAAGGAGAAAAAAACTCAAGAAATTATCTCTTGAATATGCGGATAAACACTTCACAAACTACTGCACTCAAAGATGAAGTTGGTTTTCTTGAGAAGTAGATGATGAAAATTATTGGGGGATATCCCTTTTTATAGCTTTCCCTCACCCTCATTTTGATTCTCCTCAATTAAATGTCTTTTACCAAATTAAATGGGGGGAATAAAGGTAGGATTTCACCCTATTTGAATGAATTGAATGCGGTGACCATTAATATTATTTTATCTCTCCAAAAATCTTCCAACATATCCCCCACTTGGAAATTTGATTAAGTACCAATCACATCTCCACACATCCTTTCTATCTACCAAACATGTTGCTCATGTCTCTGTATGGCCGCTCGAGGATCTACACCATCTAAACTTATCGGAACCAATTTCCTTCATTAGGAAATCTTCTAGATTTTCTTTAGTGTGAATTTTATCCATATCCACACTTCATTACTCTACCACATGTCAAAAAAATGATATTGTATGCCAATGTGATTCGTCCTGGAATGAAAATATGGATTCCTTGTAATGTGCAAGGTTCTCTGACCATCACAAAATAATGAATTATGCTCAAGTTTTTGTCTGATCTCCTATAACAACCTTTTCATCTAAATTTCCCCTTTCCAAGCCTGTGTAGCTACCATATACTTTTCCTTAGTCATGGATAAGGCCACAACATACTGTGATTTAGAAATCCAGCTCACAACACCCCCTTCAAGAGTAAACACACAACCAATAGTGGATTTTCTCCAGTCAGAATCACCTGTAAAATCTGAATCAACATAGCCTCTAATAGTAAAAGATGATCCTCCATAACATAAAGAAACATATGAGGTCTCCCTGATGTATTGCATGATCCTCTTCACTATGTTCCAATGCTCCTGTCTTGGATTCACCATGTACTGACTAACTACTCCCACTGCATGTGAAATGTTAGGTCTAGTACAAACTATAACAAACATTAGACTCCCCATTACTGATGCATACATCACTCGAGACATTTCCATCCTCTCTATTTCACTATTAAGACTCATCATGGAGGATAAATTGAAATTAATGGTAATAGGGGTAGAAATTCGATTACAGTATTTCATTTTGAATCATTTTAAGGCATTTCTCAAATAATTATTCTATGATAGCCAACTATTTATATTATTCCTATCTTAGTAAATATGCATCCTAAGAATCTTATTTGAGGGTATCAAGTCTTTCATATCAAACTCCCTAACCAACTATGCCTTTGTCTTCTAGATTTGATCATTGTTGGGGCCTACAACCAATATATCATCCACATACAACAATAGAATGATAAAATCATTACCATCTGGACCCTTGAAATATGCACAAGGATATCAATTAAGTTTGTTGTTTCCAGGGTTCATGATATTAGAATCAAATATCTTATACCAAAACCTCGACACCTTTTTGAGACCATATAGATATTTTTTTCAATATGAAAACCATGTTATCTTTACCTTCTTCGGAAAAACCTTCTGGTTTGAACATATAGATTTCTTTATCAAGATCACCATGAAGAAAAGATGTTTTCACATCTAGCTTCTCTAGATATAGAGTGTATATAGTACACATTACCAGAACTACCCGAATAGTCATCAGTCTAAAAACATGAGAAAATATTTTAGTGAAAATGAAACCTTCCTTCTGATCATATCCTTTGACCACCAGTCTCGAATGATATCATTCCACATGGTCTGTTTTATCCTGCCTGATCTTGTAGACCCATTTGTTCCCAATGGACTTCCTTCCATGAGGTAATAGAACAAGATCCCAAGTCTTATTCTTATCCAGGTCTTCAAGTTCCTCCTACATTGCCACCATCCATGAAGACATGTATGGACTCTAGGTTTCCTCCACAAAGGAAGATGGTTCTCTATCCTTTATCAATAAATAATATGCAATAGTTCTCTCAATGAAATAATATGAGTTCCATATTTTTGCTCATTTCTCTCGATTTGACTGTCCTAGTCTAGGATCACCTGATACTTGATCATCGTGCTTTGGTAATGCTATATAGGAAACTAGTTCTTTATTTTTTTCATCATCCACCTTGACTATTTTAGTTTTTGTACTCTCTTTCTCAGTGTCTTTATCAATCATCATTTGCACCTTGTCTTCTACAAAAAATGATATCTCTGTTAGAATTGGTGCCCTAGAATCAACTTCTGTATACATTATGATAACATGTATTCATTGTTTTGAATATTAATAAACTAATTATCACATCATGATTGTTCTTTTGCGTGACATAGTATGTGATAATGTATTAATAGTAGCTATCACACTAAAAGGTCATAATAGTTCCCCACTATGATGAGAACCTGGAATTCCTACGACACTATTCTTGAATATTATATATATATATATTATATCATTTGAGGGACACAAATTACATAAGATATCAGGGGTGTAGACTCATAGGACTTTGAGGAACCTTCTCATGGTGTACGCCCTTGTAAATATCCAGTAGGGTATTAAGAGAACAAGATTCGCTAGTAGGAAGTCCACATTTCTATGTGTCATTAGATATTTCAATATGCGGATGTGTGTATTGATCCTTAGACTTTAATATTATTATTAATGAATATTATGAGTCATGTAATTTGATGTATTGATGAAAACCATGACGACATATGTTCACGGTGAGGTATGATACATTGGGTGCGTTATGAGTAATATTACATTAATGAATATTGTGAGAAAGGATTTATCCCTTCTGTTTTAATAAAAGTTGATATATCAGTCAATTTTATGGAAATGATATATCCTAAATAAATCCATGTCCATGGTGTTTGATAGTCAAGTTCATTTTTTGGGAAATTATGGAAAGAGACATCGAGCACTTTGGTTGATGGCACCAGCATGCAACCTGCTTGATTAGAGATATCACGATAAAGAGATTATATTTCATAGTAAGAATCCTTATGAGGTAACATGTAATTGTGACATTAACTTCTTTGTCTATGTGTGCCTTAGAGTGTTTCTAGACGCTAACTTTGGAATTTAGTCTTCTTCGCCTAATGCCATTAAGAAAGAGGCCTAGAGGGTCACACACTAAGTGTATCCAGAATCTCAGTTAAATATCCTAAAGATAAATCTGTCAAAGCAGGTCCGCATATTTTTCTTGGTGGCATGTGCGGAAGTCATCTATATTATATGGATAATCATAAATAAGTGTCTACACGAGAATGAAAAATTCAATTACAGGGTTGTTGTCTCTGACATTATGCTTACGATTCAACAAGCAAAAACAACACATGAGGAATTCTGTGATAACTCGATTCGAGACTTCACGATTATGAGAAATCTGCACATAAGCGGTAACTATCCCAAACCCCTTGGGACCATTGAATTTTTCTGGTCACTGACATTTCTAAGATGGATTAAATGTAACTTGGATGGTGCCTCCAGAGGGAACCCATGGTCTGCTAGTTACAAATTTGCTTTCAGGGATTATAATGGAAATTTATTAGAAGGATTTCATGGTTTATGTGGACATGCCACTGCTCTTGAGTAAGAAATGATGGCCTTTATCAAAGAGGTTGATGTCGCTCGTTAAAGAAATTGGATAAATATCTAGTTTGAAAGTGACTCAACCACCATTGTTCATGTAGTTTGAATGGTCCAGATTCATCTTGCATGGAAACTCACCTCAAAATGGAGCAATTGTCTTGACACTCTTGCCTCAATGAATTACATCATCACGCATGTCTACCATAAATCCAATCACCTTGCTGGTTGCCTTGAAAATAAAGGATCCATGGATGGCAGTTACACTCATCACTCTAGTATATCATATGAGTTTCTTCCTTTTATTCAGCAAGATAAATGTAGATTTTCTTCCTTTCGACTCTTGTAACACTGCTTTTATTATATGAAGCCTTGTTGCTTGCTCTTTAAAAAATTATTATTCCTGCATGTGGTTTAATAATTATTCATGTATGCTTGATCAAATATAAATATTTATTTTCTATTTAGTAAATATAATATTTATTTATGTATTAGCTAATAATGTATTTATATTTATTTAATAAATAAATAGACATTATTCAAGGTCAGATAAATATTATGGAGGAATGAAGGACCATGATTTTAGGTCTCATGAGAAAATAATAAATAATAAATATTATTTGATTAAATAATATTTAATTTTAATTCACAAGTTAAGCTCATGTTAAGAAATAATATTATTATTATTATTATTTGACATGGGATTTTTTCTAAGATTAAATAAATAATTAAGGGCACTTGTGCAATTATTTTATTTTAACCCTATATATATATAAACTCAGTTATGTTATTTTCTCAAGAAAAAAATTTATTTTTTAATGAATTCATAGAATTCTCTCAAGCCCTTGAGATCTCTCTTCTTCAAGATCTCTCCCAAGAACGAAGAACAATCTTTCTCCACCAGATCAAGGAGAATGCTTTGGAAGAAATTATCATAGTGATCAAAGTAAGATGATGAAAGCACAAGGATATTCCGTGCTAGCACTTGAAGATTCTTTCAACGATGTCTAGAGATTCGTGGAACATGTATGGATCACCGTTGGAGGAAATCTGTAGTTGATTCCTACAATGTAATGATGGTGCATCATAGATCTGTTACTAGATCCATCAATGAATAAATAATTCCATAAAGGTAATTCTTATTTAATTAAATTAATTATAAATAATATGTGATGATCCTCTCTCTGGTTCCAGTGTTCTATCCCTTTTTTGTTTTCTTTGATTCAATTCCATAGATCATGACATTTATCATTGTGTAAATCTCAGATTGATCATCGATAATGAAAAAAAAGAAATTTTGGGCACCACCCATCATGTGCTTTCACTGCACCAGAAACCTACAAGTGGTATCATAGGTAGGTTACATAATTATTTATAATTATTTAAATATCATTGGTGATTTATGTATTTTAATTCATTTTTTCAATTCAAGTTTAATCATTCTTTTAATCTGAATCATGAGATCTACTTCTTCCTCATTAATGTCTCATAGATCCAATTGAGATGATCAACTTTATGAATAAAATAAAATATAAGAACTCATCTGAAGGTTTTGAGGTTTCTGGATGGACAATATAGGAGTAAACACTGTGTAACCGGAGTTACACGCCATGTACTTGTGTTCAATGCACCATGATTTAATTCAAAAATTACTCAAACTGTGTGCATTGATTACATGCAGTGTAGTTAATTCTTATATCACACGTTTACTGGGCCAAACTAGTGCACAATCATCCAGATTACACATAGTGTATCCCATGTACATGGTGTGTAGTCCCTTTGAGTCAGAGATAGGCTATGTATTACCATACATGACCTACCTGAATGGTGACCGTGTAAATCAGAGTTAACATGTTGTGTATTCGTTTATACACATAGTGTACTACATTTCTCCAAATCACAGTTTACACGAAGGGTCCCTAGGTGTGTGCCTCATATACATGGTGAGAGATGTACATGCCGTGTAACTCACCTGTACCTATCATGTACTTATACCAAATTATGTAGATTTAAAATTTATTTTTTATACTATGTAAACTATAATGACCCAGCCTTTTTCTTACATTACTATTACATTATTTTAAAGATAAACAATATAATTGAATTACACATTGAGGATCCAAAGGTTTAGTTTCTTTGGAAAACTAGGACCATACATAACAAATACAACATCCAGCATAAAAATTTATTTAATTTCTTCTTCTCTAGCTTCTTATCGGCACTTGTCCTCTCCTTAGTACATGTATCCACATGAGGATATACATCAAAAGGGGTGAGATAAAATCCCAATAAGAGGATAGATAATAACAATAGAGCATGGGGTGAGCATAATCATAACATGAGAAAAAGATCATGAACATGAGAGGAAGCATAAATGTAAGACTTGAAATGTGGCAATGCATAAAAATGAAACATCATGTCATAGTGGTTAACTACCACATATAATTGTGAACCAAGATAGCATCTTGTTCACACATCATTTCACATTTACTCATGAGATTCATCACTTTACACAATGCATTGGAGCGCTGTATAATTCCGGGCGTACCCGTCACTTTGAAACATTCATATTGCGCTATATAATTCCGGGCGCACCCGTCACATCATAACATTATCATTAACATGCATGCCACATAGAACATATATCAATAATGAACATAACTAAACCATGTAAAGGAATGTGTTTCATCTCATAAGAACACATTCATAAAAATTGGGTTCCCATAACAAAGGGAGAATAACATACTTGATACAAGAACCATCAACTTTGAATGAGAAGTAAAAGGTGAGTTCTTAAAAGAAGAGTTCTTTTGGAAAACATTTGGTTTGTCATAAATACCAGTGAAAAACATGTATATCCCATAAAAGGAAATAAAAAGATTAACAAAATATTTTTAAGGAGTAACCATATCAAAAAGGAGTGAAAGAGGGAGAACCCGAAGGATGAAAGTTGGGTTCGAGAATTTCCCCTTACCTTGTACCCGAATTCTTCCTACTCTTTAATGTCCTGTATAATGACATTATATTCATTAATTAGAAATCCAGAACATTTTTTACATTAATATGGTTCATTATGGTTTCATTAAGTGATTTTATGTGCCTTTGGATGAGTTATATAATTTTAAAACATTTTTTGAGAATGTTTGTTTTCATGGTTTTCTTGAGTGGTTCACTTGTATTCTTAAATTGAAGTTCGGGTAGAACATGAGTAAACATCCAGAAATGATATTAAAAGTTATTAATGATATTACAGGAGTTTTAATGATTTTATAATGAATCATATTATATCCATGTGGATGAATCATTAGATAAGAATTAAATGATGATTGTCTGGGTTAATTTGGGCGGTTTTTCGATCACAACGAACTTGTTTTAATTTATCCTTTAGTAATATGGTCATAAGTTATTTCTAGAAATTTAAATAGGAAATAATACATATAAAATATTCTGTTTCAACCATAAAAATGGTTTCATGACCAGATCTGAAGGTAGAAATGGAAGAAGAAAGCATGTCGTTCTTGAAGGTGATAAATTAACACCTCACGAACAACATTCTCTTTAATAAAATAAAAGGAAGAGGGAAAGGGGTTTGGATGATATAATATAACATTAGAATCATAAAATTACAGTATATATATAATAATAGAGTTACAATACCATTTGGATGAATATAGATGGGGAGAGATCAAGAAATGAACATGAACTTGAAAGGAAATTAAAGGAGAAGAGGGAGAGAAATTACCTCTTGAATCCTTCTCTTGAGAGCCTCCTTAAGGGACTAAGCTTCATCTTTTGATGAGACCATCAGATCTTGGACGTGGGGGAGGGGATAGGGAATGTGTCTTGTCAGAGTTTAGAGAAGTCTTGGAGATTTAGAGGTGTGAGGAAATGAGGGTGTGAAGGGTGGCTTTTATAGTGGAGGGGAGAGGGGTTTCCTTAATATAAAATTCATTAGTTTATTAATTTCCCCTAAGACATGGAGTAGTGAGTCTTGAATGAACAAGAATAGTAATTTTATCATGTGATCCCGAAACAAGTGGGCTTACATCAGCAGAACATCATCGATGACTCAATTAATCCATTATTTAGCATTTATTGTGAATTATCGAATTCTACTATTCATCAAAAATTCAAGTATCTCAGAAAAATCCCAAAAATTTACCCAAACCATTTTTTTGACGTGTAGAATCCAAAAATGAAGTCCATTTTTCAAAAAATAATTTTCTAAATATTATTAATTTAATATTTAATTAAAATCATAATTTACTTAAAAAAACAGTTTTTAAGATTAAAACTGATTTTATAGTGCTTTCAAAAATTACGTAGGGTATTATAAAATTATCTAAAAACTATAAGACATTAATTAATTAATTTATGAATAAATTTTAGGGAAATAAATTTTCTTTTAAATTAATTAATTAATTATAATTAATTATTTATGACTTACAAAATTCTAAAATGTTTACTAAGGTCAAATTGTCACTTTCTAAGATGTCTAAATTTTATTTAATTATTCATGGGAAAGGTTACTCTTATGTTGGATGATTTACTATTCATAAGGGTAATATTACTATTCATAAGTGTATTTTACTATTCCTAAGGGTACGTTACTATTCACTGAAAATTATTTTTGTTTCATTAGACTCCAAAAATCATCTTGAGCACAACCGTGTATGTCAGTTTTTTAAAATTCCAAACACAGAAGTGACAAACTTTTGTTTAAAAGTCACTTATCACTTAGTAGTTCATTATGTTGTGTTTTCATGTTATTTTATGACATAAATTTAAGATGGGAATTTCCATTGAAAAACATTGGGTTGTTACATTCTTCCCCCCTTAAGAAATTTCACCCCCGAAATTTCACTTTACACAAACAGGTGAGGGTGTTTCTCCTTCATTGCCTCTTATGGTTCCCAAGTTTCTTCCTCAAACTTATGGTTCCTCCACAAAACTTTGACAACATGGGTTGTCTTGTTGCGTAGAACCTTATCTCTCCGATCCATAATCTTTACTGGCTGCTCCTCATAGGAGAGATCATCTTCCAACTGCACCACCTCCGAGTTTAGTACACGTGAGGGGTCTGGTATGTACTTCCTCAGTAGTGATACCTAAAACACATCATGAACTTGAGCCAAATTTTGTGGAAGTGCAAGACGATAGGCCACGACTCCTATACGGTCAAGGATCTCAAAGGGGCCAATATACCTTGGGCTTAGCTTCCCTTTCTTCCTGAATCGCATGACTCTCTTCCATGGAGATATTTGAAGAAAGAATTTATCTCCAACGTCAAACTCCAAGTCCCTTCGACGGTTGTCAGCATAGCTCTTTTGCCAACTTTGAGCAGCTTTGATGTGTTTCTGGATGACTTGAACCTTCTCTATCATCTTTTGAACAAGATCGGGTCCAAGTAGCTTTCTTTCTCCAACTTCATCCCAACAGGTTGGAGTTCTACATCACTTTCCATATAGAGATTCATATGGATCCATATGGATACTCGAGTGGAAGCTATTGTTGTATGATAACTCAACCAATGTGAGATGCTGATCCCATCCACCTTTGAATTCTAGAGAGCAGGCTCTTAGCATATCTTCAAGAGTCTAAATAGTCCTTTCATACTGGCCATCAGTTTGGGGGTGATATGTCGTGCTGAAATTTAATTCAGTACTCAAAGCATGTTGAAGGATCCTCCAGAACTTAGATGTAAACCTTGGATCACGGTCAGAGAAAATTGAGAGTGGAACACCGTGCAATCTCACCAATTCCTTCACATATATCTTTGCAAGTTGTTCAAGTGAGAGGTCTTCCCGAATAGCGATAAAATGGGCAGTCTTGGTGAGTCGGTCAACCACAACCCATATCGCATTATTTCCCTTTGACGTCTTCGGGAGACCCGTGACAAAGTCCATAGTAACAATTTCCCATTTCCACATGGGTATAGGCAATGACTGCATCAAACCTTTGGACTTTTGTCGCTCATCTTTAACTTGCTGACATACCAAGCACCTTGATATATATTCCGCAATCTCCTTCTTTATGTTATCCCACCAGAAGTGTTCTCAGAGATCACGATACATCTTGGTACTCCCAGGATGGATAAAGAAAGTTGAGCTATGTGCATTATCCAATAGCTCCTTCTTTATCCCGGGTGATGAAGGCACACAAAGCCGCGTTCCAAACCGAATCACACCATCATCGTCAATGTGGAACTCTTGAAGCTTCCCTTCCTTTACTGTATACACCCTCTTTTGTATCTCCACATCATCCCTTTTTGCTTCCTTAATCTTCTCTTGGATGGATGGTTGTGCAATCATTTGGGCAAGGTAGGATGTATCCCCTGCCCTTATGATTTCCAAATCCATTCTTTGCATATCTAAGAAGATAGGGTCTTTCTCAATCCGTAGCATGAATAGAGTAGCAGGTTCTTTTCTACTTAGAGCATCAGCTACCTTGTTCACCTTTCCAGGATGATAGTGAATAGAGCAATCGTAATCCTTGATTAGCTCTAACTATCTCATTTGATGCATATTGAGCTCATTTTGTGTGAATATATACTTTAAGATATTATGGTCGGTGTATATGTCACACTTCTCACCATAAAGGTAGTGCCGCCAGATTTTCAAGGAAAAAATCACGGTTTCCAGCTCTAAATCATGCTTCGGGTAGTTCTGCTCATGGATCTTCAACTGTCGTGAGGCGTAGGCTATCACATTATCATTTTTCATGAGTACACAACCCAAGCCTTTCTTTGAAGCATCACTGTATATCACAAAACTTTCTCCACTTTTCGGTAGTGTGAGTACAGGTGCAGTGATCAGCCTTCTCTTTAGCTCCTTGAAGCTTCCCTCACATTCTTCCATCCAGACATACTTTACCCCTTTCCTTGTTAACTTAGTTAGCGGGCTTGACAATCGTGAGAAGTTTCTCACAAAATGTCGGTGGTACCCAGCTAATCCAAGAAAACTACTGAATTATGTGACACTAGAGGGCCTGGTCCATTCCTCAATCACCTTTGTCTTTGAAGGATCTACAAAAATTCCCTCACTTATGATCACATGTCCCAAGAACGTGACTTGCTTCATCCAAAAGTCACACTTGCTGAACTTGGCGTACAAATTCTCCTTTATTAATGTCGCCAACACAAGTCTTAGATGTTTTTCATGTTCCTCCTTGCTCTTGGAGTATATGAGAATATCATTGATAAAAACTACCAAAAATTTGTAGAGGTAATGTCTAAAGACTCTATTCATCAAATCCATGAATATTTCAGGGGAATTAGTAAGTCCTAAGGGCATCACCAAAAACTCATAGTGCCCATACCTTGTTCGAAAGGCAGTCTTCTGAATATATTCCTTCTTCACCTTTACCCGATGATATCCAAAACGAAGATCCACCTTTGAGAAGTATTGAGCTCCTCTTAACTGATCGAACAAGTCATCAATCCTTGGGAGAGGATACTTTTTCTTTATGGTGATCTTGTTGAGTTCCCGATAATCGATACACAGCCTCATTGTTCCATCCTTCTTCTTCACAAAGAGCACCAGTTCACCCCAAGGTGATGCACTAGGGCATATGAACCCTTTGTCTAGATGCTCTTGCAGCTGCTTCTTTAACTCCTCCAGTTCGATAGGAGACATCCTATAGGGACACTTTGAGATAGTAGTAGCTCCAGGTATGAGTTCAATTGAGAACTCTACCTCAAGATCCGGGGGAATTCCAGGTAACTCTTTGGGAAATACATCGTCGTATTCCATCACGATGGGAATTTCCTCAAGGTTGGCACTTTCCTTCAACTCAACCATTTGGGAGAGGTATGCTTCTTCATAGGGAATCAACACCCACACTATTACAGGATTTTTCAAAGGAGATTCATGATATTTCTTGCATTTGTAGAGGAGAATGGGATGGTTCGGAATATGAAAAGATATTTCCTTTTCCTGACAGTTGATATGTTCTCTATATAATGAGATCCAATCCATTCCCATTATAGCGTTGAATTCCCCCAAGGGAAGTATTACGAGATTTTCCGGAAGAATCTTCCCACATACGCCAATGGGAGAAGAGTTAAACACTTGGGTTGCAATGATTGCACCACTCAGTGTTTTTATAGATATCTCTACTTCAAGGTTTCATGGATTCAATTCTATAGTTCTAGCAAACCTACAAGATATAAAGGAATGCGTAGAACCAGAATCAAATAAGACTTTTTCCATTATTGAATGAATAGAAAGTGTACATTGTATGACTTCATTATCATGATCCACCTTCGTAGTAGTGATGGAATAAGCCTTCCCTTGTTCCTTTGGCTTTGGTGGATGCTGACGCTGATTAAACTTGAGAGCTCGAGGTTTAGTGCACTGGTTTGTATAGTGCCCTAGCTCCCTACAGTTGTAGCATTGAACCATGAGTGTTTCTCTACTTTCATCGGCTACATTATCTTTTCTTTTCATGTATTTTCGACACTCTTGAGCATGGTGTCCTTCTTTCCCACACTTGAAGCATTTCCCCATCCCTTTGAGGCAGTTCCCATGGTGAAACTTACCACATTTTTGGCATGTGGGTTGTTGATTTTTCTTCCTGCCTTTGTCATTAGATCCACCAGCTTGAAACTCCATCTTTCTTTTCTTATCACTATAGCCATGGGACCATTCTCCAAATTCCATCTCCACTTTGAGAGCACACCGAACAACTTCTTCATAACTCCCAAAGTCTCGAATTGAAAGAGACTTTTGAAGGTGTGGTTTTAATCCACTAAAGAATATATCATTTTTTCTATCATTGTTGATAAAAAAACCCAAAGCGTACCTTGAAAGCCTTGTGAAATTCGCTTCATAAGTTGTGACAAATTCTCCTTCTTTTTGATCAAGCTCTATAAATTCTCTCTCCATCTTTGTGCGAAGAGTTCGTGGGAAGTACTTATTAAGAAACATTATCTTAAAGTCTTCCCATTCCATCTTTTCAATTTCCTCCCTTGGCTTGGTGTTCTTAATCAAATCCCACCATTGATCGACTTCTCAATCTAAATGATAAACAACTAGGGTCACCTTCTCCATATTAGAACAGTGAAGAACATAAAAGGTCTTCTCCATGGAGTTAACCCACTGTCCCGCAACTAGTGGATCGGAAGATCCACTAAATGTTGGTGGTCGTTGCCACATAAAACATTCGATAGCCAGTTGCTCCCTCTTTGGTGAAGGAGGACGTTCCCCATTATTATGGATATTGTTCATAACCTAAGATAATTGGGTAAGCATCGCCATGAATTTTTGAACTCCACCTCCCAAATCATTGGGGATGTCGTTCGGGCAATCGTTGCATTGGCCCTCGCAAGAGTTGTTGGCATGATTTCTCTTAGTTCCCACCATTTTATAAAATAGAAAAGGTTAGAACAAAATATAAGTAAACAAGTCATGAATACATAAATTATTCATTTGAACAATTTATACTAAAATCATAACATATGGTATCCCTATGTAAATACTATTGTGTGCATATTTTTACTTAATCTCATACTAGAGGTTTTCTCTAGGGTTCACTAATCCTAATTCCCAAATTAACTAAACCTTGCCTCTGATACCAACTATAGTGACCCGACATTTTTCTTACATTAATATTACATTATTTTAAAGATAAAAAACATAATTGCATTACATATAGAGGATCCAAAGGTTTAGTGTCTTGGGAAAACTAGGACCATACATAACAAATACAACATCAAGTATAAACATTTATTTAATTTCTTATTCTCTAGCTTCTTATTGGCACTTGACCTCTCTATAGTACATGTAGCCATTTGAGGATATACATCAAAAGGGGTGAGCTAAAATCCCAATAAGAGGATAGATAAGAACAATATATCATGGGGTGAGCATAATCATAAAATGGGAAAAAGATCATGAACATGAGAGGAAGCATAAATGTAAGACTTGAAATGTGGCAATACATAAAAATGAAATATAATGTCATAGTGGTTAACTACCACACAACTTGTGAACCAAGCTATAATCCTGTCCACACATAATTTCACATTTACTCATGAGATTAATCACTTTACCCAATGCATTGGAGTGCTGTATAATTCTGGGCACACCTGTCACTTTGAAACATTCATATTGCGCTATATAATTCCGGGCGCACCCGTCACATCATAACATTATAATTAACATGCATGACACATAGAACATATATCAATAATGAAAATAAATAAAACATTTAAAGGAATTAGTTTCATCTCATAAGAACACATTCATAAACATTCAGTTCCCAAAACAAAGGGAGAATAACATAACTGATACAAGAACCATTAATTTTGAATGAGAAGTAAAAGGTGAGTTCTTAAAAGAAGAGTTCTTTTGGAAAACATTTGGTTTGTCATAAATACTATTGAAAAAAATTTATATCCCATAAAAGGAAATAAAAATATGAACAAAATATTTTTAAGGAGTAACCATATAAAAAATGAGTGAAATAGGGAGAACCCGAAGGATGAAAGTTGGGTTCGAGAATTTCCCCTTACCTTGTATCTGAATGCTTCCTTCTCTTTAATGTCCTATATAATGACATTATATTCATTAATTAGAAATAAAAAACCTTTTGTACATTAATATGGTTCATTATGGTTTCATTAAGTTATTTTATGTTCCTTTGGATGAGTTATATAATTTTAAAACATTGTTTGAGAATGTTCGTTTTCATGGTTTTCTTGAGTGGTTCACTTGTATTCTTAAATTGATGTTCGGGTAGAACATGAGTAAACATCAAGAATGATATTAAAAGTTATTAATGATATTACAGGAGTTTGAATGATCTTATAATGAATCATATTATATCCATGTGGATGAATCATTATATAAGAATTAAATGATGATTGTTTGGGTTAATTTGGGCGGTTTTTCGAGCACAACGAACTTGTTTTAATTTATCCTTTAGTAATATGGCCATAAGTTATTTCCAGAACTTTAAATAGGACATAATAAATATAAAATATTCTTTTTCAACCATAAAAATGGTTTCATGACCATATCTGAAGGTAGAAATGGAAGAAGAAAGCATGTCGTTCTTGAAGGTGATAAATTAACACCTCACGAACAACGTTCTCTTTAATAAAATAAAAGGAAGAAGGAAAGAGGGTTAAATGATATAATATCCCATTATAATCATAAAATTAAATTATATGTATAATAATATAGTTAAAATACCATTTGGATGAATATAGGTGGGGAGAGATCAAGAAATGAACTTGAACTTGAAAGGAAATTAAAGGAGAAGAGGGAGAGAAATTACCTCTTGAATCCTTCTCTTGAGAACCTCCTTAAGGGCCTAAGCTTGGTCTTTTGATGAGACCAAAAGCTGTTGGAAGTGGGGGAGGGGATAGTTAAGGTGTTTTGGCAGAGTTTAGAGAAGTCTTGGAGCTTGATAGTTGTGAGGAAATGAGGGTCTGAAGGGTGGCTTTTATAGTGGAGGGGAGAGGGGTTTCCTTGATATAAAATTCATTAGTTTATTAATTTATCCTAAGACAAGGAATAGTGAGTCTTTAATGACCAAGAAAAGTAATTTTATCATGTGATCCCGAAAAAAGTGGGCTTACATCATCATAACATCATCGATGACTCAATTAATCCATTATTTAGCATTTATTGTGAATTATCGGATTCTACTATTCATCAAAAATTCAAGTATCTCAGAAAAATCCCAAAAATTAACCCCAACCATTTTTTTGACGTGTAGAATCCAAAAATGAAGTTCATTTTTCAAAAAACAATTTTATAAATATTATTAATTTAATATTTAATTAAAATCATAATTTACTTAAAAAACAGTTTTTAAGGTTAAAACTGATTTTATAGTGCTTTCAAAAATTACGTAGGGTCTTATAAAATTATCTAAAAACTATAAGACATTGATTAATTAATTTATGAATACATTTTAGGGAAATAAATTTTCTTTTAAATTAATTAATTAATTATAATTAATTATTTATGACTTACAAAATTCCAAAACGTTTACTAAGGTCAAATTGTCACTTTCTAAGATGTCTAAATTTTATTTAATTATTCATGGGTAAGGTTACTCTTATGTTGGATGGTTTAATATTCATAAGGGTCATATTACTATTTATAAGGTTATGTTACTATTCTTAAGGGTACGTTACTATTCACTAAAAATTATTTTTGTTTCATTAGACTCCAACAATCATCTTGAGCACAACCGTGTATGTCGGATTTTTAAAATTCCAAACACAGAAGTGACAAAATTATTTTTAAAGGTCACTTATCACTTAGTAGCTCATTATGTTGCGTTTTCATGTTATTTTATGACATAAATATAAGAAGGAAATTTCCATTGAAAAACATTGAGTCGTTACATAAACCTTATCGACATGTTCTTGCTTGTGGTCATTAAGTTGATAAGACACACCATGTGATAGGTTTTTGATATATATATATATAAATTTTAATTAATATATGCATAATGTTCAGATCTATATATCATGTATGAGTCGTATCACAGTTGTTACTCTACATGCATTGAACCATAACACGTGACTGAAAAATAATGTAATTCATGTAATCATTAAGTTGACAGCACATGCCATGAAAGTATGTGATAATTCATGTATTCCCTATGTCATAAGAGTAAGGAATATATGAGTATAATACATATTGGGTAGAATCAGATGGGTATTCACCGTGTTGCCTCCAAGGTATATTTATGTACACAATTAATTTTAAATAAATTTATTTAATTTTTTAAAATTATAATGGATGGGAATCTTAAGAAAATTTTGATGGGAATTAAGATAAAAGAATTGATTAATTAAAGATGACAATTAATTGATTCAAGCGTGATTTATCTTAAATAAGAACGATTAATAATTGAATGCTAGTTTTATTAAATGTATAATTTATTGTAGGTATGAGGATGATCATGAGAATAGATTAGAACTTTTTATTTGATTGGTTTCATTTAATTTTTTATTAAATTAAATTGTTATCTTGTGTTCCTTCTCTCCTCTTATTATGTAGGGTCTGCATACCCATGGTTTCTTTTCTATAAACCCATTTCCCTCACCTACATGTGAGTAAAAGCATATGTAATGGAAGGATCTCCCAAGATAGTGGTGGTGATTCAAGTTTGGAGCCTAGGAAAAACCAATCCAAAAGAGATACATTGGTGGATAGGTGGGAAGCTGTAACACAAAACTTAATTGGTTCAAGGTGTTTTTCCCCTAGGTCAGCGGTTAGTTTATCAACCACTAGATAAACTAACCATTAATAAATTCTCATGATCATACTTATTTATTATTTTATTTCTTTCAATATGTATGATTATTTCATTATGAATGTTTTTTTGCAATCACATAATTAATGAAATTAATGATCATGAAAGATAAAACTCAAATAAATTGGCTTATGAGTAAATATTATCTAAGACATGGTTAATAACTTAAATAAATCCAATTAATATTAAAAAACAGATAATAAATATAATAATTGGAAATTTATGCATAAAGGGATAAAATCCATAAATTATATATATTATGTCGGTATAGCCTTCCACTACTTCAGTTAAAATTGAACCATAGTTCAAAGTGCTTGACCAGCCAAAGTTGGGGTGCTTTCAATTATTGGGGAATTATAACTTGGTTTTTTGAGTATACTTAACTTAGTTAACATCATGGGATGACTACAAAAGCAGGACCTGGTGTAACTGAGAGACAAAGGTTGAGGAAATCCAATTTAAGGATTTTAGGATTGGGGAGTCCACTCAATGGATCAAAGAACTGTGAGTTAATACAGTTTTAATTTTGAATGCCTACCTAAAACCATTAAAGTTTCTTGACCAACCAAATTTGGGCTAATGAGAAGGGGAATATGGATCCTTACCACTGGGATGTCCAAAAAATACGATATTTCGAAGCCAATAGTGAGGGATATTAGGTTTTAATAAAATAGTGGGAGACTAATAATATAATATTTATTTATTTGTCAAAATTTTATCAGATTAAGTAATAAAATTATGCTCATATTATTTGTAGAAACAATAATAAAGTGACATCAAACATATCATTATGATCCATACTTGATAAGGAAAACCTTATCAGAGACACAAATTTCAAAATGAGTGGGAAAGACACCTACATGTTATCCTTCACCATGAAAGGAAATTATATATGCTGGAAGAACCTTTTCCTAGTGCTCATGGAAATTAGGCTAGTGATGAAGAGTTAAAACTATATGAGAAACATTTGAATGATTCCACTGATGTTCAATGTTTCATGCTACCATCCATGTTCAATGAGATTTTGAAGAAAAATGAGGACATGGATATGTATAGCATTATGTCTCACCTTCAGTATCTCTATTAAGAGAAGGAGAGGAAAGAGAAGTACAAGATCTCCAATTCTTTGTTATCAACTATTCTTGGAGAGTTTGTGCCAGCCTAGCCTCGTGTAGTCAATCTTATTGGCTACATTGAATGCTTAGACATCTTAGGGTTTAAATTCATAGATTATTTGCGTATAAATCTCATAATTTCATCACTTCCCAATACCTTCTATAGTTTTATTGTTAATTGAAACATGAGAAATAATTAGAAGAGTTTGTTAGAACTTATTACTTTGATTTTCTAAGCGGATAAGGACATGGGTCATGATAAAACCACATTCCTTATGGTGAATAAGAAAATTAAGGACAAGGAAAAGGGGAACAAGACCTAAAAATAGTTTAAAGATCCTAAGAACCATCCTTACAAGAAGAGGAAGATCTAGAGGAAAGTTAAGGAAAAGGAGGAAGTATGTTTTTCATGTGTCAATTTAAGCCACTGGACAAGGAACTACACCTAGAAGCTATGCGAATCTAAAGGTGTGTTTGTTATAGAGTGTAATATTTCCATATCTACACATTGGGTATTAGATACATCTTGTGGGGATCACAACAGTATCCAAATGTAGGAACAAAGTATATTTTGAAATATTTCTAGAGGATAGGTGGATATGAGTACTGCTAATGGTGCGAGGCTGGATTCTCTGGCCATTGGTGACTACCACCTTTCATTTACAATATGAATGATTTTGGTTTTAAAATATTTTTATTAAGTACCTATGGTTACCAAGAAAATAATTTCTATATCATGCCTAGATGAATATGGGTTTATTTTCAAGTTTGGAAATAAAAGTTGTTTTTTTATAAGGACAACATATGTTATTGTATGACACATTTAAATAACGTTATTTATGTATTAAATTACAAAAACCAAGTTTTGGAAATTGATAATGAATCGTGTTCTCATGACTCATATAACACCCAGCTTTAGCACCGCCATCATGGTCATGTAAATGAGAAGCATTTGACAAAGCTTTGTCAAGATGGTTATTTAGACTCATCTGAGTTGAAAACACTTGATAGATGTAATGCTTGTTTATAATAAAAAATGACCAAACCACCATTTGGTGGATAGGGTGAAAGGTCTATAGAGATTCTAGGATTGGTACACACTGATGTGTGTGGACCGTTTCTAGTATAAAATATAGGTGGATATTCTTACTTCATAACTTTTACCGATGACTTGAGTATATATGACCATGTCTACTTGATGAGGTATAAGTCTGAGCCCTTTAAGAAATTAAAGGAACTCAAGAATGAAGTAGAGAATTAAATTGGTAAGAATATAAATAATATTGGATCAGATCGAGGTGGTGAATATCTTAACCAATAGTTCATTGAATTTTTATGGGAGTTTGGTATTCTCTCTCAACTCACTCCACCTTATACACCATAGTGAAATGGTGTTAGTGAAAGGAGAGACTGTACCTTGTTAGACATGGTAAGGTCTATGATGAGTCATATAGATCTTCCATTATCCTTTTTGGGATATTAATTACAAACTATTACATACACATTAAATTGAGTTCCAAATAAAGTGGAAAACAGAATTACCTTCGAGTTATGGACTATAAAGAAACCCGTTTTATCACATACAAATGTATGAGGTTGTGAGGAATTTGTTAAGGAATTATCAAGAAACAAACTAGCACCCTAGAGTACAAAGTGTTTCTTTATAGGGTATCCTAAGGAAACAAAGGTATACTACCTATACAAACCCTCAGACAAGAAAGAAACTGTCGCCAAACAAGCCATCTTTCTTGATATGGAGTGCATCTTCAAAAATTATAGTAAGAGAAAGATTTACTTAGATGAAGTTGATGCTCAAGATACACAATAGTTGGTACAGGAATAGGTTCCATAGGTCCCCATGGAAGAATTATTTCCTAATACACAAGTATTGTGTAGGATCACAAGAGTGGTAAGAGAACCAGAGAGGTACGATTTTCTAGTCACTAAATACGGTGACTCATTATTAATTGAAAATGATGAACCTATCTCCTGCAAAGAGGAAATAGAGATCTCAAAAGCTGCAAGATGGAAAGAATCCATGAATTCTGAAATGGATTTCATGTATCGGAACCATGTTTGGGTTCTAGTCGATGTGCCAATTGATGTAAAGCATGTTGGGTGTAAATGGGTATTCAAGAGAAAACTAGACATGGAAGGTAAAGTAAATACCTATAAAGAAAGACCAGTGGATCAAATTTTTAAGGAGCGTCAAGGAATTAACTATGAGGAAACATTTTCACTAGTTTATATGTTTAAATACATAAAAATTATTATTTATATGGTATCTTACCATGACTATGAGATTTGTTTGATGGATGTCAAAACTGAATTCCTTAATGGGAACCCTTAGGAAGATGTCTATATGACACAACCATAAGGGTTTGTGACTCCTGGTGATGCCAAAAGGATTTTCAAGTTGAAAAGATCCATTTATGGATTAAATAAATCACCAGTTCATGGAACATTTGATTTGATGAATCCATAAAATAATTTGGTTTCATTAAGAATGAATATAATCTGTGTGTTTACAAGAAGTTTAGTGGGAATGCAGTTGTTATCCTAGAAGAATATTTTTATGACATATTACTTATTGGAAACAACATACCATTCTTATAGTCTGTTAAGGAATGCTTAAAAAAATGTTTCTCCATAAAGGACTTAGGTGAAGTATCTTATATTCTAGGGATCAAGATCAACCGTGATAGATCCAAGAGGATGCTTGGACTAAGTAAAAGTACATATATTGACTAGATAATAAATAGATTTAGTATGGAAAAATTCAAGAGGGGATTGGTTCCAGTGTCACAAGGTTTACGTCTTTCTAAGAAAATGTTTCCTTAGACACAACAAGAGAAAGAGAGAATGAGTGAGACCCCAGATGCTTCAATGATAGGATCAATCATGTATGCCATTTTATAAACTAGACTTGATGTTGCCTATGCATTAAGCATGGTATGAATCTATCAAGAAGATCTAGGATAACAACATTGGACTACTATTAAGGATATACTTAAGTATTTGAGAAGAACTAAGGATATGTTCCTAGTGTATGGAGGAGATGAGGAGCTGGTCATCATGGGTTATACTGATGTTGGTTTTCAGACATATCAAAATTATCTGAATTCACAATAATAATATATTGTCTATCTCAATGGAGGTGTTTTGAGCTGGAAGAGTTTAAAGTAGCAAGTTTTCGCTGATTCTATAGTGGAGTATAAGTATATAATGGCTTATGATGTAGCAAAGGAATCCATTCAGATTCAAAACTTTTCCCAAGATCTTCATGTGGTACCTAGCAGTAAAGATCCCATCATATTGTATTTTGATAATACTGTAGTGGTGTCTCTTACAAAAGAGACAAGGTCACACCAACAAACAAATCATATAGTCCATAAGTATCACCTCTTGAGTTATTTTCATCAGAGGGGTGAAGTTACAGTAAGAAGAGTACCCAAAAAATAGAACATGGTAGACCCCTTGACTAAAGTCTCATCTCAGCAGAAGAATGAGTGTCATGTGATAACTAGTAGACTGAAGGTTGTTAGCAATTTTATCTAGTATAAGTGGGATTCTGTTGGAGTTGGTGACCTAGAACCAAACTATGTGTACTTTATAATAACATGTATTCATTGTTTTGAATATTAATAAATTGCTTATCACATCATGATTGTTCTTCTACACAATATAGAATGTGATAATGTCCTAAGAGTAGGTGTCTCACTAAAAGGTCATAACAGTTCTTCACTATGATGAGAACTCAAAAGTGATACAACACTATTCTTGAATATATGTTCTATATCTAGATGATATCATTTTAGGGACACAAATGATGTAGGCTATTAGGTATGGAGACTCATAAGACATTGATGCACCTTCTTATCATGTATGCCCTTGGTAATATCTAATATGGTATTATGAGAACGAGACCCGCCAGTAGTAAATCCACATTTTTATGTGTCATTGGATATTCCTATATGTGGATGTGTATATTGATCCTTAGAATTTATGATTATTATTAATGAATATTATGAGTCAACTACTTTGACGTATTGATGAAAACCATGAAGACATATGTTCGTAGTGAGGTAGGATACGTTGGATGTATCATGAGTAATATTGAATTAATAAATAATGCAAGAAAGTATTTGTCCCTTCTGTTTTAATAGAATTTGAAATCTTAGTCCCTTTGATGGAAATGATATATCCTAAATAAATATATGGCCATGGTGTTCGATAGGCAAGTTATTTTTCCCGGAAATCAAAGAAAGATACATCGAGCACTTTGGTTGATGGCACCAGTATGCAACCTTCTTGATTAGATATATTGAGATAAAGAGATTATATTACAAAATAGGCATCTGTATGAGGTAACATGTTGTTGCAACATTAAATTATTTCTCTATAGGTTCCTTGGCATGTTTCTAGATGCTAACCTTGGACTTTAGGCTGCTTCACCTAATTCCACAAAGAACGAGGCCTATAGGGTCACATACTAAGTGTATCAAGAATCTCAGTTAAATAATATATTATTATTTATTATTTAAAAATTTGAATAAATATTATTCCCACATGTTGTTTAATAATTATTCATGTATACTTGGTTTCATACAAATATTTATTTGCTATTTAGTAAATATAATATTTATTTATTTATTGGTGAATAATGCAGTGATATTTATATAATAAATAAATAGACATTATTCAAGTTCTGATAAATATTATAGAGGAATGATGGATCATGATTTTAGGTCTGGTGAGAAAATAATAAATATTGAATATTATTTTATTAAATAATATTTAATTTTAATTTTCAAGTTAAGAATAAGTTGAGAAATAATAATAATATTATTATTATTTGACATAGGGTTTTTTATAGAAATAAATAGATAATTAAGGGCACTTGTGTAATTATTTTATTTTAACCCTAGAGATATATAAACCCAATTATGTTATTTTCTCAAGAAAAAAATTCATTTTGTTTTGGTTGTGCACAATAGAATTAAATAATTATCTCAAGCCCTTAAGATCTCTCTTATCTAAGATTGATCCCAATAACGGAGAGCAACATTCCTCCACCAGATCAAGGAGAATGTTTTGGAAGAAATTATTATAGTAATCAAAGGTGGACAATGAAAGTGTAAGGATTTTCCGTGCTAGAACCTAGAGATTCTTTCAGCGACATCTAGAGATTCGTGGAACATGTGTGGATCACTGCTAGAGGGAATCTACACTTGATCCCTACAATGCAACGATGGTGAATCACAAATATGTTACTAGATCCATCAATGAAGAAAGAATTACATCAAGGTAATTATTATTTAATTAAATTAATTATAAATAATATGTGATGATTCTATATATACTTCTGAATTTATACCCCTTGTCTATTTTATTTGATTCAATTTCATAGATCATGATATTTATTGTTGTGTAAATCTCAGATTGATCATTGATCAGGACAAAAAGAAACATTGGGCACCACCCATTTCATGCTTCTGCTATGCTTGGAACCTAAAATATCTTCTGATGATAAGTTTTTGGGTAGTGGGATCCCACAAACGATACCCCTTCACACCATCAGTGTACCCCAATAAGATACATTCCCTGTATCTCATTTCCAACTTTGATCTTTTTTGGTCATTAAAAAGTGCATATATAGGACTTCCAAAGGTATTTAATTGAGAATAGTTAGCAGGTTTACAAGTCTAAATCTCCATTGGTGTCTTCAGATCAATTTCCACTAAAGGGGATCAATTAATCACATAGCATGCGGTATTTACCACTTCTTCCCAGAACATATTGGTAACTCTTGCAGTCTTCACCATCGCCCTTGTTCTATCCAATAGGGTTTTATTAATCCGTTCTTCCACTCCATTATTTTGAAGATTGTATACTGCCATGAACCGTCTTTGATACCTTCCATTTAATAAAAATAATAAAAATCCTCACTTGTATATTTTCCACCATTTTCAGTCCTCGAACACTTGATCTTCTTTTTAGTTTCAAGATCCTTAGGCACTTTGAATGTTTGAAGACTTCAAATACATCTGATTTCCTCTTGATTGGGTACAAACCCAAGTCCCACATTGGATTACATCAAGGATAGTGTCTCACATATAATATTGGATGGTAAATTCCTCCTATCACCCATGTTTTTTAAGATGGAACCTTATAAGGGCCTATGTGTTGGGCCTGGGAGACCTAAGGTTGGAGGAAATCAATCTTGACAAGTGGTTTCAGATCTATGGTTCCTCCCAAGTGTTATGTAGGGTGATGTATTTCCAAAATAGTATTTTCTCATTTGAATCATGTGAATCCATGGTTCCTTGTGTCGAAATTTTTCCTAATAACGGTGGTCAGGCGGTGAGTCTTGATGATGAGAAAAAACAGCGGTGCAGGATGGTTGGATCTGATGCATTATCATTGAAGGGGAGACCCAAATGTGTGGTATTTGGTTTGAGGGGAGGATTTTTTGGTACAAACCCAAGTCCCACATAGGATTCCATCAAGTATGGTGTCTCATATATAATATTGTATGGGAAATTCCTCCCATCACCCATGAGTTTTAGGATGGAACCCCAGAAGGGCCTTTGTGCTGGGTCTGCGAGACCTAGGGCTAGAGGAAATTGATCCTGACATCATAAATATGACATGAAAAAATCATTGAATTATAATTTTATTACATATTTTTTTTATTATTTAAAAATTTATTCCTCTATCTAAACTTGTTTTTTTATTGATGGTGCTTTAAGGTTTCATGCCTAGATTTCTTCAATCATGACTTTATTTTCTCGGTTTATTGAGTTACCTTATTTTATATATGTACTTAACTTGAATATTTAACACATCTCATGCCCAATACTTCTATAATACACATTTAGGTATCTTTGTAATCAATAATTTTAATTTAAAAGTTGAAGTTGGTGTTATGTTTGATTGGTGTGTTTTCTTTCCCCCATATTGGTTTTGATTTTAGTTCTTGTTGTTTGGCCAATTACAACTTCTTGTGCGTACAACAAGTAGTACATGAATCTTGGTTATTTTAATTACATAATTCTATTTATTTGTTCAATATAACTAAGATTTATGTTATTCAATGAGATCTCTATGGTGGGTGGGGGGATAATAGGGATATAATAACAATTATTAGAGGTAGAATAAATGATTAAGAGACTCAAACCAAGATCACCATGCAAGAATAAATGAAACCATGCGAAACTGTAAATAAAGAAATATGTAAACATGTGTACCTTACACCAAAGTTTCCATTAATTTATCTTCATCTTCGTATGGGTTTGAGGAAGATCACATAAGTTCTAATAAAATTGATCTGGTAATATACCTAAAATTTAAAATAACACTATGCTCAATAGCATATACGACACGCAACAACGAACTTAAATGAACCATACAATATTATTATTTAAATATTATAAATATAAATTAGTCATTAAATTTATGGGTATGAATATAATTAACCACATTATTCAATATATATAATAGTCCTACTCAATATAAATGTATTGATTAATTTTTAAGGAATAAGCATTCAATTTTTAGTATTTATTTTATTCTTAAAAAATATGTTTTCTTTAAAAATGGTACTTATTGATTTTCATGAGAAAATATTTTGATTAATTTTTGAAACTTTTATAAAATTTATTTGATAAAATGAACTTAATTTTTAAAACCATCATATCAAAATTATCTTTGGGTGAAATTTTGAGATTTTTCCTGAAAAATTTGATTTTTCTGTGAAATAACGATTTTTGTGAAACTATCATTTATTTTAATTAAATTAATTAATTTAAAAGTATTAATATGATTTGATAAATATGACCCTTCTATTTTTTTTCATTATGAACAGTAACTATAAGAAATATTTATCACCTCAGTAAGAGTAAATCAAGTAATTAAGGTTAAAAATAATACAATAAAGACTAAAAATAACCCTAACATTTTCATTTAATATATTATATGAGTGAGGTTCAAAAATCATCATCCAAGATTCTAATTTATGTAAATTTTGTGTCATTTATATTTGAAAACGACTTATATATTATTTTAAGTAAATATAAATTAAAAAATGTCACTCTCTTGATTTTAATATATATAAATTTTTATGATAGGGATAAAAACAACTTATGTTTGGTTATAAATGATTATTTGAAATATAAATGATTTTTTTATTATGAAAATGTATTTCTAATTTTTAGTGATGAAATAGTTAGCTTAAATATTTACACAATACTGACACAATATTTATTCAATTAATAGAAAAATAAAATAAATGATTTTAAAAATATTAAAATTAATATAATTTGAATAAATTATTATTTAAATGAATTTTATAGATAAATATAGAATATTAAGGATGAGTTAAAAGAATAAATTCCAATTCCTTTTCTTTCATGTGGTTTTCAAAGTCAAATTAAATAAATAGTTTCAAAAATAAAATTAATGATATTTTATAATAAACAATATTTTATTAAATGATTTAAAATTCATAAAAAACCTATATTCATCCAAGTGTATGTGATATGGTTTAAAATATCAATCATGGTAAATTTATGGGTAATTTTTTCTTTTATAGTAACATTCTTAACCCCTAAATAGTAAAAAACATTGACATCGTTGTAATTGTCAAAAGGGTTAACAAGGGTTAAAAATGATAAGGATAAAAACATAATATAAAATTATAAAAATTTTATCAGATTAGAGGATTTAAAACCATACTCATCTTATCTTTTAATTATATAAATTTGGATCCATTTGAACTTGAAAATTAATTTATCTTAATTTAATATTTTAGGTAATTCTAAGAGTTCCCCCCTCACTTATAAAATGGAACATCCTATCCTATTTTCTTCACACATCAATAACCATTTGTTTCAGCCAATACTTACCCAAATACCTTCTTTACATCCCTATCCATATTCCAGAGGTCTTATTTTGTGTAGAATACCAACCTTAAAGGCCATAAGGTGTAAATAAAATGAGGTTGTCTAAAGAAGAAGTGCAGATTTTAACCAAATGTTTTAGTTTTATTTATTCTTATACCTCTTTCAAATATTATTCAAACACGATTAAATAATAACAACATTATATTCCATATAATAATATTTTGCTATGTTAATGGGATAACCTATATTTATATCCTTCCTCCATCAAATGGGAAATGAAACCATCGTTCATGTGTACAATGAACTACCACCAAACGAACTAGTGTATTTTGTTTTCCATCACCACCTGTTATGGATGGTTATAACGATGGATTTAATATATAAATATGATATTCAGGATAGAATTATCATTCTATAATGATAATATATCATAATTTTTATTACCATTATATCCTGTTTCCGACGCTTTCGCCGAGGCGCGAGCATCCGGCTCGTTCGGGGATGAAGGACGCAGATTTTTGTTGCCCTGCATTCCCGCTTTCCAAAGGCGGGTGGCATTCGCTCCTTGTTTAGGGACGTTTGCTCCTTGATTGAAACAGGATGATGGGATGTCGGTTCTTCCTTTCGCGGATTCCTCCTCAGAACTCGTCACCTAGTCCGGGTCTCCCTCATAGATTTAATACATTGTTCGTGAAACTCTTCCCGGTGCCATATCTTCATGGACACTAGTTAATTATACTGCTTCTGTCAGGACATTCCAAGGGGTTCGATTAGGGCAGCAACCTTCGGTTAGGGGAGTAGTCACGCTGGGGCATCATTGACATGTCTGGACGATGGGGATCAGTGTGTCTTTCTTTGGTCCCTTATTATAGGGCTTCTCGAGGGTGAGGAAGCCCGAGGCATCACACATAGAACATGGGGAATTGTATGCCATAGGCATGTATCTGAGGTTTTCCTCAGATTCCTGTGTTTAACATGGGGTATGCCATGAGTTTAACGTCCAACAGAGATGGATCAGACTGATTAGAACACTGATTAGAGTGGATCAGATTGAAGAACCCCCTTGAGGGAACACCGATATTGGGGCCAACGCGTGGGAGACTTCTCGGATGTTGTAGAGAGGAAAGAGGTGGCATGATCTCACCGGGATGTGACGGCCCGAGTAAAAATCAGGATGGGTGGTGGGTTTTTGGGCTTGAGCCTTGAAGAGACTTCCTACATACCATGCCTTGACATGGATCAAAGTCCACGTAGTTCAGGAATACATTTTAACATCATGCGAAATGGGGGTGAACTGACGTGAAGGGGGGTCGGAACAATCGGGTGAGGTGCTTGAACTTCGTGAGGCTTCCTATGTACCATGCCTTGACAGAGATCAAAGTCCACATAGTTCAGGATGGAATGTGTCGGAGGACCAACGTGAAGATGGACCTTGGTCCAAATGAATGGTGGGCTTGAACCTCGTAGAGGCTTCCTACGTCCCATGCCTTGACATGGATCAAAGTCCCCATAGTTCGGGTTGGATGGGGCTTACACTCTGAGACGGCCCATGGTGGTGAGGCTTAAACCTCATGGAGGCTTCCTACGTACCATACCTTGGCACAGATCAAAGTCCCCGTAGTTTGGGTTGGATGGGGCTTACACTCTGAGGCGACCTAAGGTGGGTATGGGGCTTACACTCTGAGGAGGCCCAAGTGGGTATGAGGCTTACACTCTGAGGCGGCCCAAGGTGGGTATGGGGATTACACTCTAAGGAGGCCCAAAGTGGGTATGGGGCTTACAATCTGAGGAGGCCCAAGGTGGGTATGCGGGTTACACTCTTAGGAGGCCCATGATGGGTATAGGGGTTACACTCTGAGGCGGCCCAAGGTGGGTATGTGGCTTACACACTAAGGCGGCCCATGGTGGGTATGGGGCTTACACTTTGAGGAGGCCCAAGGTGGGTATGGGGATTACACTCTGAGGAGGACCATGATGGTGGGGCTTGAACCTCGTGGAGGATTCCTACGTACCATGCCTTAACATGGATCAAAGACCCCGTAGTTCGAGTATACAGTTTAACATCATGCGGGGCGAGGGCATTTGGAGCTTACGCTCTGAGGAGGCCCATGGTGGGTATGGGGCTTACGCTCTGAGGAGGCCCAAAGTGGGTACGGGTCTTACACTCTAAGGAGGCCCAAATTGGGTATGGGGATTACGCTCTGAGGCGACCCATGGTGGGTATGGGGCTTACGCTCTGAGGAGGCTCAAGGTTGCTATGGGGCTTACACTCTGAGGAGGCCCAACGTGGGTATGGGGCTTATACTCTGAGGAGGCCCAAGGTGGGTATGGGGCTTCCACTTTGAGGAGGCCCAAAGTGGGTATGTGGATTACACTCTGAGGCATCCCGTAGGTGTGTCATGGTCAGTGCTCACTCTAAGCTCACAGGAGTCATGCTCAGTGTGAGAAACAAGAGTTTGCAGGGACCTAACAATCACGTTGAGAAGGGTGCGTCCATGAGAAGCGAAGAGGGGCTTACGCGTTGAGCGACCCAAGGTGCTGGGACTTACTCTAGGATGGAGGCCCGAGATTGATAAAGTGCAGCGGGAGAGGGACTTGGGACCAAAGAAAGGAGGAGTCCCATTCCCTATCATGCCCTCCGCTAGCTCTGGCACCGAGGAAGCGAGGAGGAGCAAGGGTGGTGCCTCATGCAAGAAAAGATAGGGGCTTACACCAAGGTGGTTGCCCTTCCCCCACAGACAAACGCCACTTCTAGAAGGAGGATATCATCCCCTTTGGAGACTAGGGGGCGTGGAGAATGTCCAAGGTGGGGGCACCCCACGTGAGAGGCACGGGGCAATGTCACAGTTTAACGTCGTGTGTTGAGGACGAGGGTGCTTGGCAGTTTAACATCCTGCAGCTCAGACGAGGTAGGTTTACTCCGCACCCCTAGGAATTACATAACTAGTACCCTCTGCTCCTTGGGGGAGGGAAGGTACTGGAAATGTCATAGTGAGGGGGTGTTGCAGAGTGAACCTTTAAGGGGTCCACGTTAGTGTGGCTATACGAAGAAGCGATAGCCATTAGCATGCCTATGCTAAGAAGAATTAGGCGAAGCAACGCTACGGGCGGTATCGTTCGGGGGACTTTGAAGTCACATCGTGCCAACCTGGAGGGTCACACGGGGAAAGGATTTTCCAAGAAGAGGGGTCCGTAGGCAGGGGCCTTGTGGAGCTCTATTGTTCCGTGTGGCGGAGGGCACTTACGAAGGGGTGCGCTTCGTGAAGTGGGGTGCCTTAGCCTTAGCATGGGGCAAAGGTGCATATGAGAGGTGCTTCAAAAAGTGGAAGGGCATTCGCGGAGAACAGTCTCACGGAGCAGGGGTTCCTCGTGGAGTAGGATGTCGGGAAGCAATGTGCTTTGTGAAGTACATTGATCCTGCCTTAGAAAATTAATCAAGTGTACATGAAGGGTGATTCGCGAATCATAAACGCTCCGCGATGACCCGGATCCCCTTGGGGATCCCCTTCCTTCACGAAAGCCCGTAGGCTTCACGAAAGGCATCCCTCTTGGAAGAGGGGATCAAAACGAGACAATGGGGAGGCACTTCGCGAAGCGGAAGTACCTCGCGCAGCTCATGTTTCACCGAGCGGAAGAGTGCTTCGCGATTCAGGAGATGAGAAGCCAAAAGGTCAGATTGTCCATCCGGAGATCTTAGGGTGAGCTTGGTATTTATAGGCAAGAGGTGTCACGGAGCAGAGCTCACGCAGCGTTAAGAGGGGTGATGGAGCTTCGCGGTGGGATCACAAACGTCAAATGGGTTCGTAGAGTGTCCCGTCTCCTATGCTTTGCGGAGGGTTCGTGAATGTCAAAGCCGTTCATGGAGCCTCCCGCCTCCCGTGCTTCGTGGCGGGTTCGCGAACATCAAACCCGTTCGCGGAGCATCCCACCTCTTGTGCTTCGCAGCAGCCGCGATGCTGGTGGCTCCGCGAGGCAGTCCAGGGGGCCGTCTTGGGGCCTTTTCTTCGTTCCAAATTTTGGCACCAACAAATTCCCCCCTCATACTTGGAGCCACAAAGGGATCAAGGGTCGAAGTCTGAGGGAAATCCCCAAAATCATCAGTCGTTCACAGTGTTGACTCACGAAGAGGGTGCGTGAGGTGGACAAGGGCCATGCGGTCCGAGCACACTGCGAAGCTCCGCGCGAACTGGACACGCCGCGATGCTCTGAAGGCTGTATCCTATAAATAGGGGGCCTTCCATCTCTTTTTTATTTTCTGTCCTTCACAATCTTGTCTTCTTGTGCTCTTGATTTGCGAAGATCTGCTTACTCCCCGAGTGATATCTGCGAATCGAGGCTTCGCGGTGCACAGCGAGTCTTCGACTCCGCATTTGCGCTATGTGATCCGGTTTTGAAAGCCGAGGCAGCCTTTCCTCGAGCAGTCTTCGTGAGCGGCCTTCGAGAAATCACTTCACGAATGATCTCTATGAACCAACCACCCAAACTTCCAAGTTCTAGAACCAAATGGCCTACTAATAAGCTTCACGGGGGGTCCTTGCGGATGCTTCCCGGAGGGACGAAATGGCGAACAACCTGGGGCTGGGGGAGCTTGTCTGGAGCCACTCAGACTATGATTCTCTGGTGGAGCTGCTGTCAGAGAGCTAGAATAATTACCCAATGTGCAGGAGGTTGCCTCTATATGGCTTCAGGCTGAGGGACGATGTCTGCATCTCTCCAGTAGGTCGGGATGAGCCAACTTACTGGTTTCAAAGCACGTTGTGTTAGCACCGATGGTTCAGGGCGCCCGATGGCCATGCCCAAGAGGACTTCATGCCTGTCACTGCTGACTTCCTATAAAATCATCTGAACAATGTCGATAGGAATCCATTGCAGCTGAATACGTCCCCTCCACTGTACCGAACCATCCTTAAGGCGGCACTGGGGAACCCGAAGAAGGGGTGGTCCGAGGAATGGGACCTACGCCAGGGCGACAACTTCATCGACAACTGGGCTTGGGCCTACTGGGTAGGAACCTCGTGCGAGGAGTTCGGGGTGGAGCTGAGAAGAGTGGGCCTATATAAGGCATCTTGGGCTTCCCAGTTCCATATCTACCAGCCGAAGCAGTTGATGCCAGAGCTGTTGAGCCGGTGGTCACTGAGGACCAATACCTTTCAGCTGCATCACGGGGAGGTCAGCATCAGCCTGTGAGACGTACATTAGATCTCAGGGGTCCCAATACTGGGGGAAATGTATGATGAATTCCTCCCGGACATGGGTTCTTGGGAGGATCCGGAGCAGATTCCACGTCTGGCGATGGCATTGATGGAGCTCGTGCCCGGGGAGGACAAGGAGGTCATGAGGGACATCCACTTCAAGAACTGGTTCAAGAAGTTCTTGAACTTCCCATAGAATAGGCAGTTCCCTAAGAGGCATTGAACTTTCCCTAAGGGTGCCCGGAGCAAGGAAAACTCATACTGGCAGCTGTTAGAGGATAGCCAGTGGAAGACCTGGGGGTTCAGTGTCAGTACTGAACAACAACCAATAGTCAGGCTGGCGGCATTCATCGCAGCCCTAATCTGTGGTTGGATCCTGTCGGTGAGGGATACAAACATGGGAGTGTGGCCAATCACTTTCATCATGGCATCCACTTTGGCGACAGGAGGGCGAGTCAACATGGGGATCCTGATGCTCGCCAAGTTGTACAAAGTGTTGTGGCACATCAGCGAGGGGAAGAGGCTATAGAGGATATGCGGGTCGTTCCACCTCTTGTATGGGTGGATGGTGGCGCAGATCAAGGGGATCTACGAGTATCTGAACCCCATATCACCTATGGGGTTTAATTTTCATCCCTCGATCTTGAACGCGTCGGGGAGCTTTCCGACCAAGATGACCGCACCATCAGTTCTGAACCGGGTGTGGAGGGTGGAAGAATTCAATTTCTATCCATTCCCATTGCCAACGGGGGCCTTCACGGATGATGGCCAGGGAACAAAAGAGCATCGGGCCTACCTCTTGGCCTTTCGAGGTGGAGTCCTGGTGGACAGGGTGGATCATGAACGTCTCTGCGAGCCTTACACCCCACACCGGTTCGCTAGGAAATTCTGGTGCCTGCAGCGGCTGACCCCGCAGGTCTACCTGGGGGTGCGCTACAAGGAGCACCCATGTGTGATGAGGAAAATATGGATCATGTTAACACGGGAAGACGGGAAGATGCGGAACCCATTTCCTCCACCGACCGCTGTCCTTGGGCTGATAAGAGAATACGCCCAGAGCTGGGAGGCGGCCTACCTAGGGGAGATGCTGAAGCAGCCAACCATATTGGTTGGAGAGGGTATACTTCCTCGATCTCAAGGCCGAGGCCGGAAGGCGACAAGGGCATCCCGTAGTGGCAGGGCTGCTGTAGCGGCGGTGCCCGCACCGGTTGGGGAGGGAGCAGCAGCAGCGGATCCAGCGGTGACAAATCCAGCAGCGGTAGCAGAGCCGGTGGTCCCAAGAGAATAGATTCATCCAGAGGGGTGGCCACTGAGGGGATTACACATGATTTCTACACAGGACCTGGGGAAACGGTTGCACCATATCGACATGCCGGAGAATGCTGTATTCCTGGAGGCCTGAGACATCTGGGAAGTCAACCGGAAATTCCTTTGCTCATTTGAATTATGGGAACGTCTTAACCACCTCAGGATGGACTTGCCGAGAATTGGCCCTATTAGAACTGGCTTTGCAGTATCCGAGGTGGAAGTGGAGCAATACATCGCCGAGCTGGAGGACCTCATTAATTCCCAGGGTGCTCCGCATCCAATGACAGACCGGGAGAGGGTACTACTGAATCAGACAGTTCCCCCACAACTATTGGACATTGAGATGATAGAGCGCTTTCCCATGCTAGACGAATCAGATGAGTCTTCCTGGAGAGATGAGGCTGGCAGGGAGAGTCCTCCAGAGGAGGGTGAAGTCGGAAACCAGTCCTCAGAACTCGAAGACTTTGGGGAGGATCTCGAGGTAAAATTCCAAGTTTCTTCCTCAGAGTATTCCCTTAGGTTACTCTGGATTCCTTATCAGCGTTTGTACTGTGCAAGAGGACCTTGTGCATAGACCTCATTCTCGCCCCTCAGCGGGCGCCGACGCGGGACCTCTGGGATCCGCACCTGTGGCTGCATCAACCTCCATGTCTGGCAGGGCTGGGATAGTTGAGGTGGATCCCTTGGAATCTCCATACCTGCCAAATATATACGGGGGGCCGCGTCTCGAGGTTACGACAACATCATCCCAAGAACAAGACCAGGGATTTGACCTCTGTAAGTCTTCTCTGCCACATTCACAACTGCCATCCCCTAACCACATTAACTGACATTCATGTCCCCTTCTTAGCGTGTACAATTCTTCAATTAGCCTGGGCTGCTGCGGAGAAGTTGGTGGGGGATTCTGGTAGCGCTCTTCCCAGGGGCATGTTGATGGTCGTGGAGGTGAAGATCCAACCTGACCAAGCTGTAGCACTTCTGATCACCGGAGGGGGTGCCATTAGGACTGTTCCTGAGATCATTGAGGTGGGATCCAATGATGAGGATCAACCAGACGATTCAGGTCCCGCCATGCCTGATTCGACACCAGACGTGGACCCGACCGAGGAATTCATGGGGGCATTTTTAGCATATGAGCCCGCCAATTGCGTTGACTGGGACGAGACATCCTCTGACGAGGAAGACAACAAGATAGTCCATCACCGATCGTGGAAGCTGATCACGCGCTTCATCAATGACACCCCCAAGCGCTATGGTTGAATGAGATGGACAGACTTCGTTTGCGACTGCGTGAATTGTGTGCTGGGGGAGTGGACTCCCAACGCCCTCACATACTAATCCGAGATCTTATGGTGAAAAAGATTCGGGAGTATGACCGAGGCCTTGGCGTGGGATGGTAGTGGAGGAAGGTGGTAAACATCAGGAGCCTCCAGAAGGCTGAAGAAGAGGTCCAACGGCTGCAGGCCCGGGGGGATGAGCATTTCACTTCTCTTGGTATGCAATCATAGCTCATCTCGCAGCTAAAAGCTCAGCTGGAGGAAGCCTAAGAGGTCTTGAGGCGGGCTTCTGGGGAGTGATCGCCATCAAGGCCAACGTGGATCGGGCCCAGATTGCAGCCGATGGGTTCCATCCTCTCACCACCGAGGAGGAACGAGAGGTGAACAAGTGGCAGCATCTCTTGGATGACACCAACCAGAGGGTGGTGGATCTGCAACGTTCCTTCAATGCAGTCAATCCTTCCATGGGGGGAGTTGACCCCCGGTTACTGTAATGATTACAAACCCTTAAATGTACTTTCGTTCTTTGGTTTTTTGAATTCCATAGCATGCATGAGTTCTATTATTTTCATTGGTTTATTTCATCCTTATGATGTTCACGGAACGTCCAACGACCATTCCCTAAGCTCACGTGGGTCGGGCCTGATGTGAGAAACAAGGGATATCCACCTCATCTCTCCATCCAAATGTAGGAGTGAAAACCAAGCTTCAGGCATCTAGGGTTTGGATAACCGATCCAGATTTACGGGAAATGGAAGATACCTGACTGGAGAATGAAGTTCTCAGAATAGTCGAATTAACGTTTTTCTAGTGTACTCTTGTGCACGAACGGTGCAACTCCAGGGGCGGTAAAATCGATCAAAACAGATGGGAATGGGGAGTGTGAATCACGATACCCAAGATTCAGAACATTTTGGGGGTGGCATGACAATGGAGGATAGCTGTTGACCATGGCAGAAATGCAACGTCCATATTGCATTAGCCTGAAATGGGGACAACAAATGAGCATCGACCGCTGACCATGTTCGCAATGCGGGATTTGTATCAATTTATTGTCTGAAAACCATGGGGGAGTTGGACCATAATTGTAGGAGAGACCTTAGTCGTGGTATCCAGGACGTTATTGGGGGTCCCTCCGAGTGTGAAAGATAACGGGGGCCCGAATAAAGGGGAACATGAAGCTTGACAAGTGGAAGGAACTTTCCTAAGTTGAATATGAAAATCTTGGTGCTAGACCAGAGTACTCTTAACACATGGGCGAACCACTGCAAGGGGTTGAGGGACTCAACTTGAGGGCGTCCAAGAGATGGTGGATTCCCAGGAGAAGGGGGGCGTGGTGCCAAAAACCCTGTACCACACCTATATATCCCTCCCGTGGAGAGGGACAGGCCAAGGGGCCTAGGTGACCGGGAGATCGGGAGATCTCTAAGAGGTGGGGATGGACCCGAAGTCTAGACATTCAGGTGGTCCTACGTATCCCATAAGGATGGGAATCAAGGCACATGTAGTTATAGAAGCACAATTTAATGTCATGCAGGACGATGAGAGGCATCTAATCTAGGGATGTGCACGGTACGACGAGTAACCTGACGTGAATGAGGACATAATCCCACATCACACTATACAATCCCATGAGATAGAACCTGGGCTAGGGGCTTGAAAAGGCTAAGAGGCCTAAGGCTAGGCCTCGGTCATGAAGGCCTAAATAGCTTGAAGTTTAATGTCTTGTAGTGAGGACGAGGGTCGGGGGCCCAGGAAGGCCAAGGGGCCTGAGGCTGGGCCTCGGTCAGGAATGCTTGACTGGATTGCAGTTTTACATCTTGCAGTGAGGACGAGGGTCAGGGACCCAAGAAGGCCAAGGGGCCTGAGGCTGGGCCTCGGTCAGGAAGGCCTGACTGGCTTGCAGTTTAATGTCTTGCAGTGAGGACGAGGAGAGGAGGAAGATACCCCAGACAAGGGAGGTGTATGGCACGATGAATAACCCAACGTGAATGAGGACATAATCCCACACCACACCGTACACTCATATAAGAGAGAACTCAATCCGTATGGAAGGTCATACTCCCTCTTGTATGGATACTGTCTCATCACAGCTCCTAAGCCCACGTGAGCGGTGCTCGATGTGTGAAACAAGGAGCCGGTGTTGACAATCTCTGTTCAACGGGTCCTGATAGCTGACATCACCAAAAGGGAGTCCGTCTCTTAGATACAACGGGGCCGAATGAACCACTACACTCGATGTTTGGGACATCTTGGGGTGATCTTAATGATCCAGTAAAACTGTTGACCATGTTCGAATCATAGTGTCCCTATAGTGACCTGAAATTGGAGCAACAAACGAGCATCAACCGCTGACCATATTCGCAATTCGAGACTTGTATCAATTTGTTGCCTGACATCCTCGAGGGCATTGGCCCAAAGCGGTAGGAGATCCCTTAGGCATGGTATCCATACCATTCAGGGGCCCTTCTGGATAAGGAAGGTGATGGAATCCCAGTCAAGGAGTGGGTGAAGCATAGCTTTACCCACCTATGAAAGAGGAGAACATCTCCAGGGAGGGGGACGTAGAGTCGGATTGAGGCTGGCTCGACGTGAATTGTGGAAAAATTATGCACCCCACCATATGTCTTGACCCGAGGGGGAGATTTTAGATTTTGGTTTGGGCCAACAGACAAAATGTCCGGGCGTTCCTACGTATCCCATGCGGATGGGAATCAAGACATACATATTTCTTGAAGTCCATGCAGTTTAACGTCGCGCGGTGAAGACGTGGGAGGATAGAAGAACGAGAGCGGGAACATGGTGTGACCATTATAATCCTCGTATGAGTGGGGATAAGGAAGCCTACTCCATATCATGCAAGGAACCTCCGAGGAAGCTATACCCAGGGGGAATAATCAAAGAGAAGAGTTCGGGACTGGGCACAGGACGAGGCGTCTAAGCATTCCTATGTATCCCATGCGAATGGGAATCAAGCCATACGTAGTTCTTAAAATGCAGTTTAACGTCATGCAGGACAATGCATAGTTTAAAGTCATGCAGGACTGGACAGTTTAAGGTCATGTGGGACCGACAGGTAGTTTAGGGTCATGCATGACCCTTGGGGCTTAGGCAAAGTATTTCTTGAGGAACTTGGCATTGGTGGGAGGAGTTATGCGCTCACCATCCATGGTCACCAAGGAGTATGCTCCATTGGGGTAAACCCTGTGGACTATGTAAGGTCCTTCCCACTTGGGCTCCAACTTGGGTGGTTTCCTGCCAGGGATCATTGGCACTTGGAGGGCCAATACCAGGTCACCTTGCATAAAATAGTGGAGGCGAACCTTCTTGATGAAGGCTCTAGCTATCTTATTCTGGTGCCTTTCCAGATTGTGCAGGGCATAAAGCCTACTCTCGTCAAGTGCTTCCAATTCAGCTAGACATATTTCGGCTACCTTATCTGGCGCCTGCTGGTCATAGAATGTAGTGCGTAATGATGGCAGCTGGATCTCAATGGACAGGATGGCCTCAGCCCCATACACCAGGGAATATGGAGTCGCCTGGGTGGAATTGTGAGTCGTCGTCCGATAAGCCCAGAGGGCGTTTGGGAGCTTGTCCGGCCAACTCTTCTTGTTCTGAACAACCATTTTCTGCAAAATGTTAGAGAGGGTTTTGTTGAATGCCTTGATCTGTCCATTTGCATGCGTGTGATAGCAAGAGGTATGGTTCGAATAGATATTGTACTTGGCATACAATTTCTTCATCTCAGCTACTCGGAAGTTGGTGCCGTTATCGGTGAGGACAACGTGAGGGAATCCAAACCAGTGGATGATATTGGAGCTTTCGAAGTCAATGATGGAATGAGCCTTGACCTCCTTGAGTGGAACTGCCTCTGCCCACTTTGAAAAGAAATCTACGGCGGTCAGGATGAACCTGCACTGGTGAGCTGTCACCGGTGGGTATGGTCCCATGACATCAAGTCCCCATACCTCAAATGGACAAGAGTACTTGGTGAAGTGGAGAGGTTCTGGTGGCCGATGCAGGAAGTTAGCATGAACTTGGCATGCGTGACATCTCTTGGAGAACTCGATACAATTGTGGATCATAGAGGGCCAGAAGTACCCCAATCTCCGGATCTGATGGGACAGCTTCGGTCCAGCCTGGTGGGTGTCGCAGGAGCCGACATGAACCTCTTGCATGACATGAGAAATATTGACTCCTTGAATGCAACAGAGGATAACACCATCGAAACCACACTTATAGAGGATCTTCTCAATACTGGGACCACTCTGGAGGGTAAACTGCAGTGTGCGGTGTCGGATTCACTCGCCCTTGGCCTGATCATCCGGGAGGCAACCATTTTGGAGATACTCGACAAAAAGAGATCTCCTGTTGGAAGTCATCTCAACCACTGCATCTGAGTAACCTGGGGCTCCTGATGTGGAGTATTTGGTGGTAAGATGGCTTACTCGCAGGCCGTCGTCATCCTCTGAGGTGATGGGGGCAATGACTCTCCGGTGTGCCACATGTATAATTAGACCATCCTGCTCGGGCTCTAAAAGTGATGCAGCTAAGCTAGCCAACACATCCGCTCAACCATTGTGTGACCAAGGAACATGGGTAACCTCCGGTTGACAAGGGAACTGATCCATTAGATGGAGGGTTCACTCCAACAATGGGACGATCTCTGGCTTCCTGAAAATGTAGTCTCCATTGAAATACTTGATGACTAGCTCAGAATATCCCTTCACATGCAAATGGGGCACGTCGATCTCAAGGGCCATCTCGAGACTGGTAATGAGGGCCTGATACTCTGCCTCGTTGTTGGTGCAGCCTTCTGAGAACAGGAATGAGTATGGTAGAATGGCTTGCGCTGGGGTGATGAAGACGATACCCAGGCCCACTCTGTTGAGCCTATGATCATTGAGCCTCTTACTAGTGGGGCTCCAGGAGGCACCGTCGAAGTTCATTTGCCAACATGGAATGGCATAATCAACTGAGAGGATTGCCTCATTGGGAAAATCCAGGTCCAGGGACTGGTCTGCGGAGTTTGGATGGGCATCTAGGAAGTCTGCCAATGCCTTCCCCTTGATAGCCTTTTGAGGCACGAACCTGATGTCAAACTACTGGAGAATCACCACCCACCAAGCTAGTCAGCCAGTCAACATGGGGCGGTTCAGAATGTACTTCAGCGGGTCTACCCGAGAGACCAACTGTACCTCATGATGCTGCAGGTAATGTTGCAATTTCTTTACGGAAAACATGATCACTAGGTAGCTCTTTTCGATGGGGGAGTATCTGGTCTCCGTATTTAGGAGCATGCGACTGAGATAGTAGAGACTGTTCTTTATCCCCTCATTGTTCTTCTAGGCGAGTAGGGTGCCGGGAGACCATTCCAGGACAGTGACATAGAGGACCAATGGCTTACCGGAGATGGGTGGCATCAGGACCGGAGGATGGACCAGATACTGCTTGATTTCCTCGAAGGTGGCCTGACACTCCTCGTCCCACTCATAGGTAGAGCCTTTCTTCATGAGCTGAGAAAAGGTATTACACTTGGCAGCCAGATTCGCAATGAATCATCATATGTAGGCTAAGTGGCCTTGGAGACCTTGAAGCTCCCGAATATTGCTCGAGGGAGGCATCTGGATGATTGCCTTGATCTTCTCTGGGTTGATCTCGATGCCTCGATACCTGAAAAAAAAAGCCAATAAACTTCCCAGAGGTGACCCCGAAGGCCCATTTCAACGGGTTCATCTTCAGGTGGTGGGAACGAAGGAAACTGGACACTTTCTCAAGGTCCTTGAGATGGTCCTAGCGCTGGCGATATTTTACCACCAGATCATCCACATAGCACTCCACCAATTTTCCCAGAATCAGCTTGAATATGTGATGCATGGCCCGCTGATAGGTGGCACCTGCATTTTTTAGGCCGAAGGGCATAACCTGGTAACAGAACGTACCTTGGGGCACTCTAAAAGAAGTAGAATCCTCATCCTCGGGGGCCATATGGATCTGATTATATCCAGAGTAACCATCCATGAAGGAGAGGGCTTGGAACCTGGTCGTAGAGTCGATCAACAATTCTGTCACCGGAAGGGGAAAATCATCCTTCGGACAGTGGCAGTTGAGATCTCGGAAGTCGATACAGAATCTGATCTGTCCGTTCTTCTTCCTGACTGGCATGATGTTGGATAACCACCTGGGATACTAAACTTCCTTGACGAAGTTGGCTCTGATGAGCTTGTCAACTTTGGCCTCGACCATGGCACCGTGGGACGGGTGCATCTTTCTGGGAGGCTGCTTGAACCCGCGATGGTTTGTCGGGAGACCGAGGCAGTGGACGGCTACCTAAGGATCTAGTTTTGGCATCTCATCGTAACTCCAGGCAAACACATCATGGTGCTCTTTAAGGAAGTTCACGTACCTCTACTACTTCTCAAGGGACATGGCGGCACTGATCAACATGGGTCTCAAATCTGCCTCACTACCAAGGTTCACCTGTACCAGTTCATCGATCATGGTAGAGATTCCTTCTTCAAATGCAGGGGGAGCATCCTCTAGATCCTCTTCTCCACTTATGGAGGAATCTTCTGTGGGGGAAGTTGCTTCCGATCCACCGGACCCCGACGGGAGGCTGGTGCCGGCTTGAGCAGCAGTGGTCATCACATCAGGAGACTCATGCGCCACTAAGACCATAGCGATGAAGGCAGTCGATCCAATCCCATATGGTCTTCAGCCCAGGGGCCACGCTTGATAACATTAAAGAAGTAGTGGCGCATCGGCTTGAGACGGTTAATTCCAGCCCGATGAAACATACACGTATGACGTACTGCCATCGCCATGAGCCGGACGTCATGATACCGTATAGGGGTAGGAGGTTCTAGGATCACCTGAGCCTGGTTTGTGTAGGAGTATGAGGTAATTTTCTATCGTCGCTTGGACTTGGGAACATTCCTTCCTCTTGTACCCAAAATGACAAAGCATTGCCCCATGTTGGGGGTCATAGCCTCCAACCGATGGATCGGGAATATGTAGGCGTCATCCAAACCTGCCCAGGGATCACTTGTGACCAGGTCGGGTTCAAACTCACTTTCCATAATCTTCTTATCCTTACTCTTGTAATAGTCAGCGTCCAGATAACAGGCTTCACAAGAGGTGAAAGGAGATGCATCACCTTGAAGTACGCCTACTCTACCGTTAAGGAAGTACTTGAGGCACTGGTGATATGATGAGGGGACCGCCACATGCAGGTGGAGCCATGGCCTACCCATCAATTCATTGTAGGCGGTGTCCTGGGAGACAACCATGAATTCAGTACTGGCACCTAGGCCACTGAACTGGGTCTTCAAATGGATCTTACTGAATGGGGTCTTCTCAGTCCTGTCGTATCCCTGGATTTTTAGGTCAGAGGGAGTTAAATCATCCTCATACAACCCCAGCTTCCACAGTGTCCGAGTCAGGATAAGGTTGATCCCGGAGCTGGTGTCAACAAGATAGCGGCGGACTTCCACGCCATTGAACTGGCCAGTGATGTACAACAGTAAGATGTACCCCTGTATAAGAGAGACTTTGTCTTCTCCCGAGAAAGAGACGATGGACTGACATTCATCATCCTCAACTGCTTCAGCATGGAAGGCTTCTGTAGCTACTACCTCCACCTCGAACTGGATGGGGCTTCTTAAAGCCTCAGCGAGGGATTCATGCATATCTTATGACAAGAGAAGAGCCTCAAGGATAGAGAGCGATGCTAGAATTCTAGAAAGTTTCCTGAGGACATCATACTTTCGCTTTAGGTGCAAAATTATGCTTACATGAGGCCACTTTGTGATTGGAGGCATGGCGGGCCTTTCCAGCTGGACCGGCAGCTGACTGGTACCGGGGACATCCCGCTGCCTGCTAGTCAAAGATCAGAGAGTAGCTGATCGATGAGGACCAGGAAACTGAGATCATCCTGTAATGGGGAGAAGCTGGTTGCGGTGCATCCAAAGTGGCTCTGCCTGATCCAGTAGCACAAAAAGTGGCAGAGGTGGTCCGGACGACACCAAATAAAGAGGCTGCACGTGCTGAGCTCTGTGTTGCGCCTGCTGTCTGGTCTTAGTGGCATGCACGGCCTGGCTAGAGGTTCCATATAATTCGCCTTAGCGACCCATGTAGTCGCGTATCTAGCGACGTTGATGCTGGTTGGGGACATTATGGAGATTCTCCTGGCATTCTCCTTCGTCGGGATTCATATAGGGATTTACCAACTTGACGGTGTTAACCGAAGCGTACCCCTTGCTTGAAGAGTCATCCACCACTGGGCGTATTCTAGGAGGGATCCCCATCTCTAGGGGCATGAAGTCTCTGAGACTGCGGGACGATGGCGGCATTGGCGGAGCGCGTTGCTTCTTCTTGCGCCGCTGCTGCTTACCCTTCTGGGAAGAAGTTAGCTGAGACGATGACGCAGACATGCTGGCCACAGCTTCTGAAGGCTCCGGTTGATTTAGGCCTTCCTGAATGATTCCATGGGTGCGGGAAACCATTTTACGAGCCATCCAATCATCATACTTCTGAAATCTATGGCTGGGAACCTACTTCCACTCGCCTTCGTCGTCGCTACCACTTTATGACCTCACGAAGACACCCGCCACTTGGGTCGGGGCCGACCCCAACCTGACTATGTTGTTATAAACCTAGTCGTAGAGCCAGTATTTAAAAACATAGCATTTATTGATGGTGTGCACCAAGATCTAGTGATAAGGACAGTAGTTGGGGTGATCAGTGAGATGCGCCTCTTCTGGCTTTCGACACTCGGGCAATCGCACGATTCTCTGCGCTAAGTCACTATGGAAGTAGCTGGGGACCTGAGCCTCATCGAATGAGTAGGTCTGATTCCTTTTGTCCGGAAAGGGGGATCTAGGATCCTGACCCTGACAGGGTTCTAGAGGAGCCTTCCAAGGAGGTGGACCCTGATTTCCCCACCTGGGCGGTGGCGGCACATTACGCGAAGGTGCCTGCCGATTCTGGGGCGGGCGCTGCTGAGCCGGAGGCTGCTCCTGAGGCGGAGGGCCTCTGTGAGTCTGTGGGGATGGTGCCACTGGTAGAAATTATTGCTTCCTGGGGGCCTCTATCTGGGCTACCGTATCGGGCTCGGATCTGGAAACTCTCCTTGCTAGGATTACAGGGGGCAGTAGATATGACTGACTAGCCTGTTGCAGAGCTTCCTCAAGGCACTGGGCCTTATCTGAGAAGTCTCTAAACCCTCCGGGTTAGTTTTGAGTGATCAGGGAAGGAACCATTTCTGTTTTGATATTCCCTATTCACATCTTCAGTAATTTCTCCTGAGTCAGTGGCATGTCGAGGGAGTATGTGAGCCCCTTCCACCGGGCGATAAAATCCGTGACTCGCTCATCAGGCCTTTGCTTGCACTTAAAGAGGTCTGCGATGCTGGTCTTCCAGGTGGTAAAGCTGAATTGGTAGAGGAACTGCCTGCGAAGGTCTTCCCAGCTAGTCACGGACCTGACGAGGGGCTGGCTGTACCAGATGAACGTCAGTCCCTCCAGTGTCTGAACAAAACAGCGGAGCTTGGCAGCCTCCTGCTGCGCTGGAGTACCTAACATGGGCCCACACCTTGAGTTGAAGTGGGCCAAATGCTGCGGAGGGTCCCCCGTCCCATTAAACGGGGAAAAGGTGGTATTCCCAAAACCCAAAGGTGCCGATATATCATCCACCCACGCTGGGTATGGATTGTCATTAGGTGGGATAGACACCTGTCGCGTTTCCAAAGCCTCGAGGTGGACGATGAGCGCCGCCATAAGATCATCTGGGTGGGGGTCCATGTCTTGACAGGTATCCCTAACCACGAGTGCATTTCTGGGTTCTTCAACACGGTAGATAGACTCAGCGGCTTGTGGATCATCTGGTGGAGTGGCCCGAGTAGGATTCCTTGTATTGCCATGCCGTTCGGGAGGGTTTGGTGAGACATACCGTGCCCTCTTGCCGTGAGTTACGGATTCATCCCTTTCATCAGGAGTAGCATGATCAGGGTTTTCTGGAGGCATCTTTCCAGGGGGAGTTGTTCCTGCCCTTGCTTCCTCGGCCTAAGATCGCCATAGTCGGGTCGTCGCTCAACAGCGCATTCGGTCAGGAGTTCGTTGACCAACCAATTTTTCTCAGCAAGTTGCTAGAGTAACGCGACCTTCTTGGGGTCCTCCTCCATATTCTACACTGAGGTGGATGGGTTAGAGAGCTTGACCACCCCAAAGTTCTCTTTGCCCTTACCGGCATTCCGACTGAGTTCCAACGACTCGGTGGGCGCAGGGAGGCCTAATATGTTCCTCTGCTGATGGGTAATCCTCCCCGATGGGTCCAACAGGGGTGGTACACCATCAGGGGGGAAGTCTCCATCGAGAAACTCTAGCTCATCCTCTTTATTGACGACATCGGCCATGTGGAACGTTACCATTCTTGGGGGCATGTCTTCAATATCGCATAACGAGTCAGGCTGCCGCCGGATAGGACTGAAGAGGAGGGAGGCATACTGTCCCCAGCCATGGACTTGCACGTGGGGGGTAGCTTCCCTGATAATTCTGCGGAGTACCTTAATACTCTGAACGCATTGCTGCTGGAGAGCCTCATGGTGACCAGGTGACTTGGGGCATCGAGCCACCAGGAGTGCGGCCGGATCAACTAGACGACATTGCTCACTGACATCTTTGAAATGTGCTTGGATCCTTGGATAAACCATGCGCTGATGACAGAGAATAAAATGCATCTCCCAGAGGGTGTAGCGGAAGCATGCAACTTCCTCTGGGGTGAGAGACTCAGGTATGCAGAAATCTCGCACTACCGGGGGCCAAAAATCCTCAGGGAAGTGGTCCACTGCAAGAATGCTCCAAAAGCTCCTCAACTCAAACTTAGGGTCTGACCCTTGATTTCCCCAATCGCCAACTGGGGGTGGTTGAGGAATCGACAGTGGTACTGAGGCGGACCACTGGGATGGCAGGTTGGCCAGCGGAGAATATAGTGAACGGGATGACTGGCCGCCGATCCTCAGGCTATACTCTGAAGAGTGGAGCGAACTGGCTGCTACATCACGGTAGGAGGGGTTGAAGACCATCGTTCCTGGATCAGGGGCTAGGGCTACTGGTGCTAGGTTGTGATGCTTCTCTCTCATCATTGGTCCCCAGAATAGCTCGCCGTGATCTGTCGTGGAGGTAGAAAGCACTTCCGGCGATGATGGTGGTGACTGCACAACCGTAACCTGCGGGGTCTCCAGGTCTTCATCCTCCTGGATAAACCTGCGGAGAGAGGCGGGAATCTTGTGGACCTCGCATTCCAGGAGAACCAGGCTGATGCACCTTGTCCCTGCCCTGGCCCTTGACATGGATGAGCGAGGGGAGGGTTCCTGAGTTGAGTCACACTCCATTTCAGAGTCTAAAAAGCGGACCGGTTTGATCTCTACCTGGACCTTCCCAGGATTCTTCTTGTGGCGACGAAAACCGTCCTTCCTGCCCCTAGGTGGCTCCTCGAGAAAGGGCCGATGCCCGGTATAGGGTCCTTCGGCTGTGCTGGTGCTAGGGTGGAGATGATTTCCACTTGAGACAGCCGAGGTGCGAGGAGCACCAGGGCAGATGTTGAAGGGGACATGGGGAGGACCTCCATAAATAAAACTAGAGTGTGCAACACCTCTACTGGAACCGGCGAGAGCATGGGGAGGACCTCAATTCTTGGTGCGAGTGAAGTGAGGCTTGCCTTTTCCCTTCAGGTTTCCAGGGTGAGGAGGACGTTTGACAAATATGGAGAGGACGTAGCGAGGATCCCCACATTGGAGAGGGATCGGATGGGCAATGTCTCCACATCGACGGTTGGGGGTAGGAGGAAGAACTCCATACCCGGTGTGGTGGGCACGGGAAAGGATTCTGTGCTGAGCACCACTGTCGCGGGGCAGACCTTCATTCGGGTTGGGGGTAGCACGACGCATAACTCCATGGAAAGCTTCGGAGTGGGAAATTCCCACGCTCTGTGTAGTAGTGGTACAGAGAGGACCTTTTTATGGGGTGACATCACCGCGGGTTGGTTTGCGATGATCACCACTCATGCCTGCGACCAGGAGAGTCGATCCAGCCTACCCGTGGGGTGGTTGGGGCCTCGATCCTGGTTGGGCGTACATGTGACTCTGCTCAGTGCATGCAGGGACTTGATGATATGTGTCAATGGTGGCTTGGGCCACAGTAGTCGTTGATGTTTATGCCCCTTAGAGGGCTCTCTCCTCAGCCCGTGCCCGACACTGGCGTCAGGTCAGGCAAGCCGGTGCTAGTGGTGCAGGCACATAGCCTACCTACTCCTCTAGCATGGACAGATGGCGGCGCTGATGCGGCTGGGTGGGGGAACTTTCTTGGAGCCCCTAGATCAAGACTCTGACTGGGCTGATCCGGACGTCACCCACCTCATCAGCGTAAGGTAGGGAGTCGTCAAGGAGTTCTTGGGACAGGCTCCTGAAATGATTGAATGTTGGGGTGGGGAGCAGCGGCTCCCCGCGTGGCCCTTAGGGGTGGCGTTGACGGTGGATCCTGGACGCCTCCAGGTCCAGGTGGGCCATATCTCGAGTTGGAATTATCCCCTCCTCCTCGTAACAATGTACGAGGTCATTAATCACCCTTTGTTGGATGACTTCGAATGGGTAAATGGGGCGTGGGCACCCCACGTTCGTGGATGCAGACACTGTTGCGGCAGTATTGGAGCCACGCGAAGCGGCTGCGATGGAGTTTCCACTGCCCCTGCATAGGCGGGTGGGCGGTGATCGTGTTATCGTAGCAGAAACCTGATTCCTAAGAAGTAGGGAGGTTAACTCATCAGCACTACTAGGAAAAGAAATCGACAACCAGTGCCCCAACGTCATTCCGTCTTCCGTGTCTGGTAAGAGGGATCCATGCTGACAACATCGCAGAATGGGATGAACAACATTATACTGCCCCAACTTCAGGTGAGTTTCATGATAAGCCCGCTATTTTCTTGGTGGGACCCAGCACCGGATAGCTGGATCTGGTGATACATCAATCTATGGATGCCTTGAGCACTACTAATCTCCATGTTTGGGAGAATAATTTCACATCGGGTTCACCATTTTTGTTTCCAATGCTTTCGCTGGGGTGCACGCATCCGTCTCGTTTGGGGATGAAGGACACAACTTTTTTTGCCCCGCATTCCCGCTTTCCAAAGGCGGGTGACATTCACTTCTTGTTCAAGGATGTCTGCTCCTTGATCGAAACAGGATGATGGGATGTCGGTTCTTCCTTCCGCGGATTCCTCCTCGGAACTTGTCACCTAGTCCAGGTCTCCCTCGTAGATTTAATACGTTGTTCATGAAACTCTTCCCAGCACCATATCTTTATGGACACCAGTTAATTACACTGCTTCTGTCAGGACATTCCAAGTGGTCCGGTCAGGGCAGCAACCTTTGGTTAGGGGAGTAGTCACATTGGGGCATCATTGACGTGTCTGGACGCTGGGGATCGGTGTGTCTTTCTTTGGTCCCTTATTATAGGGCTTATCGAGGGCGCGAAAGCCTGAGGCATCCCACATCAAATGCAGGGAATTGTATGCCATAGGCATGTATCTGAGGTTTTCCTCAGCATCCTGTATTTAACACAGGGTATGCCGTGAGTTTAACGTCCAGCGGACACGGATCAGACTGATCAGAACACTGATTAGAGTGGATCAGATTGAAGAACCCCATTGAGTGAACAACGATATTGGGTCCAACGCGTGGGCGGCTTCCCGGATGTTTTGGAGAGAAATGAGGTGGCATGATCTCACCGGGATGTGGTGGCTTGGGTAAGAATCAGGATGGATGGTGGGTTTTTGGGCTTGATCCTTAAAGATACTTCCTACATACCATGCCTTGACATGGATCAAAGTCCACGTAGTTTGGGAATATAGTTTAATGTCATGCGGGACATGGGTGAACCGACATGAAGGGGGGTCGGAACAACCGGGTGAGGGGATTGAACCTCGTGAGGATTCCTACGTACCATTCCTTGACATAGATAAAAGTCCATGTAGTTCAGGATGGAATGTGTCGGAGGACCGACATGAAGATAGACCTTGGTCTAGATGGATGGTGGGCTTGAACCTCATAGAGTCTTCCTACGTACCATGCCTTGACATGGATCAAAGTACCTGTAGTTCCAGTTGGATGGGGATTATGCTCTGAGATGGCCCATGGTGGTGGGGCTTGAACCTCGTGGAGGCTTCCTACGTACCATGCCTTGGCACAGATCAAAGTCCCCATAGTTTGGGTTGGATGGGGCTTACACTCTGAGGCGGCCCAAGGTGGGTATGGGGCTTACACTCTGAGGAGGCCCAATGTGGGTATGTGTCTTACACTCTAAGGAGTCTCAATGTGGGTTTGGGGCTTACACTCTGAGGAGGCCCATGATGGGTATGAGGCTTACACTCTGAGGTGGCCCAAGGTGGGTATGGGGCTTACACTCTAAGGCGGCCCATGGTGGGTATGGGGATTACACTCTGAGGAGGCCCAAGGTGGGTATGGGGATTACACTCTGAGGAGGCCCATGATGGTGGGGCTTGAACCTCATGGAGGCTTCCTACGTACCATGCCTTAGCACGGATCAAAGTCCCCATAGTTCGGGTATACAGTTTAACGTCACGCGGGACGAGGGCATTTGGGGCTTACACTCTGAGGCAGCCCATGGTGGGTATGGGGCTTATTCTCTGAGGAGGCCCAAAGTGGGTATGGGTATTACACTCTAAGGAGGCCCAAAGTGGGTATGGCGCTTATGCTCTGAGGCGGCCTATGGTGGGTATGGGGCTTATGCTCTAAGGAGGCCCAAGGTGGGTATGGGGATTACACTCTGAGGAGGTCCAAAGTGGGTATGGGGATTACACTCTGAGGAGGCCCAAGGTGGGTATGGGGCCTATACTCTAAGGAGGCCCAAAGTGGGCATGGGGCTTACACTTTGAGGCATCCCATGATGGTATGGGGCTTACACTCTCAGGAGGCCCAAAGTGGGTATGGGGCTTACACTTTGAGGAGGCCCATAGGTGTTTCATGGACAGTGCTCACTCTAAGGTCACGAGAGTCATGCGCAGTGTGAGAAACAAGATATTGTAGGGACCTTATAATCACATCGTGAAGGTTGCGTTCGTGGGAAGCGAAGAGGGGCTTACGCGTTGAGTGGCCTAAGGTGTTGGGACTTACTCCATGATAGAGGCCTGAGAGCGACAAAGCACAATGGGAGAGGGACTTGGGACCGAAGAAAGGAGGAGTCCCATTCCCTATCATGCCCTCTGCTGGCTCTAGCACCGAGGAAGTGAGGAAGAGCAAGGGTGGTGCCTCCTGGAAGAAAATCTAGGGGCTTACACCAAGGTGTATGCCCTTCCCCCGCGGACAAACGCCACTCCCAGATGGAGGATATCATCCCCTGTAGAGACCAGGTGGTGTGGAGAATGTCCAAGGTGGGGGCACCCTACGTGAGAGGCACGGGGTGATGTCACCGTTTAACGTCATGTGTTGAGGATGAGGGTTCTTGGTATTTTAATATCCTGCAGCTCGGACAAGGTGGGTTTACTCTGCACCCCTAGGACTTACATAACTGGTACCCTCTGCTCCTTGGGGGAGGGAAGGTACCGACAATTCCGTAGTGAGGGGGTGTCGTGGAGAGAACCATCGAGGGGTCCACGTTAGCATGGCCATGCGAAGTAGAAATAGCCATTAGTGTGCCTATGAGAAGAAGCATTAGGCGAAGCAACGCTATGGGCGGTATCGTCCGAGGGACTTTGAAGTCACATCATGCCAACCTGGAGGGTTGCATGGGGAAAGGATTTGCCAAGCAGAGGGGTCCGTAGGTAGGGGCATTGTAGAAATCTGTTGTTCCGCGTGGCGGAGGGCACTTGCAAAGGGGTGCGCTTCGCGAAGTGGGGTGCCTTATCCTTAACATGGGGTGGAGGTGTAGATGAGAGGTGCTTCGAGAAGTGGAAGGGAATTTGCGGATCACAGTCTTGCAGAGCAGGGGTGCCTCGCGGAGCATGATGTCAGGAAGCAATGTGCTTCATGAAGTATAGTGATCCTGCCTTAGAAAATGGATCAAGTGTACATGAAGGGTGCTTCGCAAAGCATAAACGCTCCATGATGACCCGGGTCCCCTTGGGGATCCCCTTCCTTTGTGAAAGACCTTAAGCTTCGTGAAAGGCATCCCTCTCGGAAGAGGGGATCAAAATGAGACAATGGGGAGGCACTTCGCGAAGCGGAAGTACCTTGCGCAGCTCATGTTTCACCGAGCAGAAGAGTGCTTCGCAATTCGGGAGATGAGAAGCCAAAAGGTCGGGTTGTCTGTCTGGAGAGCTCAGGGGGAGGTCGGTATTTATAGGCAGGAGGCGCCGCGAAGCAGAGCTCACGCGGGGTGAAGAGGGGTGATGGAGCTTCACGGTGGGGTCGCGAACATCAAATGGGTTCACGGAGCATCCTGCCTCCTGTGCTTCGCGGCGGGTTCGCGAACGTCAAAGACATTCGTAGAGCCTCCCGCCTCCTGTGCTTCACGGTGGGTTCGCGAATGTCAAACCTGTTCGTAGAGCATACCACCTCCTATGCTTCGCTGCTACCACGGTGCTGGTGGCTCCATGAAGGGGCTTCGCGAGGCAGTCCAGGGGGGCTGTCTTGGGGCCTTTTCTTCATTCCAAATTTTGGCGCCAACACATCCATTGAAAAATAATAATGGTGTTCATGCGTACGTGTGGATTACCACTTTTATAAAGTGATGTGATTCATTTTTTATAATCACATCACATGGATGGTTTATATAAGTGTATTTAAAGAAAAAAATGGTATTTAAGACATAATTATAATTATTTAAAGGTGAAATGATACTTACCTTCTTTCCATAATGATCCTTGAAAAATGGAAATGTTACTCATGCGTACGTGCGACCTACCATCTCCATGATTATAACATAGTTCATTTTTCATAACCATATTTAATGGATGATTTTAAAAGTATAATATATGGATAAAAATTATAATTATTTCGTGATTATTATTATGTAGATGATGGAATAACAACCTCATTGACCATAGTCAACCTACTGAAGTAATTTTGGACATATGATGTGAATATCATCAAAACATTTGATATGAACTTAAATGATTTGGTAATTAAATATAAAATGATAATATATAAAATAAAATTTATAATAAACTTTAAAAAGGTTCTTAAGTTTGTAAACAATTAACATAATTTTATTATTCAAGAAGATAAATAATTTACATGATGATTGAGACTCAGGGTAAGAGATTTCGTCTCAAATTTCCCTTCATTGAGACATATTTTAATGTTATGCCCCAAATTTATTTTATATGTTGTATATAATATCAATTTTACTTGTTATATAATGAATCATTCATAATTTATAGTATTTTAACTTTCAATTCAAATTATTTCATCCAAGGGGATTTTACTTGATGTTACCAAGTGGTAAAGTGTTTTTAACTCAATTTTCTTTCATTGGGTTATAACTCTTCTTTATTGAATTTATCATTACATGATTATGTGTGAATTGATATTTATTTTTTATTCTTTATTCATAATTCTTTTATTTGGATTTACAAATGTTCACATAATAACTTCATTTATTAATTATCACTTCAAAATTTATGATCTTTGTAAGGGTTTTCTTTGTCTCAATCTCACTTTATTAAGACATGTTTCATGTTGTGCACCATGATTTCCTTGTATAGAATACTTACTACCTAATGAATAAATTTTGACATATAAATTCATGGAATTAAAGGTATTTATATATCCATATCATATTCTTTCTTTTAATGAATTTTTATTCAAAAGTCACTAAAGTGGTAAAGGATTTATGTTGTAATATAATTTATTTTCGAGATTGTTTATGTTCAAGGTTACTTTTGGGGAAATAATTTGATATTATTTTCTTGAACCACATTTATTTTCTCATAATATGGTTATAAATGTTTTTATATGTTTAATTTTTATTTATTCCCTTCACTACTAGAAAAACAGGTATTTGCGACGGGGTCCCGTCGCAAATGACCCGTTGCTGAAAACGGTGTCGCAATAACAATTTTTAGCGACGGGGAGAATCCCCGTCCCAACTAGTGATCTGTATAGTTGTAAAAAACTATTTGCGACGGGCCCCATCACAAAAACTATTTTTAAAAAAATAAAAAAAAATAATACTATTTGCAACGGGAATAGTATCCCGTCGCAAATACTATAAAAAAAAATTGTTAATAAATTATTTTAATTAATATAATAATAATCCAATTATAATTCAAAAATAAAAAATAATAAAATATTAATAAATGATTTTAATTAATATAATAATAGAATTATAATTCACAAATAAAAATAATAAATTATTTTAATTAATATAATAATAATATAATTATAATTCAAAAATAAAAAATAATAGAATATTAATAAATATTTTATAATGAGACAGAAACTACGAATAGAAAAAAAATCATATTTTGATTTCACAAATTTTATAACATAAATACAAACTCTAATCTGAAGGAGGGGGGGGAGGGGGGGAGGGGGGGGGGGGAGGGGGGAGGGGGGGATCTGCAGATGGTGGTGGAGGAAACTCCATCCCTAAAGCATGAGTGAGTCGGCGCATGTACTCCATCTTCTCCTGATGCTGCTGCTGCCACCGACTCGTCTGCTCCTTATACAGCTGCTGCTGGCGTCGACGCTCCTCCTCATGCTACTGACACATTTGCTCCTGCTCCTGTCGGAGACTCTCTATCAGTGCAGTCTGAGATCGCAACTGATCCTCATACTGTGTAGCAGAAGAAGATGCACGAGCTCCTCTCGAGCGGGACGCCGATATCGTAGCACTGCCATAATAATCTCCGGGAGTCAGTCGAGAGCTGATACCAACTACCTGGCCCTTCTCGAAGGCATACTGGGTGGCCTGCATCCATGCCGCCTCATCAAACTGACGGCCAGTGGTCTGATCTGATGACTCGGCCTGACTCTCAGGTCGGGCATGTGACGCTGCGGCCTCATATGTCTCCTATAGTTGCAATTTAAAATTAAAATTGTGAATATATTATATACAGTTAATTTTTAAACTTGGAAACAAATAATACTAACCACGATGTGATGCTGACGATCACCTCTGAGCTCCCCAGTAGCAGGATCACTATACATCCTCCGATATACGTCGTACTCCGTAATATCGGGGTGCTCGACAGCCTATAAGAATAAAAAATAAACTGTTAATATTTATAGTTATATAAAATATTTATAAATAATGTACGTACCAGATGCTGTCTATGAGTACTGAAAGAACGACTCCCAGCTCGATGAGTCACCTCCTGTCTCCCCCGATTCTGCCTCCCCACCGATGATCTCCTCTGAAAGGCACCACTCAACCAGTGCGCACATAATCCATCCCATACATGGGATGAAATGTACTCTGGTCGGTGTGCTCTACATGACTCGTCAAAATCTGACACTCCTGCTTTCTTCATCGCAACTTTTCTTAAATTGTGCAAAAACTGATGAAGGTGATCACGCATGGACACCTCCCATGCCTCGTGGATGGCGTCACGCATGGTATCCTCGATCGGATACCATAAACCCTACAAATAAATCAAAATATCAAGTTATAAATGAAATAATTTTCAAAATAAAAATTATTTATTTACGTACGTACCAACCAATGGCCGAACATGGCCTGCTGCACATCAATGGGAATCTTCTCCCATGTGGTCCACGGATGAGAGAAATAGTTGCGCAAAATAGCGCTGCCCTGTCCGACTGCTATATGCGGAAAACTGTAAAAATAATAAACATTTATTATGTGAATAGATTAATGAAATCTTAGTCAAATCAACAGGTTATCACACAGGTTATCACACCTCTGTGTGCGTGGATCAAACCCAAGACGTGGACGTCGCTCGAGGACAGGGTCAGGAATCATCAATCGTGCAAGACCGCGCCCCCTCCACGTACTCCTTGGAGCGCCTGCAGGCTGAGGGTCATCTGGCAGCAACTCATCCGCATCGAAAGTCAGGTCAACATCCGCCAACTCACGAAATGTGGCGTCGTCCATCTGAAACATAAAATGTTAATGTTGTTAGAAAATAATTCATAATTACTATTATATATACATATATACATATTATGATTGTATATAAATACCATGGAATTCTATCAGTGTTCATCTTCATCATCATCTTCATATATGTCAATGTCATCTTCATATTCCTCCTCAACATCATCGATATCCATTCGAGTTACAGTTGCTTCATCTCTTACCATTTCAAATTCATATGTGACATCATTAACATCATTGTCATCACCGACTCTTAAATGTGGGGTGTCGTCATCGATACTCATGTCTCTTTGCAAAAAAGATTGATTTTGAGTACTCTCTTGAAAAACTTCAATTCTTTGCACATCAGTTAAAGCACATTCACTTTGACTAAACTGATTGTCTCGAATTTTGATTTTTATTACACTACACCAATCAGTCAAGTCTCTTGATGTAGCACAGTACTTTGCGTAATAAACTTGATGTGCCTGTTGAGCCAATAAGAATGGTTCATTTACTGCGAGAACACTTTTACATTTAATATCGATGATTCCATGAGTCGGATGAACACGCACACCTCTCTCTGTATCCAACCACCGATATTTGAACATGGTTATGTAATGTTGTCCAAGATAATAGAGTTCAACGATTTCATCAAGTATGCCATAAAAGTCAACTTCATTTTCTCGATGATGATATCCTCTCAAGATAACTCCACTGTTCATTGTTTTTTTCGATTCCCCATATGCATGTGTGTGGAATCGAAATCCATTCACCACATATGCATTATAAGTTTTAACAAGTTTGGAAGGTGGGTTACTCAATACACACATCCGTTTGTCAATTTTATCAGCATGTCGAGACACCTGAAAATTTGTGAAATAATTATCAATATAGTAAACTATACATTGAATGAGTTGCTAAAAGATAAAGAATTTATGTTACCAGTTTTTGAAACCACTGAGAGAAATTTTTCAGTCGACGTTCTTCGAGAGCAGCTGCTGTAATTTGTGGAATTTGTTTCTTGATATGATTATCATACAACCTATAAAAACCAAAGTTATTTACTGTAACATAAATGATAGAATAAGTGATATAAACACTTACAGTACAACTGATGTCATCTCTTCACAGTTGAGCAGAACATACGTATGAGCTCTATGATGTTCATCATCTGAAAGCCAGCGTTCATAAACTCCACCAAAACCAAGCTCTGACTGGTTGAAAACAGATAATTGATTGTCGATTTCATCAATATTCCTATCGTTCCGTCCCATTCGGTTGTGTTTTGAAGGATACTCAGATTCAAAATAATGGGAGCAGAAAAAAAGATATTTCCTCTTGTAAATAAGCTTCTACAATAGATCCTTCAACAAATGCTTTGTTACGTACTTTTATTTTCAATTTTTGCATGCATCTTTCAAATGGGTACATCCATCGAAACTGTACTGGACCTCTACATTTGGCTTCATATGGAAAATGTAACATCAAATGTTCCATTGAGTCGAAGAAAGACGGTGGAAATATTTTTTCCAGTTTACATATAATTATAACAACATATTTTTCAAGTTTTCCTAGAGCATCATAATCTGCTGTAGCCGCACAAATTTCCCGAAAAATTTGAGACATGTCTGTTATGGAATCCCAAATCACAGAATTCAACAGACCTCTTAATCCAATGGGTAGCAGTCTTTCCATTATAACATGACAATTATGACTTTTTAATCCAGTAATATGACCATTCTTTACACATCTACCCAAATTGGAAGCACAACCATCTGGAAGTCTCAAATATTCAATCCACTGACAAAATAATAAACGGTTTTCTTTAGATAGTGTATAAGCTGCTTTTGGTTTCAGTAACCTTTCTGTTCTGACATTCTCAAACAGTTTCAATTCTGGACGCCTGCAAATTTGGGCAAGATCTAAACGTGCATTTACATTGTCTTTTCTCTTTCCTGGCGTATCCAAAACTGTATGAAACAAATTATAAAAACAGTTCTTCTCAATATGCATGACATCTAACATGTGTCGGACCAACAAATCAGACTAATATGGCAAATCCCAAAATATGCTACGTTTAATCCAATTGTGTTCTTTCCCAAAACCAGAAATTTTTTATTAGTTTATTGTGGGACCAAAAGTGATGGGAGGTAATGAAAGTACAACTGATTTTAACTCCGAACCTGATAGCATTTTTGGAGGTCCTTCCCTTTCAACTGTTCCTTTTCTGAAATGAGATCTATTTCTGCGAAAAGGATGATCAGCTGGAAGAAACCTGCGATGACAGTCAAAATAACAAGGTTTGTTTCCATGAATGAGCATAAATGCTTTGTTCTCTCCCATACAGTAAGGACATGATTTCTGACCATGTGTACTCCAGCCAGATAACATCCCATAAGCCGGGAAGTCACTTATTGTCCACATCAATGCTGCTCTCAGTATAAAATTCTGTTTCGTTGCAACATCATATGTACTGACACCAGTACTCCACAATAAATTTAATTCATCAATCAATGGTTTCAAATAAACATCAATATTTTTCTTCGGATGTCCTGGAATTAGTAAAGTCAAAAAGATATATGGCTCCTTCATCAACATCCATGGAGGTAAATTGTACGGAGTTAAAAAAACAGGCCAACATGAATATTGACTACCATAAGATCCAAATGGACAGAAACCATCAGTGGAAAGCCCCAGTCGAACATTTCTAGCTTCTAAAGCAAAGGATGGATGCACTCTATCAAAATGTTTCCATGAATCACCATCGGCTGGATGATTCAATCTTTTATCGGTTGAAATATTCTCTTTATGCCATGACATCATTGTCGCTGTATTCTTAGACATGAATAAACGTTGGAGTCTGGATGTAAGCGGAAAATATCTCAACTGTTTTACAGGAATCAAACCAGACTTCCCATGTTGTCCTTCTTTATATCTCAGTTGCCCACATGTGGGACAACTATCCAACGAATCATTTTCCCCAGAATATAAAATGAAGTCATTTGAACATGCATGAATCTTTTGACAAGTCCCAAATTTCGAACCCGCCTCTTACTCTCATAGTAATTTGCAGGTAAAACATTTCCTTCGGGTAACAGTGTTTTAAGCAAAGAAAATATCTGGTCAAAACAGGTGTTTGACATTCCGTTATCTGATTTGATAGCCATAAATTTTGCAACTGCTTCTAATTTGCTCATCTTGCAGCCAGGATATAATGCATCCTCAGAAGACTTCAACAACTCATAAAATTCAGACGGTGCCAACTCAGGATTTGAAGCTATATCAGCCGGAGTTTCTGTATGTTGAACAGATGAACCTGCAACATCATGTACTAAATCTTGAAACCGGGATGGATCCGGAATCAAGTTGGTATCACCTACTCTGGAACTGCGTTCACCGTGTTGATACCAAAATACATAATCTGGTTGAAAACCAAAATGCAAGAGATGTTCTCCCACTTTGTCAAACGTGTCAAACGTTCTCAATGCACATTTTCTGCAAGGGCATTTTATTTTGTCTTCTGAAACAAATTCTGGATTTGATGCCGCAAATGATAAAAAAGTCTCCACACCCTCTACATATACTAGATTTAAACCAGAACTGTTTGGATTTCTACGTTGATTTATCCATATGCGGTCACCTAATAATGATTGTTGACGACCTCGTTGTTCCATATTTCTCTATAAAATATAAAATCATTACTGGTTTTGAATAATTTGTTAGAAAAAACACTCAAGCTAGGATAATTATAGAGTTTAGATCATACACGACTGACGCAAACTTTTTATTGAGATAGACCTAAAAATTGACCCTTTAAGAATTGAATATGTTGAGAATAAAGCAAAACATGTTACAAATATTGATAATTTTAATATTATATAATTTTTTTATTATTTTCATAGTACTAATATTATTGGTAAGTATTACTAAGTATTACTAATTATTACTAATTATTACTAATTATTGGTAATTATTACTAATTATTACCAATTATTGGTAATTATTGATAATTATTACTAATTATTGGTAATTATTACTATTTATTGGTAATTATTACTAATTATTGGTAATTATCGGTAATTATTGGTAATTATCGGTAATTATTACTAATTATTGGTAATTATTACTAATTATTGGTAATTATTACTAATTATTGGTAATTATTACTAATTATTGGTAATTATTACTAATTATTGGTAATTATTACTAACTATTGGTAATTATTACTAACTATTGGTAATTATTACTAATTATTACTAATTATTACTAATTATTACTAATTATTGGTAATTATTACAAATTATTACTAATTATTACTAATTATTTGTAATTATTGGTAATTATTATTAATTATTACTAATTAATACTAATTATTGGTAATTATTACTAATTATTGGTAATTATTACTAATTATTGGTAATTATTACTAATTATTGGTAATTATTACTAATTATTGGTAATTATTACTAATTATTACTAATTATTGGTAATTATTGGTAATTATTGGTAATTATTACTAATTATTACTAATTATTACTAATTATTACTAATTATTGGTAATTATTGGTAATTATTACTAATTATTACTAATTATTACTAATTATTGGTAATTATTGGTAATTATTGGTAATTATTACTAATTATTGGTAATTAATACTAATTATTGGTAATTATTGGTAATTATTACTAATTAATGGTAATTATTGGTAATTATTACTAATTATTGGTAAATATTACTAATTATTGTTAAGTATTACTAATTATTGGTAATTATTACTAATTATTGGTAATTATTACTAATTATTGGTAATTATTACTAATTATTGGTAATTATTACTAATTATTACTAATTATTGGTAATTATTACTAATTATTGGTAATTATTACTAATAATTGGTAATTATTACTAATTATTACTAATTATTACTAAATATTACTAATTATTACTAATTATTACTAATTATTACTAATTATTACTAATTATTGATAATTATTGGTAATTATTACTAATTATTGGTAATTATTACTAATTATTAGTAATTATTACTAATTATTACTAATTGTTACTAATTATTGGTAATTATTACTAATTATTGGTAATTGATTTGTCACTGAAAGTGGCTAATATTAATTGTTAATATCTTTATATTCATTGTTCCAAAGTCCATAAACATTGTTTTTAGTGCATTACATAAATAGAACTTCATTTCTCATCAAAAATGCAATTCATGTTTAAAATGAAAATTTGGGCCCAATCATTCATTTGTTTGTTGACAATATTATATTCATTTTCTGAATTTGAAATTTTGGGATATGATTGATCACTTTGTTTGGAACATTTTATCTTTTAGGTCCGATGGATGAATCCCAAAGGAAGATGGAGAATTTTGCGCCTGAAGCCAGAAACTTGCTGGAAAAAGCATAATGGGCCTAAGGCCCATCAAACAAATGTGGGGCCCATAAACCAAGCCCAATGAAGCTCAAATTTATATAGTAGAAAGATAAAAATATGAGGATCATTTTATTCAACTGTGGCCGGAGCTAATTCTGATGTTTTCATGATGATAAAGGGATCTGAAGTTGAGATTTAAATGGTGGACTCGTCATTAATGCACAGAAATCCGTCCCACCATTTCGACCATAACATACAAACGGCTGAGACAAATTTCCTGAAATTTTGAGAGCTTCTATAAGACACATTTACGAAGATATTTTATATTTATGACACCTTCGGATTCGGCCATATGAAGTGTCAAACGCACACGTCAAAATGGAGGACGAATCTGGACAGTTTTCCGGGTCAACTTCGAAACGTCAATTTCCTTTTGATTCTTCATCCTCCTTTTGACTCTCTTAATTGTTGGGGGGTGAATTTATTGTTAGGGGTGGACATAAGCCTCCTAATATGCCTTTATAAGGAGATGGTGGTGAAGGGAATAATCATCTAACATTTTCCTTTGAATCCATGTTTTTCTTTCAATTGTAATTTCCCGCTTTCGTTTTTTAATGGCATCGCCAATTTCTCTAATGTAAGTTTTTCATTCACATTTAGTATTTTAATAAAATTTCTTCTTCTTCTTCACTTTTTATTTTCATTTTCTTCACACGTTTATACCGTTGAATCGTAGTGTGAATTTATTCACACCCGCACTTGTGAGTTCATCACACAACGGTGGAGTGTTCATTTTGATTAATGTTTTTTTTCTTCTTCAATCCCGCTTCTTTAAGTCAATTACCTGCTTCCATTGATAGAATAGCATCAATGTAGGGATAACCTTTTATGGTTTGATCCTAGGGAGTTGCATGATTCGGATTGGATGTTATTTGATGTTCTTAAATTCTTAAATTTGTTCTTTATTTTAAGAGTTCCTTTCTTTGATTTATCTTCTTCTTTGTCTTCACCGACTTTAACGACGATACATTTTGAGTGCTAGTACGATCCAATTCCTTGGAGTGCTCATTTAATTGATCCTCTAAGTGAATTGGTTATTAGCCTTGAAATTGTGTAAGGATTAAATCGGAGAATGATATTGAAGATTTATTTCATTTAATGGATACCTCTTGAACCGATGAACAGAAAATCAAATGAAAAACAAATACATCCCATCAAGCCCAAGAGACAACCTAGGATCAACTCACCTTAATTAGTTGTTTTAATTCAAGTAATTTTATTGGTTTTGTTGTTTAAATTAAATAAATATTTCTTCAAATCAATCAACACCATAGTTGGCCACTTCATAGCCAATCCCGTATCTAATCAAAGTGTCTCAAGGTTTCTTCTTCGGTCCCTGTGGATTTGATCCCTACTTGTACTTCAACGACCGCTTTTACCGGTAGGGTAAATTTGGGCGCAACCAAATTTTGGCACCGTTGCCAGGGACCAAGTAAGTTCCTTAGACCAAAAACCTTCTTTTCTTAACCCCATTCTTCTATTCTCATCCCAATTCTCTTATCTTTTCCCTTTCTCGCTTTTTTTTTCTTTTGGCGCATGTCCGCCTACACCCACGATAACTCAAACATATTAGTTAGGGTGGATACTCCTAGGGCTGGGGAGTCAAGAATTAAAAGAGGTCTATTTCCTTTAGATCCAAATCTTCCTAATACTCCAAATTCAGACGTTGAGTTCGATACAATGGAGAATCTCCCACAAAACCAAATCATAAACCGGGGAGGGAACCAAAATAACGGGCAGGACCCTAACTTGGGAATTGTTGCAGACCCGACCATGAATGACTACCTCACACCAACCTGGACCAATGAACCCTCATGCATTAGGCATGATAACATAGGATATTCCCAATATGTTTTCAAACCCCATGTCCTGAACCACCTTCCAACCTTTCATGGGATGGAGTCTGAGATGCCTTACCTTCATGTTAAAGAATTTAATGACATTGTCGAAACCATGTGCCCACAAAATCAAATTGAATCTGCTAAAATGAGACTTTTCCCTTTTTCCCTTAAGGACCGAGCAAATAATTGGTTAAACAATTTGAGACCAGCATCCATTCACTCTTGGGACCAACTTCAACGAGAATTTTATAAAAAATACTTCCCCCATCACAAAACAATTGCACTTAAAAAGAGCATACAAAACTTTTTTGAAAGAGAGGGAGAAACATTCTACGAAACATGGGAAAGGTTCAAGGACACATTAAACATGGTACCGCACCATGGTTTCTTAATCCCAGAACAAGTGAGAATTTTCTATGAAGGTTTGGGTCCTGGAAACAAAAAATTCATTGATATGATGTGTAATGGAACCTTCAAAAACAAATCCCCAAATGATGCTTATGAGTATCTAGAAAATCTTGCTGAACAAAACCAAACATGGGGAACATCACCATACTATGAGAAGCCACCCAAATCTGGTGGAATGTACAATCTTGGAGAAGAATAAAACCTTAGAGCAAAACTTGTTGCACTCACGAGGAAAGTTGAGGAGATTGATCTTAGGAAGGTCCACAAAACCCAAACTGTTGAGCTTGTTTGTACAATTTGTGACAAGAATGACCACAAGACTGATAATTGTCCAACCATTCCTTCCATCAAGGATGTTCTTTTAGGAGGACCACCAGAAGAAGTTAATGCAATGAACTTTCAAAAGCCACAATTCACGAACACCTTCAATCCAAGGTATAACGACCATCCGGGATTTCGTTGGAAGGAAAATCAACAACCAACACAACAACAATGTATCAAACCATACCCTCAACAAAACTTTCAACCTCATAATCAGTTCCAACCACAACCAGTCCAATTCCAACATCCTCATGTCCAATATCAACAACCTATCCAACAACCAAAGTATCCTCCTGGAATAAACCCACAAGCTCAAGCACCAACCCAAAATGTTCCACAAAGCCTACTAGAACAACTGTGCAAACAAATGGACAAAATGAACTCAGAATTCTCATCCATTAAACAAGAACTTCAAACCATAAAAACTGGAAAGGCACCCATGCCCACACAGGCCATTCCACAACAAACATCAAGGGGATAGACAAGTTTCACTCAAACAACTCACGAACAACTAAAGGCTGTGACAGTTTTAAGAAGTGGGAAATCAATTGAAAAACCTGAACAGATAAGTCAGAAACCATGTGAAGCTTCAAAATCTAATGAAAATTCAAATGAAATACAAGATCAAACTGAAGAAATTGATAATAATGTGAATGAAACAACACTTCATCAAACGACTCCACAATCTGCACCATTTCCTCAACGCATGAGGGGGAAAACCAATCCTAAATTGAGTGAAACATTGAGGGAAATCTTCTCACAAGTCAAGTTGAACATTCCCCTTCTCGATGCCATCCAAACCATACCTTCCTACTAAAAATATCTTAAGGACTTGTGCACTTTTAAAAGAAAATTTTCACATAAAAACCAAGTCCTTTTGGCTGCTAATGTGAGTACCACCATTCAAGGGACCATTCCTCCTAAGATGAAAGACCCAGGATGCCCTTACATAAATGTTGAACTAGGAGAGAAAAAAGTTGTCAAAGCCTTGTGTGATCTAGGTGCTAGTGTGAACCTCATTCCTTATGACATGTACTATCAGTTAGGGCTCGAAGAACTCCAACCCACATCTGTCACTCTTCAACTTGCTGATCGTAGTGTTCGTGTTCCAAAGGGGATCTTAAAAGATGTTTTGGTAAAAGTTGAAAATTTCATTTACCCAGCTGACTTCATTGTTCTGGACAATCACCCAAGCTTAGGTCCTAGGGAGAAAACCCCAATCATACTTGGTCGTCCCTTCCTTGCAACAATCAACTCTGTAATCCGAGTCCGAAATGGGAACATGACCATCACCTTTGGGAACATGAGTCTAGACTTGAACATCTACAATGAAAACTCTCAAATTGGGGATGATTAAGAGATCCATGAGGTTAATTGGATTGGTAGTGTTGATAATTAACTCAATGAACATCAAGGAGTTACCGAAGGATGGTTAAGTCAAGAAGAGATTGATTTTCTTTATTCACATGAGGGAAATTTGCCTCCTTGGATTGAATCCCTTTCAGACAGCTCTATTGATGAATTTCTAGAATCACCAATCAATGATACCATGGTTGAAATCAATAACATTGAGTCCATAGCCATTCATGACACTACTCTGGAAAATTTAGTGGATGAAAATTCTGTTCACAAGGAACCAATTTTGTTAAGAAATCTGAACAAAGAAACTAAGTTCAATACAAAGTCTCAACCATTCTTGGAAAGTCAAGACCAATCTGATCTTGAATTTAAAGTATTACCTTCATCACTAAAGTATGCTTACTTAGGGGACAATCAATCCTTTCCTGTTGTCATTTCTTCCTCCCTTGAAGCCGATCATGAGAGGATGCTTCTAGATGTTCTTAGGAGAAACAAGAAAGCCATTGGATGGACCCTATCTGATATCCCTGGGATTAGCCCACTTATCGGGACTCATAGAATTATTCTTGAATCTGAGTCAAAGACATGTCGTCAACCTCAGAGGCGACTCAATCCTAATCTCATGGAAGTAGTGAGAAAAGAACTTTTGAAATTGTTAAAAGCCGGTATCATCTATCCTATAGCTGAGAGTGAGTGGGTTAGCCCAATCCATGTGGTTCCAAAGAAGGCTGGAATCACAGTAATAACCAACAAGGATGGAGAGATGCTTCCAACAAGGGTCAGTAGTGGATGGAGAGTTTTTATTGACTATAGGAAGCTCAACTCTTGTACTAAGAAAGACCATTTCCCCTTACCCTTTATTGATCAAGTCCTCGAGCGAGTGGCGGGTCATCAATTCTATTGCTTCCTAGATGGATTCTCAGGGGATAATCAAATCGAAGTCTCCTTAGAGGATCAAGGAAAAACAACCTTCACTTGTCCATTTGACACTTTTGCCTTCAAACGCATGCCCTTTGGGTTATGTAATGCCCCTGGTACCTTCTAGTGGTGCATGATGGGAATATTCTCGGATATGGTGGGGGATTTTTTAGAGGTCTTCATGGATGACTTCTCCATATTTGTGGATACTTTTGAGGTATGCCTTATAAATGTTGAAAAGGTTTTGTCAAGGTGCGAGGATAAGAATCTCATACTAAATTGGAAAAAATGCCATTTCATGGTAAGGGAAGGACTTGTTCTAGGTCATCTGGTATCTGGTAGAGGGATTGAAGTTGATAAAGCTAAGGTTGACATCATTCGTCACCTTCCCTCTCCTAAAACTGTTAAGGAAGTGAGGTCCTTCTTAGGACATGCTAGTTTTTATAGAAGGTTCATTAGGAATTTAAGCTCTATTTCTCGACCACTTTGTGCTCTATTGGTAAAAGATGCTCCATTTTTATGGACAGAAAGCTGTGAGGAATCATTCTCTACACTCAAGTCAACTCTTATATCTCCACCTATCATGCAATATCCAAATTGGAAACTTCCTTTTGAGCTCATGTGTGATGCAAGTGATTTCGCTGTAGGAGCAGTCTTAGGACAACGGTGTGAGAAAACTCCACATGTCATTTCTTATGCAAGAAAATATTTAAATGATGCACAAATAAACTACACCACCACTGAGAAAGAGTTTCTTGTTGTTGTCTTTTCCTTAGATAAATTCAGGTCTTATCTCTTAGGATCACCCATCATTGTCTTCACTGATCATTCAGCCCTAAAATACCTTTTCCAAAAACAAGATGCCAAGGCTAGATTGATTAGGTGGGTCCTTCTTCTTCAAGAGTTCGATTTAACCATTAAGGATAAAAAGGGTGTTGAAAATATTGTAGCTGATCACCTCTCTAGGATGGAATTCAAAGACAACTCACACCACCTCTCTGTGTCTGATTCATTTCCCGATGAGTACCTCTATTCAGTGAGTGATTTCCCTTGGTATGCTGACATAGAAAACCATTTGGTGACGGGTGACATTCCAAAATTCATGGGGACCCAAGATAAGAGGAAATTCCTTTCTGATGTAAAACACTATGTGTTTGATGATCCTTACCTCTTCAAGTTCTGTCCTGATGAAATAATCAGGAGATGTATTCCCGAGTCTGAGCAAGAGTCCATTCTAAAATTTTGTCATGGAGAGGCATGTGGAGGCCACTTTTCTACAAAGAAAACCACTACAAAGGTCCTCCAAATTGGTTTCTACTGGCCGAACCTCACTAAGGATTCCTTCCAATTCTGCAAAAGCTGTCCTCAGTGTCAGAAAATTAGGATCCATTACCAAAAGGAATCAAATGCCCCTCACTCCCATTATGGTCGTTGAAATCTTTGATTGTTGGGGAATTGATTTCATGGGACCCTTTCCAAACTCTAAGGGATACCTCTACATCCTCTTAGCTATTGATTATGTCTCAAAATGGGTTGAAGCCATTCCCACCAAGTCCAATGACCACCATGTTGTGATCCGATTTTTGAAAGAGCATATATTTTCTCGATTTGGAATTCCTAGGGCTATAATCAGTGATCGTGGAACCCATTTCTGCAACCGCCCATTCGCTTCACTCATGTCTAAGTATGGTATTACTCATAAAGTTTCCACTGCATACCATCCTCAAACCAATGGTCAAGATGAGTTGGAAAATAGAGAAATTAAACAAATTCTTGAAAAAACTGTCAATCCCTCTAGGAAAGATTGGACCGAGAAACTCTTAGATGCCCTTTAGGCATATCGAACTGATTTCAAAACTATCCTAGGCATGTCACCGTATAGATTGGTTTATAGAAAAGCATGTCATTTACCTGTTGAAATTGAACATAAGGCCTTTTGGGCAATAAAAAAAATGAACTTTGACATTTCTTTGGCTAAAACAAAAAGGAAATTAGATCTTAATGAACTCGAGGAACTTAGGATGGAGGCTTATGAAAATTCAAGGATCAATAAATCTAAAGTTCAAGCCTACCAATCTAGGAATCTCAAAGTCAAACACTTTGAACTGGGAAAATTTGTGCTCTTGTATAGTTCAAAACTTCATCTACACCCAGGAAAGCTAAGGTCCAGATGGTCTGGTCCATA